>JACCIE010000047.1:1200000-1717860 GCA_018906755.1 Sycophaga agraensis
CTCAGAGGAGGAGGCGCTTTCGCGCTAATGCCCGCCGAGAGCCCCACGCGGGCAGACGCGCCGCCGCTTCTAACTAAATCGGAAATTAATTTTTACACCGAGGTGTAATGTGCAATAAATTAGCATTGAATGGCCACGCGAATTAGCATAAAACGATCGTAGATCCATTTTAATAACGTCGCTCGTAAAACAAAGGGAGATATAATTTTACCGTGTTGTGATGAGTGATAAATCGCGGCGCTACCACCGCGCTCCTATCTATTGCCTCTTGCCCGGGACTTAAATAATAAACAATGTATGATATTGTAGAGAAAACGCTTATTTTGAAAGGTTCGCTGAAGCACGTAGTCGGTGCTACAGAATGTTTGGAAAAATGTTACCGATCATTTGACCATAATGCGTTTGATCAGGCGCGGGTCGAATATAATACACCTTGTCAATATAATCAAGTCAATTTGTCAACGGGCTCGTGTGCTATATTACAGAATGAATGAATTCAACGGGTGAGGAGCGTTTAAAGAGCGATCACGAGTAGAAAAGAGAGCGAAGAAGCAACACATTTGGTTGAGATTGGTCAGCGGAAGAAGTGCGCGGCGCGCTGGTCGATGAGCCGGCGTAAACAGGTGCGCCTACCGGCCGAATCTGATTGTATCGTAGACAATGGTTCATCGGGCAGAAAGCGGCGGCCAAGGCTCGCGGCGGCGGCGGCGGCGGCGGCGGCCGGCTCTCTCGGGCTTACGAGCGGCGAGCGCAGAAGCTATAGGTTTATTAGTGGCCGTTTCCTTTCTGAAATCGAGAGCGGCGCGCTCCTCCTCGGCGCCGGCGTTTCTTTTTGCGCGGGAAGAAAGTTTCGAAATCGAAACGGAAGAGGGCCGACGTAACGATAAAACATAATCAGGGCCATTCTGTTGTTCGGCGAGCGGCCGGCAGGGGGACATTGGCGTAATTGCCACGGGTGCCACGGGGTATTACGGGGAAGGGGCCCGAGGGGGGAGGGGTGTGGCCCGGAGGTCCGGCTAACGAGACGTACTAAAGCCAGGCGGGCCGGTTTCTGTTGCAGGTGGCTGCAGGAGGATCTCGCGGTTGGACGTCGCAAGGCCGCGGTGGGTGATCGGGGCCGGAGCCCGGAAGCACCGGCGCCAGTGTGATGAACGAGTACCTCGGCCCGAGCAGACTGTCCCGAGCGAGCAGCCCAGCAGCAGCAGCGCCGAGCAAGTACCCACCAGCCATGCGGGAGAAGGACTCGAGCCCCCGCAAGATGCCCGGCCACATCAGTCCCAAGCAGGCGTCCATCTACCCCCTGAGCGTGCGCGCGAGCGCCGCCGAGGCCGAGCCCGAGCTGCCCTACGACCTGAGCCACAGCCAGGGGCAGGCGCGCCACGGGGGCAGCCCCTGCCCCCCTGGGCCCGGGGGCCGCGAGGCCCACCACCTCCACGGCCCGCACCCCCAGCACCCGCAGCATCCCCAGGCGCACGTAGGCGCGGCGGCCCGGGCCCTGCACCCCCAGCGCCCCGGGGCCGCGCGCCTCGACCTCGACCTGGCGCCCTGCGAGCCGCTCGACCTGCGCCTCGACCACAAGAAGGAGAGCCTGCGCGACGAGAACCAGAACGAGCTCGAGGCCCTCAACCAGAACAGCCTGGAGGGCCGGGCCGCGGCGGCGGCGGCGGCGGCGGCGGCTGCGGCCGAGCGCGCCCTGCCCTACCACACGGTCCTCTTCCCCCAGCACCACGCGGTGCACCCGCTGGTCCTCGAGGCCATGTACCGCTCGCAGCAGCAGCAGCAGCAGCAGCAGCAGCAGCAGCCCGCGGCCCCGCCGCCCGCCCTGGCCCAGCCCGCCGAGCTGCCCAAGATCCAGGTGCGCGCCCTCCCGACGATGGTGCCGCTGCCGGGCAGCCGGTTCGCCGGGGCCTCGCCCGCGGCCTCGGGCGCCCGGGCGCCCAGCCCCGGGGGGCCCGCGGAGGCCGCCCAGCCGGCGCCCGCGGCCCAGCCGGCCGCCCTGGCCCAGCCGGCCGCCGCGGCCGCCTACTCGATCGGCGTGGGGGCCGGCGCCCTCAAGCCCAAGGACCGCTACTCGTGCAAGTTCTGCGGCAAGGTCTTCCCCCGGTCGGCCAACCTCACGCGGCACCTGCGCACCCACACGGGCGAGCAGCCCTACAAGTGCAAGTACTGCGAGCGCAGCTTCAGCATCTCGAGCAACCTCCAGCGCCACGTGCGCAACATCCACAACAAGGAGAAGCCCTTCAAGTGCCCGCTCTGCGAGCGGTGCTTCGGCCAGCAGACCAACCTGGACAGGCACCTCAAGAAGCACGACGCCGACGGGCCGACGATACTCGACGAGGTGCGCTCGAGGTACCACGGCCAGCTGCCCCGGGCCGCCGAGGAGTCCTACTTCGAGGAGATCCGCTCCTTCATGGGGAAGATCACCTCGCGGGGCCAGGGGCTGCCCTACTTCCCGGGGCTCCTCGCGGCCGCCAGCCCCGAGGAGCGGGCCTCCTGGACGGAGAAGCACCAGCTGCGCCTCGAGGAGAAGGCGCGCCAGCAGCAGCAGCAGCACCAGGCCCACCAGGGCGCCCAGGGCGACTCCTCCTACTTCAGCGACCGGGACAACCTGAGCTCGAGGTCGAGCAGCAGCGCGGCCAGCCGGCCCGAGAGCCTCCACGAGGAGCAGCAGCGCGAGGCGGCCTCGCCGCCGCTCTCCCCGGCCAACAACACCTGAGGCGCCCCGGGAGCCGCCCCGACCTCCGCTGACACGATCCACCGACCCCGGCCCACCCACACCGACTCCAGTCAATCGGAGCCCATTGGAAATGGCGCGCCCGCGCCCAAAGACGGCCCAACGAACCGACGAGCCAGCTGGGCGCCCGGGGAAGCGCGAAACGGGAAAGGCCCGGGGCAACGGGACCGCCGCGGCCGTAAACCCCGGGCGGCGCGATTGGGCGGCGGCCGCGCATCGGGATCGATCTTACTTTCTAACTCGCCGGGAGCCCCGCGAGCCAACCCGAGTGGAAAGTCCAGTTACGCGTGCGCCGCGGCGCGAGGTGAAAATGAAGCCCGCGGTGACCTCGGTCCCCGGCTGCGTTACACTTTTGCGCCACGCCCCGGAGCCGATCGGCCGCATCGCGAAAGTGAAACGCAATAAAGAAGCGCGGCGCGCGCACCGCCGGCCCCCCGGCCCCCCGCCGATCGATCCTCGCGATCGCCGCCTTCAATTATCCGCCTTTCTCTCCTCTCTCTTTTTTCTCCCTTTTTCCCCGCGCAGCCGGCTCTGCCGGCGGGCTCCTTTTTCTCCTCTTTCGCCTCTCTCGCGACGCTTTTTCCCGGCGCGCCTTTCGCGCCTCCTTTCTACGCACACCCGCCGCTCGCTTTTCCCCGCGGGGACGAGGGCCGCCCGACCCCCGGCCGCCGCGACGTCGCGCCCCATTAGCGGCCGCCCGCCGGAAAACCGGGGAAAAGCCGCCAAGGCCCCCCGGGAAAGTGGCACGCCGCGGAGAGATCGGGACTCCCACGGCTCGGCGGCCCGGCCCCTCAACCCCTCGCGTGACGAGGCCGCCGGGATCCGGGAAGCCGTCGCGGCTCGGGGGGCGCCGCCCCGTCATCGGCGCGCGCAACGCCCGCGCCTCGGGGAAGAGGTTCCGCGGGCCGCGCGCGCCGATGACGAGGTGTCCCCGCTGGGGGAGGGGGGGGGGACCTAGCCGCTATCGCGATCCCCGGGGGGAGCCGCTCGCCGGACAAAAGAACCAGCCCGAGTTTCTCGATTTACGGCCCAACGGTACATCCTGCGATCCTTCCTTTTTTTCGGCCGCGGCGCGCTCCACCTACATATCTATATATATATACCTGTATACATATAGCGAACGTTATGCGGAAAGCTAAGAGTATCGGCGCGGCCTCGATGATAAAAAGAAGAACGGACACGTGAGCGGCCGCCCGGCGAAATTCCCCTCCCACGATGGCTCGTGTACCCCGCGCGTGTAATCTGCGCGACGTTGTAATGCGCCTAACGAAAGGGAAATAAAAGAGGATCGGCCGCATGAGCGAGCGAGCGGCCAATGGATTTGTACAGGTCTTTCAGTCCCCGCGAGTCTCTGTAAATAGAAGATACGACGTTGTAACGTAATAGTAATATATATACCAATACCTTACAAGATACATAATGCATATACGCCGAGAAGAAAGGAGCAGAGGAGAGAACAGATGAGATATCATGTATTCTTTTATTTAATAACCGGAGATTAAACAGTCGGATACAAGGTAATATATACGAGAGCACTGAATGTATGTCAACAAAAGAGGAGAAATAAAAATGCAAAACTATATATGTACACAGAGAGAGAGAGAGAGAGACACACGTATGCATACAAACTGTCTACGCGCGTGCGTCAACACACATGCGTGTAAAACTCAACGCGGCGAAAGTGTCATTTATCAAGGGCCTTCGATCGAACGATTTCTTGCATGCCCGCGCAGAGGACGGCCCTCCAAAGCCACCTTGCGTACAAACACAAACTGCACGTCCGAGATTCGAATGCGCGCGCATGTACCGATCACACACTCTCTCGCGGGCCCGCCCGAGCCGTAACCATAAGCCGGCGAGACCCGGCCTCGGGCCTCCCTCGCGTGTACCTCGGTTCGTATGCACGCACACCCACACAGCCACGCGCGCGCACGCACAGGTGCATACGTGTGTGTCGCGAGGTGCGCAAAGAATACATCCGTGCACGCACGCGTTGCTCCGCTGGCGACAATCGGCGAGGGCGGCCGCGTCGGCCGCTCGATCCACCGGGGGTCCACCTGGCCGACCGTCATAGCCAGGGCCCGGGGGCCGCGCGCCAAATATACGTTCCTTACTTTTTATAGCCAAGATTCACGCGTCGTCCGGTCTAGCTTCCTCCGTTTGTATCCTACACGCCCAATAAGCCGACACGTATTCCTACGCGCCCGGCCTCGCGCGCACCCGCGCCGGCCCGCGCCGTCCACCCGCGGCCGAGAAGGCGCGCGTGTGCCCCGGCCGCCGCGCCCTCCTCACCCGCGTTTGCATCCGCGCGCGCGCACCGCGAAACGTGAAAAAAAAATGATGACCAGAGAGCCATTCCCACCGAGGCGCTCCGGCCGAGCCGTGGCTGTATATGCACCTATATATACGCGCACACAGGCGTTGTGCGATCGGATCGCCGGGCCTCCCGGTGCAGGCGCTCCGCCGACGATCGTCCGCGAGCCAACGCGCCTATATGCGTATCTCGGCCGAATTCCTCGCGGCTCGTCCCGCAACTCCCATAAGCGCCGTGTCCATCCGCGCGCGCGCGCGCGCGTGTATGCGTTGTAATGCGTGTATGGGGGGCAGCCCCGGGCCCGGGCGCTGCACCTCCGCCCAGTTCCGCTCCCCACGCCTCCTATGTATACCGTTTTTATTAAGCATAAAATCTAGTGCGAATGTGATTTCATCGAGGTTACCGATATATACGTACCTAACGTGTTACTCGAACGGCGCCGTCGAGCCAAGCGATATAAAGCCGAGCGCTCGTTACCTTTAGTTTGTAAACTTTATTGAACTAGTTTTTAAGGACAAAAGTTTTAAGCTCGTACTGACTCGTTCATTCCTCTCCCCTCCATTGTACAGAAAGTGTCATACATATAATATATATTTTTCTTTGCGAGGACGCGAGACGCGGCCCTATGTGTACTGCCGATCGGCGAGCCGACTCCACTTTGCGGACCGACCGATTGCCCCCCTTGGAAGAGACAAAATGCAAAAAAAAAAAAAACAAAAACAACAACAACAACAAAATAAATAAAGAATTATCGCCCTTGGAAAGTACTGATCAAAAAATCCCGCGCGTCGTTCAACCACGATGATCTGCCTATTGTCCTGGCGAGAAAGCTGCGCCTTTCTGCGCGCCCGTGGCCTCCGCAATTTGTCCGCTCGCCGATCGGTAAACCGCCCGTCTCCGCGGTTTTATTAATGTAGTCGCGTGTTGTCTAGCAAATACGTGTAGTGGTGACTGTATATATGTCGATATGTAATATTCGATGAAAATACACTAAAACGATACGTTTGGAAAAAAAAAAAACAGAAGAAGGTCGCACTGTCTCTGATTGTCTGTCCCCCGCCACGTACCCTCGCTCCTCCCGATCCTCCGAGGCGCGCGGCAACGCGCCGCGAGACACGGGGACAATTGACCTCGGCCGGGCCTCGTCAGCCGATTCCTGGGAGCCGCCGCGGCGAAAAGGTAAGAGCGCCCAAGGTACATACACACACACATTTATATTTATATATATATATACAATAGTAATTGGCCGAGGTGGCCTGGCGGGCGAGTGGCACTGAGCGAGGCCTCGGCAGGACGTGAGTGTCCGGTTTATCGAAGGCGAAAAAAGCGGGCCGCGCCGCTCGAGAGAGAGAGAGAGAGAGAGAGACGTTTCCTCAAAACGCCCCGGCGCGACAATTAACGTGGGAAAAAAAAAAAAGGGGCGCCGCGCATCGGGCGCTCGCGGCTCGCCTGAGAACCGGAGCGGCTGCAGGCGGCCGACGTGACCGGCCCGACAAATCGCGCGCTTCCACCGGCCGATCTTTCCCCCCGCCGCCGTGGACCGCGGAAATTTCGTCACGTAGCCGCGACGTGAGGACCGCGGCCGTCGAGCTCGCAAGCTCGAGCTTTCGGTCCAGGCGCCAAGTGCCGATGTACCCGGCGGGCCCGGCGGCGTGTATCTGGCCGAGAGATCTCGCGGGAGACCGGCGGCAGGAAAGCGGCGCGCCGCAACTGGTTCCCCTCTGGGCCCGCGGCGCTCCTCTTTCCCCGCGCTAGAAAGTCCTGGTTGAAAGGGCAAAAAAAAAAAAAGGAAAACGGAGGGAAAGAAAGAAAAAAAAAAGAAAAAAAATTGAAAAAGCCATCGAAAGCTCCCGGGCGAGCGGCGCCGCGGCGGTCCATAAATAAACGCTGGCTCATCTCGGCCGCGCGAGCGGAGGGCACGCGAGGATGGCCGCCGCGCGGCCGCGCTAACTGCCCGGCTGAGGACGCGACTTTGACCCAGATGCGCCAAGTGGGCCGGCCCCCGCCATCGTGCAAAGCGCGATCCTAAGGCGACCGCCGGCCCTCGCGCATTTCGGCGCGCGCGACCTTCGCCGCCGAGGCGGCCGGAAAACTCGAGGATTTCCGAGGCGAGCCAAGGCCGGGGCGAGAAAAGGGGCCCGGCGGCCCGGCCTTCGCCGCCGCGTCATCCGAAGACCCCGGCTCTAGCCCATCTCCCTTCGCCGATTCGAGAGGGACCGGCCGCCCAGCCGCGACACCTCGGACGCCCGCTCGCTCAGCCATGTGTCCTCCTTCTACGAATATCAACCGAGACGCGCGTCCAGACCCTCCCGTCCGCGCCTTTTTACACGACGCTTACCTTTGATGGATCGTTATCTCTCTGCGACATCTTATACTTTCACTTTATTGTTTCCAATGAGATTTAGAACATTCACGTGTTTTGTCATATAGTCCTTTATCTTTGCGTTACATCCACCTTCTAGTCCACTCTACGTGCTGCAAACAAACTATTTTAACTTGTTGTATTACGAATACTTATTACATTAATTACGAGTTACTTTTCCATCAAATGATATTTGTTCAATAACGGACTTTTTAATGCCATTCAAATTACTATAAATGATAAATTAATAATGCATAATGCCGAAAACTATTACACCTCGTACAATTCAAAGCATCTTGCAGATGGTAGATGTAAAACCCTGATTTGCCATATAGTATTAGTAGTGGTATTGATTGATGAATAAGGAGTATTTTCCTTTGTAATCCGAATAATACTTGTTGTAGATACAAGAATTAATTAAGTATAATCTACAGTTCGGAAAATACGTGAATCATGAAATACGCTAAATAAAAATAAAATTACTTGTAAAATATCATAATGTTACAAACACAAAGTAATTTTTTTTAAAAATAAGTAAATTCGAACAGCTCTTCCAGAGACTAAGGACAGTCATCTTTCGCTATATACAAGTAACAAATCTCTTATCACTTAAAATATATTATTGGTATACAAATTAATTTCACTTACGCGTATAATCCATTATTTTTACGAATAAGTATAGTGCACAGGTGCTTTGTTACTGAATCATGATTACGCGTAACTTAATAATCGGAAAATACTAAAGTTGACAAAGCACCTTCACCGTATTCCACTCGGTATTCCACGTAGCTCTAGCAACTTCGTTAACAACGACTATCGAATATAAAAGGATTGTCTGCATCTGAACATGCCATCAACAGAAAAAATAAATAAATTGGAAAACCAGAAACGCAGGTGTTTGATACAAAGCTGATACATTCAAACATCTCTGTGAAGCTTATAATGGTGAATTAGCTTAGGCGAATGAGCAACCTTGTGGCTCTTCTCAAGTACACTGTCAGCGTAATAAATAATATTTTATTTAACTTTTAAGACTATAAAATAAAGTCTTTTTCAATCAAGCTTCAATTACAATTTTTAAAAGTATTCAAGTCCTTTTTCTGAACTGATATTTCAATTATAAACTATTAAATTTTAAATAGCAAGAATAATATCCTACCAAAAAATACTTAAATACTTAAACAAAAGTAATAAAATAATCATTCGTCACATAACAAAGATCATTTTTTACAATTAAGGAATTTGAGACTTAACTAATGTTATCGAATAACAATAAATATTTGAGAAAAATCGGATTCATTTATTTACGTGAATATACGCTTGTAATAAAAAATAAAGAAACAATGTATTTTTTCGTTAACAAATATGTTATTTTTTATTTAATTTATATAATTAAGTTACTTTTACAACAATATGCTATGAATAAATTACATAATCATAATATAATTATACATCAATCTTGTGTAATTAAAACATATTTAATCATTTGCATATCAAAAAAAATTAACTAAGAACATATTTTCGTTGACTAGAATCGTAAAGATAATTTGTACTCGGTATGATATTACAGGGCCCATAATCGTAGAAAATTTCAATATCATATTACTTTTTATCTCATTTAATCTCGTTTATTTTTCTAAAAAATTTTAATTATTTTGCAATCCTTATATATATAATCAAAGTAAGAATAATTAATTATTATTGAAACAATTTTATATGCTTCGACCTATTTAAGCACACATAGCAAATGCAATTTCTTCAAAATTTATAGAAACTTACCAATTTTAGGATATTTTTACCAATATAACTAACAAAATCTGTATTACATGAAATATAAGAATTATCAAATATAAGAGTCAGAAAAAGATTCTGATATGAAAATTCAAATGGACATATAATACTTATTATTAGTATAATTAATTGTTTAAGAAATTGTTTTCTTATACATCACCAACGTCACCTTTAAAGTGGTAGAAAAATAAATAATATCGAATAAGTTGAATATTTTATAAACCTTACATCTAATGATAATCCTTCTTAAGCAATGGTGCTTATTGTTGATATATATTTCATTTGTATAATAAATAATTTAGTACTTTTATATGTAGACTTATACAATAATCACGCCATAAAATAGAAACTCTATGTATTAGATGAGTTATTAAACTACAAAAATTAAATTTTGTTGGGTATTTCACGACTAATGTGTTGTACTGGATACCAGCAGTGTATGATTTATAACTTCAATATTAAATTTACATCATCTTCATTATAAAAGATAATCATAAATAATAAAACACTTTGTTAAATTTTACAAATTTCGAGATTTGATTTTCATTATCTTAGGCATAATTATCACGTGCTTAAAGTGTACTTTATATCTATATATATATATACATATTCTTGTATATATTGGCAAAAATATTATCACAGTTTAATTAAACTAAATTTCATTCAGCATGATGGTGATTATTTTCAGAAGCCTCTGACAAATTTTCAATTTTGGACTTTGATTTTGATGTATCTTGTATAGATTTACAATTAGGACTAGAACATATTCTGTATGAAAAGAATTTCAACACTGATGGGTTGGAACTAATACAAAAAAGCTTATAAAGCAGAGGAATAAGTAACAACTGATGACAAGTTGCCCATAACCGATAATGTTGTCCTTCAAATGGATCCAGAATAGCAGGACACAGCATATGACTTAAATTCACTTGAACTAACTGAAATGCAACATGTTTTTTTAATGAAATAATCAAGAGAGAATAATCATTTTGAGCAAGATTATTTTTCTGATCATATAATAATTTTCTTATTAATGCTTACCATACCAGCAAACTGAAGTACCCAAAAATGATATGCTAAATTTAATGCATATCCAAATATTGACCAACTCATATCAAAAAACGGTTCTACATTGTATGCACCTGAAAAATTGCTAGATTTCTTGAAAACTGTATATTTTTTTAATTAAATATAAATTCATGTTTAAATACAAACCTTTAAGAGTTATAAGATAGTATGGTATCACAGCCATTAAACCATGTTGAATGTAATAAATTGCTTTATCTGCAAACATCTGCACAAAAGTGTTAAATCAACAAAATCTTGTAAATATTAAACAATGTGAAATATAACTTACTGGTCTACATTCAGTTTCTGGAAATGCAAATGCTAACACTGGCCCATTCAAACCTGACACAACTAATCTAAACACAGCAGTTACAATAGGACTATTTGGTTCCACAGCAAGCAAGTAAATCTAAAAAAAATATATTAATTATATAACTGATTAGTGTACATTAAACTAATGGTTAACATACCTCGATGATTGTAAATATATGACATGGATTTAAGATGTATACAAAAGTTTGTCCTGAAAGTTTAAATCCAATTTCGACTCCAAAGACCAAAGACATTAAAGTTAACAGCATAACTTTTCCTGGTCTTGCTGCATGTACATATGGTACTGTTTTTGGTAAAGTCATTCTCTTTAAGCTCCACGTCATTAAAAAAATTATGTACATTGAAATCAGTAATGTTTCAATAACTCGTCTTTTAAAGGAAAGATAACCAGCACATTCTGGTCCAACATTTCTAGGTATTGATGCATTGACTCCATTATATGCCCACTCGAACATTGTCAAAATCTAATACAATTGATTTTAAAGATTTTTAAATCTTATTAAAATATTTATTTATAAATGATGTCAATTAAATACCAATTTTTTATCTTATTTAAAATAGAACGTAGTTTCAATAAAAATACCAAATATAACTCTGAATAAGATCAATTAAACTAATTAATTTATGTAACTGTTTCATAAATAGAGGTTAAGAATTTTGAAATTCCTGCATTCATGAAACCAACCATACTAATCCTTAAATTACAATTAATTTTAATTATATTATAAAAGATTATCGTTTTAAAATTATATAAATTTTACCTCAATTTAAAAAATAAACAGAAATCTTCAAAAAATAACCGCCAAATTACATACACCCCTGAGCTTTCTTATGACTTAAATCATACTTGCAACTTGTCTTGCTTTTTGATTATCATTAATAATTTTATTACTCATTGGACTACTTAGTCTCTATAATACTTTTTCTGAAATTTCTACCTTTAACAGACACAAAATATTTACGGGGTATTACTATATACGTATATACCAGCATATACTTGACAGCGTTCACAAATCGCAATTAACCAATAAAAAGTACCCAAAAATTCAAACAAGTTACAACCTTTCTTTTATGATGTAAATATAAATAATAGGATAGGATAAATTAGAATAAATATAAAAATAAAGAACAAATGTGAAATAATGCATTTAAAACATTAAGAATATTCGGCAAAGTCTTCTTAATGCATCTTAATTTTTTTATAAAATCTAAATATAATTTATAACTTATTGAAAAATCATTACACTGTGCTCCTTCTACATTCGCAATTTATTACTGTCTGTGCATTCTCTGTAGAACACGCGTAAAATATAAATACATCATAAGAGTGTCTTCACAAAGATCTGAATATAACATTATTATTGTGCAGAATTTAGCATTTCGAAACGGAAAAAAATATTTTTATTTATATTGTATTCTAATCTAAGTTTAAATTCCAGTATGATATTAAACATTAATATATTAATTTACTATTTATAATTTATAAAAATTTTTGTTTTTAGGTCTATATTACTGCATTTTAATAATTAGTTTTTACATATCTGACATACATTTTACGCTATAAATAATCGTCAATAGGAAAATAGAATTATCACGAAGAATTATAACAGAAATATTATTTTACTTACTTGTATTAAAATAAGAGCGACTGTTTAGTGTTTGGTAAATAATAAATTTAGGAAAGTGCAATAGTAGATTAGTTAATATTGATTGCAGAATTTAAAAAATTATCATTCTGCGTCTAAAATTATTACTACTAATACTATAATTGGTTTTATGCATTCGTGTATTGAATCTCGATCTTCCAGACAGTTTAATGCAGAAAAACAGTCGCAAAAGAAAAATTCTCAGTAAAAGTATTATGTCAGCGTTTTATTTTATAAAAAGATCACTTACCAAAGTACAATATAAAAAAAGTTTAAAAATATAAAACGTAAGAAACCAAAGCTACTAATAATAAACAACTATAAAAGTAATATATAATACTGTTACATACATTCATGATGTAGAATATTTTCAACATTTAGATAATTTAAATGTATATATAATCTTATCTACTTGACTTAGTTCACTAATAAATTTACGCAGAATTAAATATTTGCATAATTTAATAATAATTAATAAGCATTGTACAAGGAAGGTAATAATAAGCATAAACTAGAATTAATTTATTTTGTAAATAAATCTTTATTGACGCTTGATCAATCAAAATGAAAACATTTTATAATATCATAATTTTTTGCAAATCGCGATAATTAGACTATAATAATTTGCACGTATATATACATATATTTTACGCTAAAGCATACAACGGTGATATTTTTCCATTTAAAAACTTTTATAGCAACACAGAGTAATAAAATACAATTTAATAATAAATAATATATATTGGCTAAGTTTGGATGTTAATATTTTATCACCGACTCTTAGAGTTCATTAAACAAAAACATTTTTTTATTATTTATATAACAAAAGTGTTAATTGTAACGATTTCTATCAATGTAAAAAAGTATATAAAATAAAATTACTGCAGAACTGGAATATTAAAACTTGCAGTTTTTTTACCAATTTATTAAAATAAATAATAATTTTGTAATAAAATCGTAATAGAACGATACATGCAGCTATTTGATAGGCTAAAAAAGATTTTCTACATATTTTAAGTAACTGAAAATATAAGTAATTGATTATTTTTGTTAATTAAGATTTATAAAATTTTGTTATTACTTTAAAACAATATTATGCAATAGACATTAGTGAATTTCGCTTGCTCATCTAAAAAGTTCTATTACTTCTATAAAAATTTCATTATTTCCTTTGCAATAAGTATTAGAAAATGAAATATTCAATGTATTTTAATAAAATTCATTAAAATTTCATAAAATTAAATTCATGCAGCATCGTTTAAAAAATGACTACTTCATATTTATTACTTATTTCATTGTCATTTTACAATTTCCAATCCACACAAACCTTTTAAATCTAACTTCTTCATTGGAAGTAATTCTTATAATCTACTGTTTTAAAAATGTATATCATAAAAATTGTAAGAATGTAAAGAAAAATCAATAATGAACTTCATAATGACTAATGCATTTGAGTAAATATAATCTGTTATTTTTCTCTGCTAAATATAAAATAATGTAAACTGAAACTATAGGCAATGTGTATAAATATTTTAGTTATTAATGCTGCACATGCAAACATTCATAACATTTTAACAACATTTAATGGAATTCATCATTAGTATTTTAGTAGAAGAACTAATATATTTGGTTTTCAATTTCTTATAGAATACTTTGGATACATTAAATGGACATTTTCAAATATGCATTAATAGAAATAATGTTTAAGAAAATAATTTTCACAAAACGATGATAAATATTTAAAAATGTTTGATACAATTTCATCTTATGATTTGATAGTTAAGTAACATGACTCTATAATGAAACTCACTTGCAAATCAAGTAGCATGGTAATTGACTCATAAATATTATTATATTCCATGCAAACGCATATTTATATAACCTGCATAATATGCATAGTATCATGCTGAATGTACAAACCAAAGATTCTAACGAGATTGTAAACACTTGTCGCATCTGTAAATCAATAACACCCATTCCAATGCGACTGTATGTTATAGAAGAATTTATACAATACAATATACACGAAGAATGTACAGTAAATAGTCAAGGATTGGTAACAACAAATAGTCGGTCAGCCGCAGGATCTTCACTAAAATATGCTGCTGAATTAAACATCGTAGTGGTATCCGATGACTTCATCTGAAATAATAAAGGCATATTCTACAATTAATTACATTTCTATATTTTTTAGAATGTAAATATATAAAATTTTATATTTATGTTTGCCAAGGTGCATTTTTATTTAATTAGTGAACTTCTAGTAATATTATATTTTGTACAAATGTTGTGACATTTTTTATCAAAATTGAGAATGAAGATTAAATCTTTGCAAAAAAGATATTTTGTTTTAATTTACAATGAAAAATATTTAATAATGATATTCAAATTTCTAATGCATTTTAATGTCTCACCTCAATTTGATTCGAACAATCTGCAACATTAATTGTCTCTTCATATGCCACATTATGAAAATTTTGCATTTGCGGTAAATGGGCATATTGGTGTTTGATAGGCGAGCTTGGCTCTATAATATTTGTCGAATGTTGTTCGTGTGCATTCAATTCTACTTGATAAATTTCCTGAATTTGTTGTTCCTGAATGACTGTCGTATAAAGTTGAGCAGTGGGCTGCACAGCTACTGGACTCGAAATAATTGGCGGAGGCTGGTTAACGAGTGTTATAATTTGTTGTGGCTCCTTGCTATCAAGGATTAACGAAGGCATATTTATCTTGATCGGTGTTATTGGTTGATGTTGCTGCTGTTGAATTTCCTGAAGCCGCGTAGAAGTCGAAAACTGACTTGTGTCTGACGGTGGTGACAACGAAACCGGACTGCCACTACCGAACTGTTGCTCTTCGGCAACAAGAGGAATGGATTTAGGACAGGAATCTTGTGGCTGATCTACGAGACTAATAACAGCTGACTGTTGATGTTGAATTGTTACTTGGCTAGTTGGTGACTGTGATTGAGGTGGGGAAGGTGACGCTGATTGGGGTAGCGGTTCTGGAAAAAGTTCCGCCTTTAGACTTGGCAAGAAGGCGTCTATCGCTCGCCACGTTGGTGTCCACAGGTAAGAGTCAGGCTGTAGCACACCCGCCGATGCCATAACCAGAAGCATGTTTTTCAAGGATTCGGGAATTGCTTCGTAGAGATTCTCACTGTTATCGGCATGCATGTAATCGCGAAGCAGATCCAAGACTGTTAACCAAAGCGGTAGGAAGCCCGATAGTGTCAACAATGGATTCAGGTGGTGTAGGAAGACCTTTAAATCAAAAATGTTTTCTCTTTAAGCTTTTAAATCGTACTATTAATGAGAAAATAATTTTCATCAACTTTTTTCGATTCTTCCGGACTTTCTCAATTTGCTGATTGAATTGTGCCTTTAAACAAATATTTTCTTCTACCGATTAAAAAACCAGATGAAATAATAAAAGATTGATATATAGAAGTTAAGCTTGGTATGTATTTGATATCAAACAAACTTTTTACGATGTTTTTAAAAATGTAATTCACTTCAAGTTATTGTACTTTTCATCACAGTGCATACCTTCGATAGGAGCATAGCAGCCCGAACTCTTGTTTCCTCTACAGCGAGTGGATCATTGGTCGCGATAGGACCAAGAAGCTGAGCTAAAAGCGGGAAGAGAACTTGCTCTAGACACTGAGACCACTCTGCGCCCGAAAGCTGACTAAGATCATGGGCCAGCAAGGTACTCTGAAGATAAGTGATAGCCGCAGCTCGAACGGGCCTTCTTGAATCGCAACAGAGTCGAGCTATACCTTGAAGAAGAGGACGCCATGCCTGGGGCCAAAGTGAATCCGTCGCTGCAAGACTCTTGCCTTCGCAGATAGAATTAGAATCTGCGTTACCCTCCTCTGCCCACCACCTAAATACCTGTAATAATTGTCAGATTTGTTAATTCCATGTATGACTTACACTTATAAATTTTGCAAAAAGAAACGTTAACGTTAATACTTGAGCAGTCTTCGTGTGAAGGGTGTGCATGAGGTCCAGTAGCTGGATAGGTGCTTGCTGGTATTCAGCCGACTCCTCACTAGTACTATGTACCCTGCTACGCTTTCCAGGTGTGCAGAGTACAGCCTCAGCGAAAGTGCGTACACAACGCACACAAAGTTCGAAGTTGAAGGGCGTGACGTGAGCGACGTCGCGCACTAAGAATATGAGACTCTCGCAACATTTAACGAGTGCCGCCGCATCGTGTGGCTGCAAGTCGCGGTCAAGAATTATCGAATCAGCCGTTACTGGTAATGGAGCCTCTGTCCCTGTTGTTGAGACTAGCATCCATTCAGGAACCGGACTGATAGGCCTCGGATCCAGCATCGAGACCTGCGATTAATATATTATTGTGCTCTGGCTTTCCCTTGTTTACTTCTTGTATTATAAATTCAAATTAATTAGTTGTTATATCAACATTAGTTGTATAATCGATATACATAGATTGTAATGGATAAAAATATAAAACAATCACTGCACAACTTACGGGTGATCTGGAAATGTTCGTTTCATCGAGAACGGCGTTGGACACCAGCTTAGGTTGAAGTGCACCAGCGCCCGCGCATTCAAGCAGACTAAACACAACTTTCCAATCCTCAGTGCTGTGTATATTCGCCGCACCAATTTTGAGAAGCTCAAATAATCCATAAGCTATTTGCCGAGACAGTGGTGCTACCGTCGCCGAAATTAGGTAAGTGAGAGGCATGAGGGGTGGAAGGACGGTACAAGCGAAATCCTCGCTCCTGAGCAATTGGATTGCGAGTCTCAGCATGCCTACAGTGACACGCTCCAGCAGGTAAGGATGATTCTCGCGCGCGGCCGTCGTGAGAAGACTGTCGAGATAACTCTGAACCACTTGCCGTATGCAATTTACTCTATCGCGATTTTGAATTGTAACATCAAGAAGTTGCTCGAGCAGGAAGACCGAAGTACCTTCATCCGAAGGGTTCGAAGCTACAAGAGCATTTGTCAATCCCCGAAGCGATTCAACCTGTAAAGAAACTGTTTGTTATCTCTCGTTTCTGAAGGTTTTGTGATTCTTGTAAAAATTCATTAATATTTTACAAACCCACAAAATTAAATTATAAAATCATAATTATATAACTATATAATACACTGCAAATTATTTTGAATTGTTTTCAATCAAAAAATAACTTTGTTATTACTAGGTATACAAATGCAATGACGTATAATCAACAAACAGTGTGATAAAACGTAAATAACATTATAGCAGATAACTTTGACGTTTCATAAAATAAATATTAAATAACATAGATTGGCAATTTAACAATTGTAATAATTTAATAGTGTAGCTAAAATGTCAATATTGAGATTTATTTACTCGATTTCTTAATAAATAAAGGTTATTACTTCGTGATCTGTACAAGAGCAGCGATTTTCAAATGAGATACGAATGCAAAAAAGCTAAGTCGAGTTTAATAAGTAAAATTTTACTTTTTCTAAAGTAAATATATATGATACTAAAATTGTTAGATTTATATTGCTTTCAAATGAAACAAAAAAATTGAATTTTTTATAAAATTTATTTATTTTCAAAAAAATATTCTAAAATATTCTATTTTTTTAAATTTAGAGAGCTAAATTATAACTTATTAAGATATAAAAACAAAAAAAAATTAAATAATACTATCTCATATCTTTAAAAGTATAATAATCAATATATTTACTAATCACACTTTTCATAACTCTTCTAAAAACAAGAGCCGCTACATGAGATTATTTATTTTTTCGTATGATTGTATTTTCGTATGTCGTATTATTTATTTTTTTCAAAATTTATCTCAATAATGAAAGGATTTATTTTCGGTTAAATTATATAAACATTATAAAATATCTACTACCTACAACTATAAAATTATTTAAAAAATATTTTTTGCTATTTGCATTTATAATATAGAGAACCTTTAACTTCCTCCCCCTGTATAGAAATATTTTAGAAGAAAATGTTACCTGCAAAAATTTGCTTTCCTCGATAATTTGCTTGAGGTAACAATGACTGATACACTCAATTGCTCTTTTTTTGGCAACTGCCTCTGCTGGATGAGGTGTGCGTGATGTATCGGAAGCAATGTACGAATATAAACTGGATAAAAGTCCTTGTTCAACTGGTGGAGCCTTAGGTGTTACTTGCTCCTTCATTAAGCTAACTTTGTTTGTAGGATCCAGGAAATCCTCACCTTCGGTGAGATTCTTTGGCAGTAACTTCGATTTGTATAATGTTTGTAGACAGTCTATTATATTCTTCCAAGAAGCTCTGAGCGCATCGCCGTGCATATGACAGATCTTAAAAAGCGTACGTGTAGCCAATTGACAAGTACCGCTTCCACCTAATTTCAGAACGATTTGTTCCGGCTGTCCACCAGCTGCCAAACCAGTAAATTTACATAAACTAACTATTAATGTATCCAAATCACTGGTCATGCAGTAATGAGAGCTAATCGCTGCGCAACTATAAACAAATATTAAATTATAATATATTAATTAAAATAGAAGTATTTTGTAATATTTATTATAAATATTAGTAAAAAGCTTTAGAAAATCTTTTTGTGTATAAAATTAAAATTTGATACTTTAACATGCTATGTTAAAGTTATATCAGTAAAATCTCATTTAAGATTTTTTGGATATTTTTTAAATATTAATATAATAATTCAACAATAAAAAGCATTATGCTGTAAATAATTTTAAAAAAATTCTTTACTTCGCTCAAGTAACCATACATTTTATGCTAGTATGACACGAATCTTCGGAGATTTTCTGAATTATCATTAACAACATTATAAGCTAAACATTAGTTATAAATTAAAATTGTAACATAAAATTAATACCTAAGGAATGTCTGTGCTACTTTACGTTGCATGGAACGATCTGGAGCTTTATCATAAGCTCGACACAGAGCACTAATAATTGGTGCCCAAGCTTTTTCTGACAATTCTTTATCTATAAATTCTCCCGAGTCACCAACTTTTACATACAAACTTTCTGGACTCGATCCTCGTTTTAAAAGACATTTCCATAAATAATTTTCTTTTATAAGACCTGTTTGCTCTGCTGGCATAATAATTTCTTCGGTTCTACAAAATTATAAAATAAATAGTATGTTGGTGGTGTTAAAAATATACTAGCAATAAATTTGCTTACTTTATTGCTGAGTATATTTCATCAAGCATATCTTGATCAAAGTCATCACCCCCGTTAATTTTTTTCAAATTTTTTTTGAATTCTTCTGCAGTCATAGGATTACTTTGACGTTTAACATTGTGATTATGTTGATCAACATTAAGCATAATTATAGCATATGCTAAAGTAAAAGCAGCATCAGCGGAAGCAAATGGTCTATTATTACTTTCCTACACAAAATTACACTGTATATTGAAAAAGTTTAATTATAATATTTAATAAAAAAGTGACATTATCCTTACATGCCAATGATCAGCGAATTTTTCTAACAATAAAGAAATAAGTGGTGCCTCGCCTGGCAACCGAAACGTTTCCATATATTGACGAACAGCTTGATCAATGCGAGTGTTGTTTAAATTAAAACTGTGCACAAAAGAATGTAAAATACTTGTATTTTCCTTTCTGCTAAGATATTCTCCAATTGCTTTTTTATCTAATGTTGGATTTTCTCGAAGTAATTTTGCAATTTTATCGGGATCAGGTTGGCCATTTATTCCTCCAAGTAGTCCATGTTCTACCAATTTAGCAATTCCTTCTCTTGGATTTTGGTTGAATTTTTCTGATCCAATAGCCAACCACTGCAACATAATAATATTTATAGATGTAAATTACATGTATTCGTTAATATTTATATGTATCATACATATACATTATGTTATATCATAAAAACATCTTTAAATTATGAATAGTATAAATAAAGTAAAACGAAATTATACCCTCTTTTTGGCTTTTGTTTCAGATAATTCTTCTTGAGATGGAAGATTGGGCAAGGCACTATGTCTTGAAGGCTTTAACATTTCGGTAAAACCCTTACTTCTTGCTTCTACTCTACCAATTAAAGCAAAAATAGCATCCAATGAAATAAATTGCAAACTGCACATATTTCCAACCATAGTCGAGGCATTCTATAAAAATAAATGTAATTATTATCAATCGAATTAAACTGTAAAAATACAGAAAAATATGTATAAATGTTCTTACATTGAACACTACCTTTGATAACATTTTCATTAATTCCTCATATAAATTAATGGAATATAATCCACAATCGTAATTTATATATAATTCTGCAGGCAATCCAGGAATTTTCCACAATCTTACTATAGCTTCTACATAATAAAAAAATAAACAAAAATTCATTAAAACCATATACATCTTAAATATTTAAATCTTTGTTAATATTTTACCTAACGCAAGTTCTCGATGTTCATACGATATTTTATTAGAATCAGAATTGACTAAATCCATTAACTTAACAATAAAATGTTCCATCTGAAATTTCAAGTGCTCTCTTTGTGACTCAAAAAGTAAGAACGATACTTGCAGATTAGCAGAAAGAATGGAAATCCTATCTGTTCCTAATAACTAAAATAAAAAGTTGATGAATTTTTGTATGCAATCAAATATTACAAAATATTTTTTTATGTATTTGAATATTAAATATAATTAAAGTAATGGTAACTCACCAATATTAAATTTTTAGTTAAATCATCCTTAGCCAAAGCTAGTAATGAAGGAAAATTAGACAAAGCATCAGATGACACTTCTAAAGTTACTTGTAACAAACTCAAACCCAAATGCATCATAATTTCAGTGTTTTGTTTATCAAGAGGACTACATAAAGAAACCAGAAATCTAAACAATTCTCTAATACATAAGGAACCATAAGGAGTATGCTGTTGCAAAGGCATGAATTGAACACCTTGAGGATTCACACACTCTTCAATTGATTCTCCTTTAATTTGCATAGGTGATACATTTGAATTATTTATACTTAGAGAATCATCAACTAATAAATCTTCAACGCTACCAGTTGGTGATTGAACATTTTGACTATTCTTATCAGCAGCAATAATTTGGTGATCTATGCAACAAAATTACATTTATTATATTTCAACTTTAATATGTTTATAGAAAGTAAGTATTTTCTAAAAAACAGTTTTTAGAATTGCCATTAAAATAAAGAAATAATTTATTGAGCTTCTGAAGACTTTGAGTTATAAAAATGATTTATTAAGGAACAAATTTTTTATTTTATTTAGAGTTTTAGTTAGAAAATATCATATTTGTATAGATTCATGATTAACATTAGTTAAAAAATTATCTTTTTAAATTTAAAGAGTTTAATATAAATATATTCTAACCAACATAAAATTTTTTTTTAAAAATTATACATTTATTTTAATTAAATAAATATTTAAATTATTTAAAATGTACCTTGATTTTCTGATGCAACTAACTGTACATCTGTGGCCGGAGCATTAAATTTATTATAGAGTTGATTAATTTCAGATTGACTTTCAGATTGTCTATTTTCTTCAATTAATTTTTGATTATTGTCAGAATTAGCTTTATTTTCACTTTCATCTTTTGATGCATTGTCAGTTGGTAAACTTGAATCAAGAGTTGCACATTCATGTTTGATGTCATTTTTACCAGTCTCATTTTTTAAAACATTATTTTTATTCTCATTTTTATCATCATTAAGTTTGTCAGGTGTAGGCTGATTAAGAGAACCTTGCATATCCACAATATTTCCAGTAGATGTTATGGGAGTAGTAGCTAAATGATTTACTTTAACCCTATCCACAGGACTTAATAATTGAGATTCAGAATCATCCATTTCATCTAGGTTTGATTTAGACTTTGGTTTTAAATGTATTTTTTTCTTAGATTTAGTTCTTGTATTTTCCATATTATCTGTTCGCATTTTCTAAATTAAAAATATTAAATTTGATGAGTTCATAAAAAGTATTAATAGTTGATTAGCTTATTAAAAATTTAAATAAAACTTCCTTACTTTCATGTTTAAAAGACCCTGTGTATCATCTGCAAATTGTGGCAATCTTACAAAAAGATGTTGAACCATATCTCGAAGGCAGTGCTCAGCTGTTTTTCTTAATAACTCTATAATTTTTTTATTATAATTTATGTTATTTTTATAAAATTAGAAACTTTTTTTGCATTGAAATTTAAATTTTGTACATACCACTTAGGCGGGTTTCAAAACATATCCTAAAACAACTCAGCATAATTTCACAAATGCTTTCATTTGAAAGACTATCACCAGAAGGTGATAAAACAAGGGATCTCAAAACTTGAAGTATCCTCATCAAAACAACTCCATCTCCTGAAGCATCTGTACCTACAAATCTTGCATGGGTAACTGCATCTGCTATAGCTTCTACACAAGGAGCAATATTAGGATGTTCTGCATCTGTGAATATTATGTTAAAATTAATAAACAAATTTTACAAGAAATGTTTAACTATAGCAAACTTTTTCTTACCTAGAAGTCCATAAGATATAATTTTATTTACAGCAGATAAAGCAAGACTAGTCACAGGCCCTGTTGTTTCTTCAGATCGAATAATTTCCAAAAATGGAGCCATAAACACTCCTGGTTCTATTTGACACAAATTTTTGGCATCATTTAAAGCTTCCTTAAGCGATGCAAGACCTTTCATTAACACATCTTGGTCTTCGTCCTATAAAAAATTTTTAATAATTATTTTAAAAACCACAAATTAATTAAACAAGAAGTAAAATTAGAAGTAAATACATTTCTGTAATAGAACTATTACTTTCTACTTATTTAATAAATAAAAGTAAATTAATTAAGTTTATGCACAAATTAATCCAATCTATGTCACATGTAATATGTTTGTAACCATTTATATTTATAAAACCTTTGGTTAAAAAAATATATACAAGTAAACTAATCACTTCATATAATTAATATCATTATTAATCGTTGTTGTAGAGAACTTCAAAAAGGCAATATTTATTTCTTAAATTCACTGTACATTTCACAGATGTAAGGATATGTTTCCCATAAGCTTCAATAAAACAGGTGTTTTGTAGAACACTGAATACATGGACAGAGTTAATTCTGCCATATGACAGCCAACTATTGAAATTTACAAAATTTACTAGTATAAAATTAGAATAAAGCTTTTAAGAGTAGATTAACAAAAAGAAAGGTAAAATATAATTTTCAAAAATTGTAAAAAAATCTAACCTGGTGAGAATGCGAGGACCATCGAACTCCACGGCGCATAGCCGTCACAAGAAGCCCAATCTCATCCTCGATGACATACAAGCCACCACCTGGGCAAGTAAGCCTACCTATTCTATCCGTCATCGCGATTCTTGTGGACGTCGTCGTCGTCGTCGTTCAACACCCCACTTGTTCACACCTGTTCGTTCACTTTTGCCATTGCATATTTCTATTTTCTCCCTGCAACTTTGACACTTCTGTTACACTGCTCACCGTTACTATTTCATATACAGATCCTTGCCAATTCACCCTCACCAAGTTTGAACAGGTTCACCAGGATAACCACTGCAGTGCTGCTTATATGTCGAACGTTGACGTTGGCGGTCAGCAGGAGACCAATTGTCCCGATTGTAGATATTGTTAATTTGGCGAATACATACATAAATGATGAAGGTATGTTGCAGTCTATAGGCAGAAGGAGAACGCGTGTTCTAATGCAGACGGCACGAGCTCCGACAGTTCTGTGTACGGATAAGAATATTGAGTATGAGAATGCTATTGTGTATATATCTATATATATGTAAAGAATTTCTGTTTCTATACAACTATAATGTTCACGCAAGCATATTTAAATTATATATATATATATACTTGGGTCTGAACCAATAAGCCTGCAAAACGTGACGACTGGTGACGAGATGATGACGGTATAGTGTTCTTTTCGTTTGAATATCCAATGATTTTAGTTGACGTCGACAGTTCGACACTCGGTGTCTAACGATAAAGAAAAACTTTAATCAAATCCACCTGTAAAAAAAAATATACACGAGTAAAAAACAGTTCTAGAAAACGAACTATCTGTACAGAACGACCTCTACAAGAACCTTAGAGAAAATATAAATTGAATTTCCCGCCAGTGCCAAATGATGAAATCCACGCCAATCTATAATAAATATTATATATTAGTATTGCGAAAAAAATACAATATTAAGTGGAAGATTGTTTTAACATCTTTTATACTATCAAATCTTTTTATTGTACTATTTCTTATGCTATATTTTACAGCTTCATTAAAAATAATGCATCTACTATATTATCAATAAATAACTAAATATCGTTTATAATTGTATTTTATAATGTATAATGTATAATGTTACTAATAAAAATATTATTAAACGAGCATGAAAATAAATTTTTTTTCTCAGTAGCTTCTATTTAAGAAAAATATATAAATAAATTTAAATGAATCGAAACATATTGTATATACTTCCTATTCCTATATGACTTAAATTTTTTTAATTTTATGACAGTAAATTACGCCCAGATATCGAGTTAAACTATTGATATTTCTGTAAATATCACTCTGCGAATGTATATAACTATATATATATATATATATATAAAACTGCAGAAACGAGTACTATACAGTTTATACAATTTACATTCCTGATTCCTCATCAAAGAAAAATCCACATCTACGTATATATATGTGCGTACGTAGATTGTTGCTTGAGTGAAATTATTGACTGGGTAGAATTTTATTGTCTATACACCTTGATACATTCCACTTGAGACCATTTTTTCATTTGTATACAAGTTAGATTTAACTTTGTATGACTTCTCGATTTACTTCAGTATTTTATCAATTGTTTAACAAGTAAGTAGTGTGTATTTAAAATTATTTTTTTCTTTAAATGTATTATACTTAATAGTATATAGAAATTTGTATATAATTTATTGCCTATTGTTAATTAATGCTTGATACACATAATAAATTTTGTTATGGGAGAATGTTACATAGCTCTTTTATAATCTTTGATTTTTTAAACATATATTTACACTGCATCTATTACATTTAATGTTTTAAACATAAATTAAATTAATTTAACTAGTAATTTCAGTGTTTAAATAACAATAATGCTATAAAAGAGACTATTGTCAATTTAAATTAGAATATTTGAAATAAAAATTTAAATCAGATCATAACCTTATATATAGACATTTTCATTTATAAGGTAGGTTGGTAAAAGATTATAATGTTAACAAATCAATATTTTTATTTTGAAGTACATTTGAAACTTTATTAGTTTAGGTTCAACATAAAACCCAAGAAGATGACTATAACACGTGATGAAGTTAATAAAATTATTTCCTCTGACAAAGTAGTAATTTTTTCAAAATCCACTTGTCCATACTGCAAGATGGCCAAAGAGGTTTGAAAACAATTGATATTTTAATTAATCATAAAAAATATATATAAGATTAATAAACATCAATTATTCAGGTATTTGATAAACTTAATCAAAAATATACTGCAATCGAACTTGATAAAAGAAATGATACTCAAGAGTATCAAGATATCCTTGGTGAAATTACTGGAGCAAGAACAGTTCCTAGAGTATTTGTAGATGGAAAATTCCTGGGAGGAGGTTCCGATGTTAAGGAATTATATGATAATGGTGAACTTGTTAAAAAATTTTAAATAAATAAAAGTTTTTAGTACTTTCTCCTACACTCCCTTTTTACACAAAATTATATTAAATTAATTAAAACTATAGAGTACTATACACCATGTTAATAATAAATTAAATATCAAAATATTTGTTAATATTCTCTTTATGCCCAAATTTCAACTTTTTCTCATATGTAAATTTTGAATTTATATTTGATATTACTTATACAGCATAATAAAAAAATTTCATTATTGGAATAAAAAAATTAATTGGTTCTCTTTTTTATTTATAATTTTGATATAAGATGTTACAAATTTACAATATCGGTAATTACGTGTATTCTCCAACGAGTACGAGCTAAAACAAATTGGTGTATAGTAAGTAGATCCCAAGTTAAGTAAACGAATGTTGCCAAATTTTCCTGAAACTTGCGTCAACGAAGGTAGTACGCTTATAGACTTCGGTATACCCTTTAACAATCGACGTCGTATTTTATGCATATATTGTTATGGATATCTTCCAATATCGTAAGTTCTTCATCTACGCTTTGACATTCCTCACATATGCATGGTCCGGCTATGGTGCTGGTCTTTTGGGAAACCTGCGTGACGCTGTTCTCGCGGCAGAAACCGTATTTTCGGATTTATTCGAGAATGCTATTACTATTGCCCATAAAATCAAGGACATACACGAGGTTTTCGATGCCGCTGTTGAAGAGAATTGTGTTTTTCGATGTCCTACGGGTAATCAAATGAAATATTTTCGTACTATATTAATGATAATTGTTGTATTTTCGAAAAATTTTAATTTTATAACCTATTAGCACGATAAAAGTTTATTTTTAAGAATATTTTCAATGTAATTACAATAAATTTTAAATTTTTATGAATGTTAGATTGCTTTTATTATTTGAATTCATGAATAAAACGTTAATTAATTTATTAATGAGTTATATTCGTGTATTTTTGCTGTAGGGGGGCAGAAAAAACAAGGTTATATACATAACCTAATAAGTGAACAATACATTTAAAAAATATTAAATTATTTTAATATATATTTTAATATAGTACATTTTACATTTTATGTTCTATACGATTTATAAAGGACTATTAAAAAAGTACAAAATTTATAGTCTGGCTTTTAAATTAAAAAATTTATTTATTTATAAAAGCTACGTTGCTTTCAATGATTGGTTATTGGTTTAGAATAAAATGGCGGGACTTTTAATTTTAGGAATATCACCGAAACCTGATTGGAATCACCAACCGCAGAGTAACGGATGTGGTTCCTTGGGTATTGAGGTCAGTATTCTATAATTTTTTTAATATGATACTATTTACTTTTATGTGATTTTGTAAAATAAACAAATGAATAGAAATCATTCTTAAACAATTATTAAGTTGTTTAAGCTTACTAGGAAATATATAACATTTATAATTAATTTATAGATCAATCAAGAATATCTTCCTTTAGAAGAAATGACAAAATGTTGCAATGCACACGATATATGTTACGATACATGCAATATTGATAAAGAAAAGTGTGATTTAGAGTTCAAGAAGTGTTTATACAAGTATTGTGAAGGCTACCAAAGAACAGGAGTAACAATTGTTAATACTTGTAAAGCAGCAGCAAAACTTTTATTTACTGGAACTACTGCTCTAGGATGTAAAAGTTATTTAGATGCTCAAAAGCAAGCTTGTTATTGTGGCTCTAAAAATAAAAAAAGCAATAAACAATCGAAGCAAAATGCTTATTCAGGGGGAGAATTATAAATGAAATTGTTATTATTGTACATATGAAAAAAACTACGATTTTTAAGCAGTCATCTGCTTAATCATTTGAAATTAAGCAGGATCTGCATCTTTTATGGTAAGAATTGTAAATTGAATGGTTGCATTATTATTACAAAAATGTATGTACTTTTGAACTAAAGTGTCCTCTGAAATGTAAGTGATTGAAAATGAAACTATGAATAATTTTCTATAATGACTAACAATTAATCTTAGATTAAGTTTTTTTATTTAAATACGATTTAAATAAATGTAATTCGTAATTTAATTTACTATAGTTGTTAATACTTTATTTAGATAAGTTAATTATTTTTATTTTATGTATATTGTAGCGATGCATACAAAATTCTATTCTTAAGTATTGTTAAAATTCTAAAATCTATATCAGTATAGTGATATATATATATCCATATCTATTTAATGAATTGACTGACTCTGAATTAAGATTTTATTAATACTGCAGTTATGAACTACAAGCTTGCTTTATAGTAGATATTTTTTTGTTATATTTATTGTAATAATTATTTTATATTTATACACAAATATAACTAAATATATTATAAAAACTAAAAGAAAATTGAAATTAAAATATTTACTACTTGTGATGTAAAATTTGAAAAATATTTTCTACTCGGTTTATAATAATTTTTAAAAAATTTCATGTTATTGTATAAAACTTGTCATAAATCACTTAATTTTTTACAGAATTTATTGTACTTTTTAAAATAGTTTGGTTTTGTGCAAAAGACAAATAAGTTTTAACTTTTGATTTTTAAAAAAAATTCTTCGAATTTTTAGTAAAGTGTACTACATTATAAACTATAAAAAGTATATTTTTAGTTATAATTCGAAAAGCACTGATAAATTCACTTTATTTCAACGAGTTTGAGGATTTTCATCTGAAAATTTTTTTATTGATTTTTATTTAAACTTATGTGGTTAAATATATATTAAATCCTTGTAAGTCAAGCATTCAGTGGTTATAAAGTTGGATTAACTTTATGTCTATTTCGATATGTTAAATCGTAAACGTAGTTTCTTCAATTCTTATTTAGTTATTTGTAACTTAAATTAATAGTTCTTTGGTAATTTCAAATGACTATTATGATGCTAAATTGTTACAGTAGGTGAAAATATTATTTGTAATCTTGAATTTAATTTAACCTACATTTAATTTATGTTAAGTGTCATGCATGTCTTATAAACTTGTAATTCGTCTGAAAGTATTGATTCAGAAGATTTAAAAAAAATATATTTAATTTTTATTATTATTTCTGAAATGATTCAGAAGAAATTATGAGCACAACATGTTTGAAGAAATAGAAAGAAAAATGCTATTTTTGCGGTTAGTAATCTTAATTTAACAAGTGTTCATTTTTAATAAAGGATCGGTCCTGTTTGAAAGATATAGGTTGTAAGTTTATTTCCTTTTAACAAAATAATTTTTATTATTTCATCATTAGGTTATTGAAACAAATAAGTAAATAGTCCATATTTAGTGACGGAATAGTAACAATCATCAACAAAAATCCTGTTTATACAAATGTTATATATTTAATTAAAATATAAACTCATTTGTAAAATTCTACATAATTATTTTCTAATTATTTTAGTTTAGTATGTGAATATCTTTCTGCACTTAGACAACTATGGGAAACACCGTTCCATCAAATAAAAGAACGGATCTCGGGCAAGATGCATTAAAAGATGCGATTAAGTAAGATTCCTAAAACTATTTTACAGTCTAATTATCACAATTTGTGATCTAAATAATCTCTGTTCTGTTAATATGAAACAACAGATTTGTAGTGGAGAATACCCATTACTAGCTTTGCATTTATTATTTTTGTTAATTTTGAAATGAGCGAATTGTTCAATTATTGTATAGTTAAACGGTATTTTGCTTGATAAGGCGCTTGACTTTCTATAATATTTGTTTCAAAATTCACGTAATGTCCAAAAGTTCGGCTTCCCCCTAACGCATCAATTAAAATAAGTATGCCATTATGATGCGATAGACAATATTAACAGATCTGAACCGAATACCATTTCATTAAATGATTTTCGAGTACCCATTGCATTTGCTTGTAGATGCGATATTCAACAGAAGTCAAACAAACAGCTGGAATGTGAGGTTGTTAATTTACCGCGACCAAAGCGTAAACGCTGCGAGCCTGAGATCCGTAGTACGAATCCCTTTCTCATCTTCTTTTTAAAACTGCACCTAAGAAAGCCAGATTTCCCGGTGACAAAGATTGCTCGAGTCGCTGGCAGGCGTTGGCGGCTGATGAACAAAGAACAGCGCAAGATCTACTTGGAGATGGCCGAGGAGGAAAAAGTACGCAGGAAAGAAAAGATTGTTAACATGTATAAACAGTGGTGCAAAGCTTGCGCGGTTGGCGCCGGAGTTCTCTGCTCCGGGAATCGCGTACGCGGAGCGGTTACTCCAGACACTAGAATAAATGTGCTTCCTTTTTAGTACTTTAACTATTTGCTATTGAATATTGACTATGTGTTTGAATTTTATATTTTTGTATTTGATTAATCTTGTAATATTTTACGCATCTATTTTTAAAAACTTTTCGAGATCAAATGCTTAAATAAAAGAACAAACATGGAATAAAATTTAATTAATTAACAGCATTAAGCTGTGCAAAGCCCAAAATTAAACTTCTAATTAGGGTTTCAAAACAGTAGACTGTTGAATGACTTTTCATTTGCTTATTTAACCAAATTTTAAAAAGTACTATTCGACTATTTGTCATTATTCAGTAAGTATGAGTGAGTAAGAATACTAAAAAACTAGTAAAGAATAAAAAAGTGACTATGATTTATGTTTTTCTTTATCTATTTTAACATTACTTAAAAATAATAAAATTCTGAATAGAAAAATATACTACAAACTTATTAATTTTATAAATTAATTTGTTGATGACAACCTAAGACTCGATAAAATGTGCATTAAGTAAATCAAAATTTAAAATACATATTGGAAAAAAGAACACTATTTCAATCATTTTACATTTTCAATTTTATTTGTTAGTAGCTTTTTATATCTATGTACAATAAATATTGATGTATTTTTACACTATATTCTTAAAGACCTTCCTTGTGTTTTACAAGTTACACTAAAAACTAGCACTGCGCTTGCTCGATACTCTGTTCCATCGTTCTGAAAAAAAAATTAACTTGTAACTCAAGTATACTATATATAAATATATATATTTATATGTATATTTATATATATTATATTTTCGTGACTGTTCCATAAAATGTCACCTTAATTTAAAAGTTACTGATACACTCATCGAGAGCATAAGAATTTTAGTTTTTTTCTCAGAGTTCGATAATGCAAAGTAGGCATTTTTTCTTTTTTCATTAGATATCACTCTTTCTCTCTTTCTCCTTTATTCATGCGCTCTTCTCTCTGACTTCTGTCGCAACTCTAATACAAAAAATAATTTTTCATTTCGCATATATCCCGCATGACAATTCGCAGAACAGCTTGTCAAATTAATGATCAATTTATTATGTATATATACATATAACCTTTACTTTTTTTTAATTATTTTATTTGTATTTCTTCGCAACTAACGTGTGCACTCTTGCATCGCCTATATAAGTAATAATAAAAATGTTATATGCGTAAGGTATCATAACTTGTAAAAAAAGAGGGAGAGAAAAAGAGAGAAGGGAAAGCGAAAAAAGAAAAAGGTTGAATATTTGATGAAGCTGTATATATGAATGTAAATCAGGATAGGGGTAGCAGAGGAATAGTGAGATGATTATACAATTGGAAAAATAATAAATGTTTGCGCGCATGTGCTTTTGTATTTTTTATGTGTACGCCGCGTGGTTATTCTTTTCTTTTTATACTTATAGCAATAATAAAAATATTGATGGCGATACATAATAATAATAATACACATAATTACTATTATCATCATTATCACTGAAATAGCAACTTATATGTAATTCACTCGTATAATACAGTAAAGTACAGCGTGCCCCGTAAAACGTAAACAACAACGTTCAACAATTGGATAATATCAAACAGAATATTATTGTAAGTATTTTCTTATTACTCTTCTTTGTCTTTATATAAATATTATCATACATAAAACGTAACACTGTTAATGGGAGGGAAACTGATGGAAATGCCCTAATGTATTGAGAAATCACTTAGTCTATCTCACTTACACTTCACTTGTAGATTATTTGTTTCCTGCCTTGTCGTTTTCATGCACACTCATACCCATACGTACACGCATCCAACCATTCGTAAACAGCACAAAAACGCGCAAGCAGCACATGCCGTTACGTTTACGTAAATGCCCGAGCGCTTCTTAAAAATCCGACGCTCGCCCTTTGCATGTTCTTTTCGCTTATTCCATTTCGCATCCGTTAGATCCACTTGAACCTGGCGAACTTTACCTTGTTATCACTATATTTATATATCATAGGTACGAGAGCGTAGGTAAAATGCGACGATAAAAATTTATTTGACATCTCTTTACATCTTTACTTTACCTCCTCTCCTTGGTCTTGACTAAAATCGAAAAGGGGTTTATTGGGAAAGGGAGCTGGGTTAATTGAAATACTGTTACGCAACTCTCGCAACGACAGATCGTTATCTCATGAAGAATAAGACAATACTCGAATCAAAAATACGTCTTCACAACGACAGCATTACCATTATGGTTCGAATGAATTCGTGCCCTTGCGTGTGTTACAGAGTCATCGTTCCTACTCGCTGTCGGAACGCTTTCAAAATAAAATAGCTTGAGACGCTGCACAGCTTAAAAACTTAAAGATAATTTGAATAAAAAAGAGAAGAGAATTAGTTTCATCCTTAGAGGTGGAAGATCGGATACAGTATGTGACGGAACAGTAATAAAGGTGTCGAAAACATGGCAAATAAGACGGACGCCACGGGGGCAGCTGTGACCTACTTCCTCAAGGGAATTCGGCGGTCCAATCACCCGTGACGTACCTCGTCGGTGGCACGATAAACGCGCTGACCGATTGCGAGGAGGCAAGACTCGTGCGACCTGTGGCCGCATCCTAGGGTTGCTAACGTGGCCTCATAGTTCCGTTCAAGGGTTGCATGAGGCCGCCGTTGATATACCCATGGTAAGTCGTGTAGACGGTCGGTGGATTTTGCTGATGTGGATCCTGGGCATACGGGGCAGCAACGTTTACTACACCGACAGGTAACTGACTCGCCTGGTTCATGAAACCGCCGAGTTGGGCGGCGGCCTGGTTCATGTAGCCAGTGGCAGGCTGGGCCACCCTGTAGCCATAGGCAGCCTGAGCTGCCATGAGATTTGTGTTGATGGCCACGTTAGGACTAACACGACTCGTGGCACTCTGCATCTGGGGACAGCTGCTACTCGGGTCGAGAGTTTGCCGGTAGAGACTCTCACTCGCATACGATTGAGGCAGGGTCGTCATTGTAGCACTGGCTGAGGAGCGCGATGTTGAGCGGCTAGGTGGCGGTGGGCCTGGAGTACTCGGGGGCGGTGGCACGGGATTCACATTGTAGTAGTTTTTAGTGTAGCTCAGGGGCACCTGAGGTGGAGTCGAGAGTTGCCTCGATGGTTGAGGCGGTGTCATTGTATGAGGAATAGGTGGCGGCGGGGTCAAATTCATGGCTTGCGGTGGAGTAGGCGGCATCATCTCCAGGCCGTTGGTAAGCTGTTGTAGCTTGGCGAGGCTACACGAGTTGGTGGTTTGGTGGTTTGTCGTCCCTCCACTTAGAGTAACTGTTGGAGTATGCGAGTGCGGAGGCATAGGAGCAGCTGTCTGTATGTAAAAGTTAGTGGCTGTAGTACAAGGAGTATGGGCACCCGACCGACTGCCACGATGCTGGATCACGTAGGTGTTTTGAGTAGGGAAGGCCATCGCTTGAGAAACTGCCATATAATTGCCACCCTGTGATATTACGGCCATGTTATGCGAATGAGCGGTGTGACTTGTGTGTGAGTGGGGATGGCTCATTCCTGGTACCGCCATACTAGTTGTTTGTTGATACTGGGGAGCGAGGTGACTGTTATGAGCAACTGTCACAGCTGTTAAGGAACTATGCTGACTGCTGTTCTGAGTTTGTGACGTTGGCGGTGTATTCCGATGTGATCGACTGCTGCTGCTATTACTGCTACCTTGTTGGGTTGACCTCGATGATCTACAAGGTTAAGATTTTTTATACAAATTCAGTAAAAGTTTATTCTATTTAAATAAATACTAATACCGAATGTAATGTTTACCTGTGAGCTTGTGAGCTGCCTGATCTTTTGCTACTGTGTGAATGCGTTTGTTGTTGTTGATGAGCAGGTTGTTGTTGTTGCTGTTGCTGTTGGTTATGAGCATGCACTAAACTCTGATTTCTGGACTGCTGCTGCTGTTGTTGAGCAATCGACAATTGCACAGGTTGAGGTGTGTGCGGTTGTGGCGTGTGACTCTGAGCAGGCATAGGCTGTGGTGTGTGAGTCTGTGGTATCGGTTGTGGTGTGTGAGGCTGAGAAAGTGGTTGTGGCGTATGTGGCTGCTGAGGCAACGGCTGCGGACTGTGTGTCGGCATATTTTGTGACGAATGTGACTGTGGAGTTCTGGGCTGTTGAAGTTGTTGAGGCGTGTGCGGCTGTTGTTGATGCTGAATAAATAATTATGATATTTTGGTTAAACACATATTTTTTTTATTTTGGTAATATTTGAGTGTAATATACTAACATAAGAATTCTTATCAGCATGTTGCATTTGATGCTGCTGATGTTGCTGAAGCGCATGATGCTGCGGAATTGAGCAATCAGCGTATTGCGCTTGTTGTTGCTGCTGCTGCACCTGCTGCTGTGCTTGCAGATTAACCGGATGCGTGTTATTTTGTTGCTGTTGTTGCTGATTTGAAGCTGCCGTGCTCATCTGGATGGGGCCAACAGGAATGGAAGTCACTGAGACTGTTTGAGATTGCTGATTGGGCATCGTAGGTAAAGCACTGGGTGGCCTTTCCACACTATTCTGTGAGGCTAGATCGCTGGCTATGGAAGTAGGTGACTCGAGTCCTAACTGACTTACGTCCAAGTCGCACTGACCATAATGCAAAGAATGAACAGAATTCGTCGTTGAGTCAGGCGTATATACACCCATTGATGGAAGATCCGGCTGTGATGGTGGAGTTCGTTTTACTGAACCTGGATTCTCCGGATGTGGAGTTGTTTTGCCTATATTATATAGTACAGTTATGTAAAAATTGATAATCGTAATTATAATCGAAACTATAGATTATTGTTATATAAAGAGTATGATAAGGAATTAAAAAAACTCACCGCTTTCCGGAGAGTGTAATTTCTCCTCAGGTTGCGAATGCACATGAGTCACCTCGTGATGATGATCAAGAATCGGGACCATCTTTTCCTGTGGTACAATTACCGGCTGGTTATCATTTGTCTCGATTGCACCAAGATGACCACTCGTGGGTGCCAAGTGTTGAATCCTCTTATCGCTAACTGACAGTGGCATGTTTTCAGCTTTACCCTCCATTGTACTCTCTCTAGTCTCGACAAGATTCTCGCACACATTTTCGTTTAATAATTGACTCTTGGTATTATCCACCATTGACGTCTCTGTATTATATTTATCAGTCTTTTCTACCACTGCATCATAACGAACAACGTTAGGAATTGGTAAGTCCTCTTCCATGGGTTTGTCAAGGTTGATCGGTGCCTCTATTGAAGAATAGGTTTCTTCCACCTTCTTCATCTCGGTATGTACCATTAACTGATGCTCTGATTTTTTGTCATCCAATGATGCAAATTGCTCAACATTAGCCATCTCAACGTCATCGCATGTTTGACGAATATTCAACTGCTCTTGATGCGTGAGCAATGATTCCTGTTCTTCAACGGCACTTTTCTCAGCACTTTCAATTGCTGCATCAAGAGACTGAATAACACTGGTGACCTTGGATCTTGGTATAAAATCTTCCTCATCACCATCGTCCTCGTCACCACCCTCATATTCGCCTGGACTAGCGCTTGGAACCTCATTTTCTGTGGTAGCCGAGATAGCACCAGTCGTAAGATTTTCCTCAATCGGATTGATTTTATCACCGCCACTTGTTTCATCTTGATCAGTTCCGGCCATGCCCGTTGTGGGGCCAGATGTTGAAAACATATCTGGAATTGTGAGCTGTTTCTTTGATGCCTTAGACTCTTTCGAGTCCTCTAGAGCCAGTTCTTTATCGATTTCAGGAGCATCTTGGGTCTCCAACGCAGTAGCAGTAGCAATTGGTTGCTCTTTGGCGGGTGTCTTGGACTCGGCCTTTGGCCTACCACGCCTCGATGACAACGGGGATTCCTTAACTGACTCTGATGCAATCTCCTTTTTGGTCCCTCTGTGATTGTTCTGTTGAGTTTCATCAGAGTTATGGACAACACTGGATCTTTTCTCCCTAGTCTGTCGAGATTGCGAAAACTTGCTTTGCCTGTTCGAAGACTTCATTAATAAATGATCATCAAGTTTGGTTTGTTTCTTTGACTTTGCGCTACCACTATTAGATTCCTTGGGAGGTGTTCGATGCCGTTTCGAAGGTGAATCCTTATTAGCAGCTTCTCGTTCCTTCAGTCTAGCACTTTCCTTTACTCTGTCTTTCTCCAAAGGCTTCGATTTTTCTTTAGTCTCTTTGTCCTTAGTTTTATCTTTCTTCTTGTTGTCCTTTTCCTTTTCTTTTTCTTTGTCCCTCCAGGATTCCCGAGTCCTCTTTCTGCTGACCTCTATCTTGTCTTCCTTTTCCTCGGATTCAGTCTTATCGGAATGTTTTCGTTTTCTAAGAGGCGCAGAGGGCGTACTAGCCGTTGCTTCTGTTGCCGTTGCTGCTGCAGTAGCTGCTGGCGTTTTTAATGACATTCGAACACTCCTTCTAGATGACTGGAGGGGAACCACTGGTGTAGAACTAGCATTTAATGCTGCAGAATTGACAGCTGCTGGAGTTTTATGCGTGCTTGCCGAGTTTAACATACTTTTAGGGGTATAGACTGGAGCTGTTCTTGTTGTTTTTGGTGTTGTTACTATATTCTTTGTATCTGATAAAGTTTCTTCTTTAATGTCATCTTCTGTATCAGCAACATTCCCTGAGCTTTTATCCAAATCCTTCTGTAAATACATAATTATCTTATTATCTTGTTAACAACAAAGTCAGTCATTATTTAAGTACAATGAGTACATTGCGTTAAATGATAAAATATGAAATTAAATCTAATTAAATTTTACGAACAATTAATAACTTACTTTAAGATCTTTAGCCAGCTTTGGTCGTTGGGGTGGCGACACTTTGTGTTTTATTGGCGACACCCTTCTATGACCACCGCCCAATTTTCTGCCCCTGAACTTCTTTCTAATTTTTACACGTTGTATCTTTTCAGCCATAGCGGCGACTGGTTTGGTGATACAAGGTTGATCCATGATTGGTGAGGCTAGTTCCGAGCTCGTATCACATTCCTCTGGACTCTGGTAGGCGTTCGGTAGCTGAGTGAGTAACGGTATCCAGCGCAAGCAGTCTGGATCGAGTTGTATGCGCGTACTCTTGCGCACCTTGGCCATATGAGTGTCAACCTTCCCCCAATCGACAAGAACAGCCAAATGCTTACCACTGTCATTAGGTCCGTTAGGGACATTCCGCAAGAAACCCAACAGTTGCATCGCAGTGGTAATATCATGCCCAGAAACACCAGTCTCCTACGTTAAAAAATATTTGAGATGAAATCTTTTTGTATGATACAATTGTCGACGGCTACGTTAATTTTTTTAGAAAATTACCTTTGTTATTTCCGTAATCTTCAGTTCCTTGGCTTCTCGATGAATGTCAAGGTACTCAAGAACAACACTTTTCCAAAACGAGTGATACGACACACGTCCAAGGTCGGATAAAGGTTTCTCTGGGGTGCCGGGTATACCCTCAACCTTGGAGAGTAAATAGCTGAACTCTATGAGGAAGCGACCGAAGCCTTGTCGTTGGTACTGTGGTAAAGTCATTATACAGGAGACATTGTAACGTTGAGCAGGACAGTGTTTCTCCTTGCTGAAGTAACCGACAAGGTGGCAGCCGAATTTGTCGTTTTTCGTAACAGCATAGAAGAGAAAAGGCTCAACATCGTAATACAAGGTTTTGTGGTCCAGGAAGAGCTTAGCTAATAGGCACAGGTTCTGACAATAGATTTTATTCACGTTGCCGTCAATCTGTAATAAATAGAAAGTTTTATTAAATACTTAATAAAAACTGTAGGATATAATATATATAATAAAGTTTCAATTTCATAAGAAACATCCGTTACCCACCTCGAATACTGATAGTCCGTTGCATCGGTAGATTTCTGTGGCGGGTGGATGCCTCCACTGGCATTTGTTCATGTGTCTATCCAAGACAGCCCTACTCTTGGTGTACTTGAGGCAAAACTCGCAGAAGAAGAGCTTAGGCAATCGGGCATACTCCTGGGGGAAGGGGCTCGAGTACCAGGTCTCAACCTCGTAGCGCCCGAATACGATGGCAGCAGGATTGCGGGTGCCCGTCCCACCGGGGCTCACCATCACCGGAGCATTCTCAGACTCCGGTTCGGACTTGGTCTCGGCTGCGAGTGTAAGTCGATTAGCTCGCTCACGTGCATCCTTGAATAACTCGACGTCTTTCTGAGTAACGCCTGGTGGCAGCGTTTGCGGCAGCACCAGCTCCTCTGCAAATTCCCGAGAACAACGGAAGAAGACTTTATTCAAAGTGCCATGACTGTTTGGAACCTTTCAATATATATCTTTTTTTTAATATAATATGCGAAAAAAATCTGTATGCAAGTTCAACTGATTCTCTTAACTTAATAAATTTAAAAATATTTTATTCTAGGAGAATGCTATCAAAAAGTCTTAAGAACTTATAATAATGGCATTAAAAATATTGCCTGTTCGTAGCGTTAATTTATCATTAATTGTTTTTGGAAAATAAAATATTGTAATTATAAATGTAAGAAAATATAATGTTTTAATACAATCTTTTGTATGTTTACAATTTTGATTTTTAATAACATCTCCAGAAAGTAGCTTGTTCGAGAAAGAAAACTTTCGGGAATATCTTAAATGAAATTGTGTCTGTAGCAAACTTTAAATCAATAATAATAAATTAATTGAATATAACTTTAAGAATTTAATTATAATGGTATTTTTAGTATGGGATGGTTGTGGTTTTGATCTATGTGACTAAATGACCAAAAAATCATAAAATCATAACAGCAAATCAAAAAAATGGCATAAATTATTATTGACTGTTAATAAATGCAATGTAATAGCAAAGCAAAGCTTCGGGACTATGTTTTGGGATGTGTTGGCAAAATGTCAGGGTAGCTAACGGTTCTTCTTTCGGTGGCACAAGCATTTGCGTGTTACTTGAAAATAATTCGTTGACTTATACGGCTTTATGATACAAGCCTGCTAATGTCAGCAGCAGCAGGTCGACTCCGGCGTATCACTAAGTACCAGGAATATGCAAAAAAAAGTAAACGTCATGTGAAAGACTGTTTGATATATCGGTTTACCATTTAAGAACAATAACAATAAGACTCGACTTTAATTGATTTCAGTGAATATTTTTAGTACATTTTCTTGATCGTTGTAAAGTGTAATCGGGATCTTAGTCGATTTAATTTATATTAACTGAACTTGAAGATTTCTGAGATTAAACTTTTTGTTTGCAAAACTTGAGAGTCCATGCATGCGGATAATTTATTTTCCACCAAGCTGTGTTGTAATGGGGACAATGACAGCATGCAGTGAACTCAAAATCACGATAGTGTAAAATAAATGGGTCGTATATATTTATTTATAAAGGGGTCTTATGTTTTCGATATTATATCCAAAAATTTTACACCATGTTATGTTTAATGACTTTTTTTACAAACTTGATTGTTCTGAATACTATGCTTCTTTCTCGTAACTTTATTGTCTTGCACACATTTGAAATTAGTTATCTTAAAGTATCGAAACATCTGCATTTGATATTTGATAGAGCGATAAATAAAGAATCTATAAATAAAGAGTCGTGCAAACAAATAATAAAACATAAAAACCTACTAAAACTACAGCAACAAAATTGTTCGGTGTCGTGAGCAAATCAAAAAAACTTTTGCAGTTTTGAGTACAAAAGCATCATTAAGAAATTTTAAGCAGTTACGCTTCTGTGCATTTTGAACTAAGCTACAAAACAATCCATATTACATTATTCAATAATATTTAATCATTGGAGATAAAATGTAGCAGCTGATTTTAAATTAACAGTCACAATTAAAATACAACTCAATTATAAGGTGATTGTATTATAAAACTTTTATAATAAAATAATTTAGTTGTTAATGCTATATTATAAAGGGAAATGAAGCTCCAATCAAAAAATTACACATGGTGCGATTTCACACTCGAAATCTCTGAATTATCTGTACTTTAAGACAACCTTTAATTAGCTGGTCAGCCAATGGTGCAGAACAATCACGTTATTTCATGATCGTATTAGCTCTAGGTCGTCAACGGCAATCAAGAATAATCAAGCATTCGGTAAAATTATTCGAGAGTGCTTCGAGTGACGAAGAGTTGAACAAACAAAAAAAATTAATGACACCTTGTACACACACACACACAAGCATACACAAAAAACCACACCACACCACACCGCCAACACATCCACGGTGGTGATAGAGACAGAGAGAAAGAGAGAGACTTGAGCTAGGATCAAGATTAGGGGACTTGTCAAAAATCTCTTTTCTTTAGAAAAAGTTTTCAGCGAAACGTGGGTGCAGTAATTATCATCACGACGGGTCCGGTAAGTTCTCTTGGTTAACTCTTGGGATAATTGTGAGTGATAGACTGAGATTGAGAGCGGGCGGGGTAGACTCTTACCCTTCCTGTTGGAGCAGGGTGTCGCGCGGGGTGTCGTGGTGTTGGTGGTGGTGTTGGTGGTGGTAGTGGCGCTAGTACAGGCTCGTGGAGTGGACTTGAGAGGGAGGGGATTAGTCTTAGGAACGGTAGAGGAGGTGGTCGCACTCGCGACGCCAGTGACACTGGCCGGCTCAGGGTGCAGCCTGTTACCCTCGGCGGGCCTTCTCCTGGCGCTCTCCTGCTGCGTGGGCGTTTGCTGCTGCTGCTGCGGCGGCGGCGGCGGCGGCGTCTGCTGGACCGGCTGGTCCTCCTGTCTTCGGCGGGCGTCCGTGACCGCGCACTTGACAAGGGAGGCGCCGTCGATGCCGCGTAGCCGGCGCCTCTCTTGCTCGTGCCTCTTGCTATTGACGGCCGTCTTGACGAGATTCGACGGCGTCATTTTGGACGGCTTCTCGCCCGTGAGGGCGTAGAGGCAGCTCGCGGTGCTGCTGCTACTGCTCTCCTCGGAGGGCGTGAAGATGCCCGGCCGGGGGACCCTCGTGACCTTGGCCACTTCGCGCTTGCCCCTCGTGGGGCCCTCGGCCGCGGAGGCCTTGGGGGCCGCGGCGAGCTTGGGCGCCTTGGGCTGCCCGAGCGGCGCCGCCACGGGCGTGGGCGCCGTGGCCGCCGCGGCCCCGGCCCCGGCCCCGGCCCCGGACTTGCCCTCGCCCTCGGTCGGGTGGGACCTTTTTCTGCGATCCGGCGCATAGTTGGGAGGGGGCGCCCCGGGCTTGGCCCTGCTGGTGCTCTTGCCCGAGGCGGCGAAGAAGTGGCTCAGGCCGTCGAAGAGGCCCCGCAGCTGGCCGCTCCCAGGCTTCGGCCTGGGCTGCTGCTGCCGCGTCTGTTGCGGCTGCTGCGGCGGCTGCTGCTGCGTCTCTTCCGGCGCGTCAGGCTTGCCGCCGGCAGCCCCGGGCTTTTTGCTCTCGGTGGGCTTGTCCTCGGGCTTTTTGGCGGGGCCTTCGAGGGACAGGCCGAAGCTGGACTTGTCGCTTATGGCGACGTCGAGCTTTGGCAGAGTCGCCCCGAACGTATTGGTGATATTGCTGAAGAAGGGGCTGCTGTCGACGCTGAGCTTAGCCGCCGCGGCAGCGAAGCCCCAGGGCCTGTCCTCGCCGAGGTCGCAGGTGAACGGCCCCGTCGAGCTGCCGCCCGCGGCCTTGGCCTTGGCCGAGGAAGCCGCGCGGCCGGAGACGGGAGGTGGCGGATGAGGAGGAGGAGGTTTTCTCGTCGTTTGGACCATTCTCAAGCGATGCTCCGCCGCCGGCGGCTCTTCCTCGCAGGAGGTGTACTCGTCCTCTTCGCTCGACTCGCTCGAGCAGTCGTCCTCGTCCTCGTCCTCCTCCGCCTCGCGCTCGAGCTCGGCGGCTTCGTCATCCTCGGCTTTCTCCTCGGCGCTCGACACCTCTTCCTTGTCCTCCTCGTCCTCGTTCGTCGTCGTTTTCGGGAGCGGAGGCACCCTCCGATTCGTATTCGTCGCGACCGACTTCCTCGAGGAGGCAGTCGGCGCTGCGGCGCTTTGACTCGCGCTCCTAGACGACCTCGTGGGGTTGCTCGCGAGTTCCGGTGCTTTGGTAGCTTTCTCCCCCGGCGAGGAACCACTAGTGTTGGACACTAGGGCCGCCGCTCGCTTGAGCTTGTTGTGTTTGGCGTTGAAGGCGCTCAGCCTGAAGAACTTTTGCTTCTCCTTCGAGATACGATCGTTCTTCTCTTCGAGCAGCCTAGAGCCACTGGCACCGTTGCTACCCTGGCCGGCGCTTTGTACGTGGTGATGATGATAAGGGAAGGAATTGTGGTCGGGGCCTTGGGAGGAGGAAAGGGGGTTCAGTTGACGAGGGGAGACAACACCCGCATTACCGTCCGAGCTGCTGTCCACCTGAGCCTGCGACGGACTGCTCTTCTTTCCCGTCGTCGGGGTACTTGCGCTCGTCACCGACGTTGGAGGCGTTCCTGGGGCCGATGTAGAGCCGCTCGTCGCAAGCGACGTGCTCTTTCTGGATACGAGTGACCTGCGCAGAACAAGGTGAACAGGTGTGAAGAGGGAGACGGGTGCGATTCGTGAAAAGTGATTCTTCTCATGGAATTTCTTTTATATGCAGTACAAACGTATACGTTCTATTTGCCGAGATCTCGATGCCTTGTGGCTTTACTAAAACGTGCGATTACTTGCATAAGCAGTTCAAGCTTTTCTTATGAGTTTAATACCAAATTGATAAAATAATTAAAAACCAAATAGATCATATGAATTATTTTACTTTCGATAAGCGAAACAAGGTGAATAATGAAATTGCTGTTAAAATCGGACAAGTGTCCGCGCTATATAATAGCGTGATTGATAGTACACTATTTATCAAAAAGAGCAGTAAATGACGAAATTTTTATTACATAAATACTATATTGACCTTATCGTGCAATCTGCATGTTATAATGTAGTACTTTTTAAATTAATAAAAATCATGAATTTTAAATATGTAAATACAAAAGACAGAACTTACATAAAAATTTTGAGTTTAAAATCTGCATCGGTTGATTTGAAATTTAAATATTTTAATTTTAAGCTTTCATTATTTTCCCCCAAATTTCAAATTGAATAAATTAAAAGAAATTTTGTACAGTCGGTTGAAAAGCAGCCGATGAATTTGTATGCGAACTCGACAATATTTAGAAACCCGAGACTTGCATTAACCTTGAATAGAATAAGTTAGACGGTACTACAAAAGAAGGGAAAAGAGAGAGCGAGAGAGCGAAAGAGAAGAAGGACTAACTTTCTGTTCTCCCGGATGTTGCTGAGCCTCTTCCTAGCGCTGAGGGGCGTGGCGGCGGCCTCGGGCTTCTTCCCGTCGGACTGCTGGTGGTCGGCCTGGCAGTGCCGACAGCGCCAGGGCGCCTTGCTGCGCTTGTCGAGGGCGGGCTCGAGGCAGCCCGGGTGGTAGCACTTGGGGCAGCTCGCGCACTTGACCAGGTAGCTCTGGGACTCGCGCTCGAGCTCGCAGCCGGCGCAGGTCGACGAGCAGTCGTCGCAGGACCAGGAGGCGCCCCGCTCGACGAGGACCGCGAGCTCCGCCGGGGCGCACGAGTTGTGCAGGGCCGCCCCGCACACGCTGCACCGGCTGAGCTTCTCCGCGGCGGCGGCCTTATCGGACCCGGGGGTCGCCGTCCCCGCGCTCTGCCGCTTGTTGTTGTTGCTGCCGCCGGCGGTCGTGCCCAGGCACTCCTTGCATATCGGCAGCGGGGCCGGGAGCTGCAATAAACCACACGCCTCGACGATTAGCTTTGCCCAGGGGATAATCCAGATTGGATCTGGGGAGGAGTCGGGGAAGGGCTTTAGCGGACCACCGGTGTCCTGATCGAAATCGTCCATTGCAGCTAACCTTTTCCTGCTTACAATTTGTTAAGAATTCTTACACGGTTTATAGTAATCTAAGGACACGGACGGAGTTAACAGTTGAAATATGCAGAAATTTGATATGTAGATTATTATAAAGTATTAAAATTAACAAAACAAATGCAGCAGAATATGTAACATAATTAAAAGTAAAGTTTAAATTTAAGCTAAAGGTTTTGTTATGCTGTTATGTAACCTCCTGCTAAGGGATCGAGTACAATAATGCATTTTTAATGAGTACTCCTTTTATGTAGAACGAGTAAAATAAGTAAGGCTATTATATAAAGCTGACATTAGATGTGACAAGTAATAAAATAAACGGGTGCTCGGAGCAGAGGCAGCCGGTACTTGTCAGAAACTTGCGTTGGATTTTGGAGACAGACCCAGCGACGCAGACTATATACGCGTGTTCCACTTTTTAGAGGAGTATACAAGACGAAATGCAAGATATTTTCATCCTTGAGTACAAGACCGCTCTCGAGTCCACTGAATAATTTATATTCGATCGATATATTGACAAGGTTATTATGTAATGGGGAGCGTCAATAGCCGAGGTGTTTACCCACGCAGGATAAAGAGGACTGTGGGATACACGAAAACTCGTGTATTTAATCTGGCTAATTATCCAAGTCGGACTCGAGAGGAGGCTCGAGAGAAATCAGGGGCCCCCGATTAATGGGACGGCTAAAGCAATATTTGCCAGGCTAGGGAGTCGGCGGCGGCGGCGAGGCCGGCCCTCGATCCAGCTACGGCAGCCGGAGCCTACATATATATATATTCAAATAATGCCGCGGAGGCACGTGCTTGGCGGCGGCCCGCATACACACAGGCAGGCCGGCGGCCCGTAATCGTTTAATCGGCAAACAATGGCCCCGGATGCAGGCGGCGGCGGCGGCGGCGGCAGCGGCGCTCGGCGAGTCGCGCGATCTCGCGGCGAGAAAGGCCCGCGCGGCGAAAATCCAAGGCCAGCCTTGAGGCGTCGCCGTCCCGCGCGGATTCCGGCGGCGGCGGCGGCGTCGTCGTCGGCCGCGTGCACAAAGACACGGCGGCGGCCGGCCCCGGGGCGCGCGCGCATATACGTGTGCGGACGCACGCACACGCGGGCCGGGGCCCCGATATAATTACATTCGTTCCGGCGCGAGCAGGTTGCGCGCGTATCTCGGCCGGCGATCGCTCCCGGCGCTTCGGGGGTGCATCTCATTAGGCGCCGGCGGAAAAGGCCGCCGCCGGCCGGCGCGTCCCCCCGCGAGCCGAGCGCCAGCCCTGGCCTAGGGCGAATTAGGGCCCGCGGGCGATTCACGCTCGGGCGCGCGTCGCCGGCCGGCCGTTAATTGCCCGGCGTCGGCCGGCCCGAGCGTGAGATTCGGCGAGGCCGCGAAAGCAAGTGCGCCGGTAAAGGAGGCCAGCGGCGCCAGGGCCGCGGCAGGGGAAAGCCGGCCCGCGAGAGCCGGCCGCCGCTCGGGACGTCCGTCGCCGGGAGAAAATTGAAGGCTGCGCGGGGGGAAGGAGGAGGCACCGAGAGCCCACTCCAAAGTCCCCGCGCACGGTCCAATTAGCCCCGCGGCTCGCCGGGCTTTTCATTAATTCGCACCCTCGTTATGCCTGCTAATCGAGCAGCGGGGCCGAGTGCCGCCCTTACGCCCGACAAATTCATTGCGCCGATCAACGGCTCCCGTAGTTAGCCCCCGCGCGCCTCCTCCTCCCACTTCCGCGGCAACTCTTTTTACAAGCGATCACTTTATTACGACCCTTTTTTTCCCGAGCCACGTGACGCGCCCTCCCACCGATTGTTTATTCGCCGAGACGTTTCGATGGATGGAGGAGTTTATTCGCTCGTTCTTTTTAGTGGGTGAAAAGCTTTTATTATAATAGTTGACGCGTTCAACGCTGCTTTTACTACGCCTCGGAAATGGAGACGAAAATTGTTCTCGTTTACTCGTCGAGCGGCACTACGCGATAGAGGCAGCTGTTTATAATCGTCGATGAAACACTGATAGCCTCCCTGGACTAACTATTGATCAAACACTTTATATCAAAATATTGATAAAGTGTATAATATCTATCGCTCGCTTACTCAAGCCACTTATATAAAAAGCAATGATTGTTTAAGCCAAAAGTTTTATCGGATTTACTTCAAGGCAGTCGGGTCTGTTGACTCGAGCGATGCAATTAATCTTGTTAATGTAACGCGGGCAATCTCGAGGCGATTGGTTAATCCTCAAAATATGTTAATGGAGCGTTTCGAAAATTGACGTGGCGCCGAGAAAGACTCGTCCGTCGAATCGAAAGCAAGTACACGAAGGTAGTCATATCTAAAATAAATTGGCGCGCAGGAGAAAATGAGGAGCAGGCGGGGGACGAGGGGGCCGCCGGCGGGGAAACAAGGAACGGAGCCGATATCAGATCGTGTTTTCTGGACGCCGGGGAGCAGGGCGAGGAATGCAATAAAGGGATTGTTGGCAAGTTTGGCCGCGCCACATACCTACTCGGCTGAATCTCCAGGCGCAATTACGCCGGCGGATTAAGCCCCCGGTCGCGGGGCCTCGAGGTTAATTGCCGAAACTCGGGGCGGCGGGCGGAAGCGCAGGCGAGGCACTCGACGCCAGGATGACAGGGCGGAACTGGCGGGGCGACGGGACAATCTGGACGAGGGGCCGCGGGGGGGAAAAAAAAGGAGTCGAGGGGTGGAGCTCGGGCGCACGCGAGACGCGCCGGCGTCTTCCCCGGCGGAGGAGGCGCGCAAGACATCTCTCGCGGGCGGCGGGCGCAGGCCTACACACGCGGGCCTCGCGAGGCGGCGCATAAATACATTATTGATCCTTCACCTCGTCTCGGCGGCGGCGGCGGCTCCGGCGGGGGCGGCGGCGGCGGGGGGGCCGGGCGGCCCGGGTGCCGCTCCTATTGGACCGGAGGATCATGTCACCGGGGCGGGGGTCCGGGTGCGCCTCGGGCCCGGGGCGCTCCTCCTGGGCATGCCCGCGGCCCGCGGCTCGGCTGGGGCGCTGCTACGGCGGAGGAGGCGGCGGTCCTCGGGCGGTGGCGCGCGGGCCGCGCGTGCATGACGAATGACGGGGGCGGCGCGCGCGCCCGGCTGTTTAGGCAAACGGGCCGCCCCGCCGGCCGATCGCCCGCGCCCCACGAGGCCTGCGCGGCGATTTCATGAATGGGGGCCAGGGGCGCAGGCGCGCCGCCGCCGCCGCGCCTCCCTTTTTTCCCTTTTTTTTTTCCTTTCCTACCCCCCGCGCGTGCCTGGCCGCGACGCGGGCGCCGCCTCCTCGGCCGGCCGGCCCGCCGATCACGGCCGCGACCCACCCCCCCGGAACTTACGCAACTAGGCGCGCCGATTCCCGCGGCCACGAGGCGCCGCGCGCCCTGATCCGGCCGGTCGTCTTTTTTTTGGAATCGCTTATCGGCGGGGAGCGCGCGGCCGGTCCCGCTAAGCCGGCGCGGCTTCGCGGAAGCTTCCGAGCGGCCGGCGCGCGAGCCGATTGGGAACGGCGGGCCGTTAGGTTGACCCGGGCCGCGCGCGACTCGGGACCGCCGGGGGGCCGGGCGCAACAGCCCGCCGGTGCAGCCCGAGGTCATTAGCACCGGCGCGGGGCGCGGAGACAACGCCCGGCGGGCGCAACAAGTCGGCCCCATCGATCCCCGGCGCGGCCCGCGCAAGGGAGCGCAATCGGCCCGGTCGCCGCGATCGGGAGCCGCGGGCGCAACAGGTCGCCGCGGCGCGCCGCTCGGCGTACCTGCGCGCTTACGCAAGCGGCCCCGTCGGCCGACTGCGCCGCGAGGGGGCCGCTTATGCAATTAGCCGGGCTTTTCGGCGCACCGGGCAGATTTATCGCCGCTCGATGGGACTCGTGCCCGCGAGCGCTGCAGGCGGCCTCTTCTCGCGGCGTAAAACGAGGCGCGTCGCTCGGGTCCTTTTTTTTTTACTGGGGTCCCTGTCGGGCCCCCTCGGTTAATTGTGGATGGATAAGGTGTGCCGGCGTTGTCCCCCCGCCCGTGCTCAACTCCTTCGGGGCTGATTTACGAGCGACTTTCATCTGGCCGAGCTTCTTCCAATTGAAACGTTACCAAGGCATAACTCGAGTTTACACGGACGTTTCAGTTTGAGGAAAAATCCGCAACTTTCTCCGAGTGTTAAATAATCCGTGAAAAGCCCCGTAGAGCGCGGGGCCATTGTCTACCGCGCACTCGGCCGGACGTTTCCCCGAGCTCGTTACGGCTTCATCCTGTGCATTTGCCAGCGTGCTCGAGCGCGGTGCAGCAGCGGCCCGCGTGCATATGTATTAACGCGGGCGGATAAGAGCTCCGTTAATGCGACCTTTCGCTTCGCAGACTGCAAGTCATATTTACAGGAAAGCAAATGCGTTGACATGCAGCGGCGGCGGGGGCGGCGGCGGCGGCGGCCGATAAGAGCTAGAGTAGTTACGTTCCCCCTCGGCTCCGAGCGCGAATATCACGCTCGGCATTAATATGCGTAGGACAATCCGGCGGAGCGGTCTCGGCGCGCAGGGGCGTTAGCTCCCGAGCAGGCAAAGGGTCCACGGGGAGCGGGGCTCTTTTGTTCGGCGGGGCGCACTGCCGGCACGGCGCGGGCGCTTCCTTATCAGCTGCCGCGCACGTGCGCTATCGGCGCTGGCGGCACGCGAGCGGCCCCGGGGGCGCCGCGGCGCTCGGCCCATCGATTCCCGGGGGCGGCCGCTCGCGCGCGCACTTTCGGTGACGTCCGGGAGCGGGGCCGCGCGCCCCGCCCGGCCCCCGCGAGCCCCCAATCAATATGTGCCCGGCGCAGCGCGTCACCGCGGCCCGGGCCTCCGCGCCCGCCCGCTTAATTAAAAGCCCGGCCCTCGCTCCGCGCGCCCGGGAGGGCCCCGGTCCAATTTACGGGGGGCGCCCCCGCCCCCGCCCGATACATATATTCCATTAGGCGATCGGCCGCCATGGCCGCCGCCGGGCCAAAGGCTACGCCCCCGCTCCCCCCGCTCGGTACATCCCCGCTAATTAATCTGCCGGGCGGCACGGGCCGGGGCGCGAAACGACGCGACGCCGATCAATCGCCGGCCGGGCCACCTGCGCTCCCACCCGGTAATTAAAGCGCGGGGGAGCCGCCTAATTGAATCAACCGGCCAAACGAAGAGGGCTAAGTGCAAGCGGCCCGCAAAATGCCGGAGGCCAAAGCCGGGGGAGAGGTCAAAGGGGCCCGCCCGCCGCCGCCGCCCAACCCCTCGCTCGCTTTTTCCCGGGACTTTTTTTTTTCCCCGGCGCGGCCCGCCGGAGATCCCTTAATGACCCTGTGTCCCCGGGCAGCGGCGCGACCCTGACACATGTACCGCGGGCCTAGGTGAGCGGGGGAGGGGCGATCCCTCCCGCGCCGGCATGCGCGCCGAGCCCACACACACGCGCACACGGTGGGGGCGTCCCGCGGCGCCGACTCGATTAGAGCCGGGCAAACACAGCTCGCGAGCGCCGGCCGCTCGGGATTAAAGAGGCGTACATGTATCCGGGGCCGGGTGGCGGGGGAGGTGGGCAAACACGGGAGAGGCGCGCGGACGGGGGCGGGGGTGACGCGGCGACGACGGCGACGCGCGCGTCAAGTGGGGAACAACGCCGGCGGGCTTGCGGCCCGATAGAGGGACTCTCCCGCGGGGGGAGGCCGCGCGTGCGTGGAGCCGCGGCCGCGTGCCCTCGCGGGATCAATAAAGAGGCGCTGCCGGCGGCTTGGCCCTTGGCGCCGGCCAAGGAGCCGCGGGGGCGCGCCCCTGCCCTGCTTTGTCCGCCCGAGGCTCCCGTGATTTCGTCCGGCGCGGCGGAGAGCCGGCGAGCCCCCGGTCGCTCCCGGGGGCCGATTGATTGATGGCCCGCGGACAACACCTCGCTCCGCCTCCGCCCTGCGAGCCTCTCAATCGAGCCACGGCCGAGCGCGAGCCGCCGGATTAACCTTGTTAGATAACCATCGATCAAGCGAGCGCTCTAACCGGCCGAGCTTATTGTATCGCCCTCTTCCCTCTTCCCTTATTCCTCGGTTAATCTCTCTTTTGTATCTTTTCCTTTCAATCGCACCTTCCGAATAAAGATAAACTACGCGAGCTACCGACGGATTAAATTATAATACCCATAGTCAGAATGCTTCTTGCTTGTTCGACCGCTGGAAACCGCGCTCTAATAGATTTCGATTGTCGAACCTCTTTTTTCTTCGGTATTATCTCAAATCTTCTCACTTATGTAATGCCTCTACGACATGTATAATACATACATATTTATACGCTAGACGTTTATTCTTCTATACTTTATTTGCATACGCTAACTTCATCATCAATTACTTAAAATTGATATGCTTCAGGTCAACGCTCTATAACTTACGCCATTGAATTAGTTAACTTGTACTGGTGTCTAATTTATATCAATAATTATAACACTCGAAAGATTTAACGTCCACGAAGAGAAATAGTGAATTTCATTATATTGCATCATGATTGTTGTAAAGTAATAAAATTAGGATATATTTTGACCCTTCCATTGAAAATATTTCATAAAAATATATCAATGTTGATGTAATCTACTTTAAAATACGACTGTAACATCTTCACTACATTATGTGAAAGATTGCAGGGTCTAGAATCTAAATACATCTGCGAGAGTAGGGAGGCGAACGGAGAAAGAAAGAGAAGAAAAACTTGCCGACGACTCGTTAGAAGAGCTCAAGGTTATAAAAACTGCTCTCTCATAAAGCGGTCTATTAATACAGAAGGAATTCTTATTCAGCTTCTCCAATCCCAGTTTCGTACAATGTAAGTAAGTAAGCCTCGAAGTAAGCTCCCTCTTTAGATTACAGAAAAGCCAACGTGCGTCACGTACTATTTGGAATATTCGTCAAGCAGGCAGTTATGAAAGCCGTGCTCTAATACAATTACGATCGGTGAATTAACTTTGCAAATGGTCTTGAGAAGACTAGCCGCGAAGACACCAAACGAGCCGCGAATCAAGTGCAAAGTTCCAAATCTAACGCATCGTTTAAACCGGTTGCGCAAACAAATTAACGATCTATATGCAGACAAGCCAGCAGACGCAAACGGAAGAAAAAATGTTTCTAACGCGCGCTTACAAATTGTCGGCTTGAACGTAGGAAGATTGCATCACTGTAGGTCGATCGCCATCCCGTTACGGAGCGTCGACACGCGTGAAACGGCAACAGCGCCGCAGACCATGGCGCGCTCTTCGAAAAGCGTGCGCGCGCATTGCCCAAGAAACCGCGGAGGATAAGATTTTATGGCGCGCGGGATATTTCGAGCGCTTGGGAAGATAATAAGGTTACGTCGACGATCAAGCCGTGGGAAATGAGGCAATTTGTCGGCAGAGGACAAATGGAAATAAAAAAAAAAAAAGGAAACCGTGGGCTGTGTTTATTGGCAAGGGTCGGCTCGCCGCTGCGCTAAAAGTCTATCAATAATCATGAGCGGCTTACGTAAAGAGGTAAAAAACGCCCTGGGCGATAAACAATGGGCTCAGGGGGAGAGCAGCGGCTCGTTACCGCGGCCTATGGGCGCGATCGCGAAAGAAAGGCCGAGCGGCGCGCTCTCGGGGGGAAAGCTCGGCCCGGCAACAACTTGTTACATCGCGGCAACGGCGGCGGCAGCAGCTCTTACTTTCACAAAGAGCCGGGCGGCGGCGGCGGCGGCGGCTGCGACGGAGTGACAGGCGACTCGAATGCGAAACGCGGCCCGTTCCCGGCCCGGAAAGGGGTTAAGGTCGTCGCCGGGAGGCGCTTGGCCGCGAGGAGGAAGAGCGCCGAGCGGGCCCGGGGCCGCCGCGCTCCCATAAAACTGGGCCGAGCCGGCGTAAAAGGGAGCCGAGGGGGGGTGGGGGGAGGAGAGCCGACACCTCCGGCAGCCGAGGCCTCCTCCCTCCCCCGTAGATCCTCGATCGCCGGGGATTAATGGCTCGTTAGCGGCGGCGGAGGCAGCGTTTGACCCTAGGTGAACCCGCTCCGAGCCATAGATCTCTCGGGGGGCGCCGCCGGGGCCCGGGAGGTCTGTTGCCGGCGGCGCTCCCGCCGCCGCGGCCTCGGGGCTCTCCCAATTTACGGCTCGAGTTCAAGGTCGCGGGCGGAATCGGGTCACGGGACTGGCCCGCCGCCCGCCCGCCCGCGCACCGAGCCTCATTAGAAAGCGCCGCGCGCCCCCGCGCGCCTCCGCGAATTTATTATTTGCCCGGGCAATTTTGCGCGCGAGGCCGCGGGCACGTTTTCGTTCCGCTTTTTCTCCTCGCGCTCGCGCGCGCGCGCGCACCGTCGCCGATTGATTCGTCACGCCGCTGTTAATTGGCGCTCAACGATCTTTAAGTGCTCATAATTGACCGAATCCAGACTAGTGTGTGCTCTCGATGCCTTTTTTTGCATCGCTGCACTTTCCTCTCGCCGAGAAGGATACTTATCATCCCCTTATGGGCAAAGAACCAATTTTCCAATTAAATGCACGATATATATAGCAGCATTTTTTTACTCTCTTAAGTTAAGCTTTTCAATGCCACTGTAACCATAAAATATGTGAGGTATTTTGCCTTCCTGACACTTAGCGTTCAACTGCATTATTTTTATTAATTAAGGGTTATGCTCTTAAGCTTATAAATCTCACTTTCTTGCTATTTCGGGTTAAGCTGCAATATTTTAATTATTTACGGACAGACGATTTCATCAGGAATTTCGCAACGGTAATTAAGGTGGCTCTCTCAACTTTTCAAGTACTACAGGAAGTAAAAATACTAAATATGTTTAAAAAAAAAAATTAAATTAAGTATTGTTTCGCGCTTTTTCAGGCCAGCGAATATAATTAAGAGCAAAACATTGGTCTAATTGCAAATGTTGAGCGTGGACTAGTATGCAACGAAATTAGTTATGAGCTATAATCACTTTTGTTATTATATTATTTTTTGTCATTTCAAATTTAAAAACAAAATAAATTTATCATATTGCTCAATTTAAGTCTGCATTGTTTGCTCAATATATTAAAGATGTGACTGGAAGAAGGCACGAAGGCGCATTGATGATACGAGACACTGTGACGAAACCACCTTAATTGACTTATTGGACAATGAAACATCGATTGCAGAGTAGTCAGTAGCGACGACACACGTACTTCCAATGACATAACGTAATCCAAACGACAATCTTGTAACCGAGTCAGGCTGATCAATTCCATTGAACGAAATTGACTCAACAGTCGAGGTTGCGCGCGCAAACTTTTTCGTGGAAGCACGTGGGTCGCGGCACAATAAATCCTATACTCGAGGATTTGGCTTCTCATTGAGAAACGGGGTAAAGGGGAAGGAGAAACGAGGGTCGGTCGGGGTAAACAGAAACAACAGTGTTCATCACTGACCTTGGGCGTGAGACTATCATTTATGGTCTGGTCGACATTGTATTTCTTGGCTAGGTGAATGGGCCGATCGGGCTGTCGGAACAGTCTGCCGTCCTGGAGCACCAGGCCCCGATCGACGGCGCGCTTGGCCGAGAGCCGGAGAGCCGTGCGAAGGTCACCCTCCTGCTCCTCCTCGACCGTGTGGCTCTGGCGCACATACTTCTCAATGTTCTTTAAGTTGGAGCCATCGCGCTCGCCCAGTTCCCGCACCGCCTTGATTATCACCTTGCAGAGATCGGTTCCGCGGCTCACTTTCAACGGCTTCGATTGAAGACCGCCCGGGTCCTGCGTGACATCATAATCCCATTAGTCTCTTTTTTTTTTCTGATCCGATTCAAAACATCACGGTCTGTTTTATAGTGATTCCATATCACATATTCAATTCAAATGAAACAAAAGAACTTATTTAATTTCAATTTATTATTTATGTGAGTTTTTGAAAAAGTAAATAAAATTTAATTCATCATTTTTAGGTACTAATTATAAACTTACGCTATAAAAACTTTTAGACTAGCGAGAATGTAACACCGATATAAATCTCGATAATGCATTAAAATATGTATACATCTGCAGGAGCAGACACAGAATATACGTTCTTCTATTCAATTGGTTAATTAACAATGTCTTTAAATAAATAAATGGCAATGAAGTAATATTTAAGGCGTAACTAAGGCCTCGTTACATCAATTGCTTTGAGGTTTACTAAGAAAGAAACATCAATAGTCACCTTATAAGAGGATTGCCCCTTATTGAAGAGCTTGAGAACATCACCGCGTTTGACGGCATGCTGGAGATTCTCGGCAATGACCTCCTCGTGGAAGTCGTGCTGAAGCCTGATTGCGTGGGCGATTCTCTCAACGCTCGGTCGCTGCTTCTGACTGCGAATCTTCCGGATCGCATCGAGGAACCAGGCGGTCCACGTTTCGGCGTCCGGCTCCTCCATGGCGCCGGATCCGCGGCTGAGGCCGCGCCCTCCACCTCCTCGGCGAGCGTACACGAAAACACACCCCCGCTAAACCGGGGGCCCACATTCACATCGCGCCAGAGCTCAAGGGCCTCCTCGGGAGCCCTCAACCGCTCGGCTTGTCGGAGGCCACGCAAGCCTCGTGCTCCAGGATGCAGGCGGGCTGCGACCACAGAGCAATTCTCCACCTGAAATCAATTTTTAGATAAGGTTAGCAGGAGATCCACGTACAGAGGAGTTTCGCTTAAAATACATATTTGTAGTGTAACTATGTTCTTAAAGGCTATTTCTAGAAACGACAACATGGTAAAACAAATACCGAAATATATAACGGTGGTCAATGTAAGAGTCATCAGTATTGACATTACTGAATCAGATGCTTCACAAAATCAAATTTCGTATGAGCGTTCAGTTTCTTACTGCTCGATAAGCATCTATATTTCGAATGTTATTAAATTGTGCTAAAGTTTCACGTGAATTCGCATGACTAATAGTTGTTATATAAAAAATAAACTGAGAATGATGAATCACAATTTGACGCCTATTCGCGTAGCTCGCTAACAAAGAAAAAGCGTAAAGAACCTGTACGTACGTTCTATCTTGAACTGATTTTAAAATTGATTTTTTATTGAGGAGCAAAATTTGATTTAATACCTAATATAATTGACAGAATTACTTGTTTGTTTATTCTACGTACTTTTTATTATGATTGTTAGTACTATCATTATTAATGTTCTTATTTGCGATAAAAGCATTACTGTAGACTAAATTTTTTGTTAACGGCATTTGAGTGAAGAATAAAATTTGATGATAAATCACAATACAAACTTATTATTTGACAAAGTTCTCCTTTCTCTTTTTTTTGCATTTGAAAATCTCATCCCTTGTTTATATTATATTCATGAAACGTGAGTGATTGTTGGTCTTGCATTATTTAAAACTTTTATTGCTTTCAGACAATTGTACCGGAACGGATGTTAAAAACATTAGTCGTGCTACTTGTCACTTAGAATTATCAACGTAGGACAATAGAATTGACAAGTTTCCGCTCATGATCCCGTTCAATGTTGGTTGACTTCTTTGCCGTGCATCTATGTTATTCCCTCCCAATTTGTACGGAAAAAATATTAAAACAAAAATTACTATAATCAGTGAAATAAGATAATATTTTTTAATTCTATAACGTATAAAATAAAAATAAAACATAGTATTCAGAAATTATACAGTCAATAGTAAAAGAAATTCATCATCATATAATCTCATGCATATATAAACATGTATATCTTATTAAACATAACTATGAAAAATTTCCTTTAGAAGCAATGACGAGGTAGCGTGACTGCCAGTTCAAAGTCGCTTCATTGAAAGTCATTATTTCTATACCGAGAGAAAAATCGTAGCGATGACTCATTCAACTATATAATTCTTATGATGGAATTTCGCACTTAGTCAAAGTATAATCGATCGTTCAAAATGGCTCCTAGTAACACCTGGATATGTCTTATTAGTATCAAAAAATTTGGCAAGTTAAAAGTCTAAATAATCATAACGAAAAATTACTGTATATCAAACAGTTTTGATAATCTTACAATCAAAATATATATCGATATCGTAATCATGAGTTTATACTAATATTTGTAAGTTCTGTCCGAACACAAATTTTTGAATCAACATCGAGGAGTATAGCAATAATTTTTCTACACAATATTAAACTTTAATATTAAACTTATTATGATTATGTCATGAACTTAGTCATACATTCTGTATCTACAATTGCAATTTTCATCATAATTCTTTTTAAATTTAGAACAATACAATTGTTTTAAATTAAACGGGCAAAATTAATTTTGAATTCTAAAATGTAACTACATTAACAATTCTTAGAGACGCAAAAAAATTACAATCAATATTTGTTAAAAATATTGCATAATTTTAAATTTATTTAAATGATAGGTTAAATTTGAATTATACATTTTTAATATACTTAAAAATGCAAAGGAAAATATATTATTCTAACAACCTAGTATGTAGCGTCTTATATTTGCTCTATCTAAAGAAGCGTAAAGAATAGTAAACAGATAAATAGACAATGGTGGTAATGTAGTATAAACGAATGATAAGCTTACAAAACTCTAAAATAGGATGGATCCACTGTCGTGACCTGTTTAGTGAATTTTGAAGCTTTTTAAAGATTACGGTGACTCATCGAAATTCCCATAGTAAAATGTAACAAACCACGTTATATTGTGTAAGTCGAATATTTTATTCTATACTTGGCGAGAATAGTTATCGAACTCGGATAGGTGACGCGCGTTACAAACTCATTGCATATTTAAAACGATTCACTTGAAAGAAATCGGTAAAGCTGAAGTAAGTCAGGTAATTTTACCATTAGTAAAACAATATTAAAAAAATTAAGAATAATATAAAAACATTTCGAATAATTATAAATCGGGTTAATGTAAGGATTTATACAGATTAAACATAAATAATGAAATTGCACAAGTTGAAATAAAAAGACTATTATGCAACTGTAATTGCGCAAAGATCTGCAAATGCATTGAAATATCGAATTTACTCGTTCAAAAACACATTAATTATGCAACAAAATTTCATTCCCAAATAGAATATTTGAAATCCTTAATAATATTATGATATTAGCAAGATTTATTTTCTTCGCTGAAATTGCATGCCTAATGTAAATAAATAAATTATAGAACAGTATCAATATAATCAGATGATATTTTTAACAAACCTTTCGCACTTAACATAACAATAATCATTTGCGCTAAAATAACCTCCACACTGTTTAATTGAATGTTTATGCATATATTGTATCTGTGTAAATATAACTGCATAGTAGAGCAGCTACGGTTAAATAAAAAAAAAAAGAAATAGTTGATAATAATCCTGCGGTGTATCAAACTCACGAGAAGATGCTTCATTTCTTATGCGGCACAATCGTTGTAAAGTATCCGACAATTCAATATCGCTCGAGGGGGCAACGAATCCGAAAAGCGAGCTCAATAAAGAGACACACAAAGTGCGATCTGCCGCACAAGCAGGGGGCGCAAGCCGGGGAAGGAGAGCGACGAGCCGAGGAAATCGAGCCGTCCGCACCCTCCGTGGTATTTGGAGAACGGTGCCAATGGAATTCCCGGGCGTGTCGCTGGCGGGCTTCCGGCTCTCGCGGCGCGCCCTATTCGCGGCCCCGAAAACTGCGTCGCACGGGTGAAAAGGCGAGCGGCGGATTATTGCGGGCGGCGCACTTGCTCCTCGGTCCTTTGTCGACTGGGGCTCCCGCGCCCAGAGGCCATGTGGCCTTGTTTCCCCCGTGCCGCTCGCGGCTAACCCCCGCAGTGGCAGCGGCGCCCGTGGCGGCGCGAGCCGCGTGATTAATTAGCCGGAGCGCCCGTGCAATTAGAGCCTCGTTATTTACCAAACACGCCGATAAAGCGCCTGATTGTATCTGCAATTCAAATGCACTGCCCGGCCCGCCGCCCCCTCCCTTCCGCGTGTCCCGCGGACTAGTTTCGAGGTAATTGAGAGCGGCGGCGGCGTCGGGGCAGGACAATGGGCGCGCCTATAAGGCCGAATCGATGATTATAGCGGCCCTCTGTCTCTCTCCAGTGGCCGGCAGGCCCCGTATGGGATTAGCTCGGTAATTTCCGACCGCGGGATTCGCTCTGTACCAACTCTCCTGTACGCAGCTTTTATTATTCCTCCGAGCGGTAGGTGTGCATTATTGATGAGGCCTCGAGGCATTAGGGGAATTCAAATTTCGCCATGAATGACTCTTCCGTCTTCCTCAATTTACGGCCCTCGTGTTTAGTAAAGCACGTGCGTAACTGTCCCGGCAATAATTTGAATGAGAATATGAGCTCGCGAGATTAGGCTGGCGAATCATTTTTGCGTAATTCTCCGTGTTTTATTTAAGTATATTGCTTTTTATACGCTTTTACGCAAATTACAATTTTAAACACGAAAATCGCTTCTTTTAAGTTTATAATCATTTTCAATCTGCCCCACTAGTGCAATTTGTGATAAATGACTATAATGACGAACATGTGCAAGATCTTAACTACTAAACTATTAAATTGCTAATTACGCATGATCATAAACACTTGGGAAAATATTTTGCTGTTTATCCAACGTGTGTGTACGATACAACTCTACGTATAAAAATAATAATAGTATACTTGGAAATTTTTTGTAATTGAAAAAATGTGTTGATTTTAAATACGTGCACAGAGAGAAAGTATTCTTTGGGGCTAATTAATCGATGATTTAAAATTAGAAAGTGTTCGGTTATTTACAGCAAATCCCGAGTCATTACGCTTAGAAACACGACCGAATACACTGTCAACGGGTCCTCCTGCGTGCGAAACAAAAGACAAACGGGATTATAGCATTCCGTCTGTTGCATACACGACATAAAGTCATTTGGCTGCGTTTCAATCAATATCGTTAATGGTTAATTAAACATTTTTATTTATTACAAGGAATTCTCTTTACCTGCAAACTATGTGCAAAAAGCATTTTGAAATATAAATTAGACGTATTAATATTTACTCAAAACCAGTTAAAGTTTATTTTTAATCAAGTTTCAACAGAAGGTAGATAATGAAAAGTTGTGATTGGACTTGAATCAAATTAGATATCGAGGTGGATATATAGAGTAAAAATATGCATCGATTCAAAGAATGAAATAAAATTTAAATTCAACCGGCGATGCTATTGCGTGCCAAAGAAATGTATTTATAGAAAGTTTTCATATTTATTTTATGATGATTGATCGCCTGAAAGAATATTTAATTCATTTCACCGTATCCTACTATTAATATACATACTATCCGTTGCATTCGACATCAAATTACGGCCAATAAAAAAAGAATCAATTGCAATTAATTCGATTGAGCGGGAGGCGAGGTATCGGTGGTCGAAAAGCCGAAACTCCCCGAACAAACCAGTGGCGAGGGAAAAAGCTTGGCGCGATAAACGGAATAAAATCGAGTCGAATCGGCGCGGTCGGTGCAGCAGCGCCACTGCGACGATCCCCCGGGGCGCCGGGGGCGCTTCGTAAAATTTCGAATCGCCCCCACCCCGCGGCCAGTGCACACACGGACCTCGTCAAAAGCCCCCCACCCCCACCCCCCCGGCCGCGCGTCCTCTGGCCGCCCCCGCGGATCAATACTGCAAAAAGGGAGCCCGGGCGGCTCCAGGCGCGCACATTACGCGCGAGAGAATTCAATGTTACGAGCGCTCTGGCGCGTATCATCGGCGCGCGCGCGCGCTGCCCGCGCCAGGTGAAAGCGCGAGCCGCCACGTCATCGACCTACAGCGATCGGGGGCCCCGCGCGATATCGCTCCCCGCGATGCGAGCGCGCGCACGCGCGCTGGAAATCGCCGGCGCTTTACTGCCGGCTGCGTTTTTCTTTCTTTTTTTCCCTTTTTTTTGCCTCATCGCCGCCAATTAGCGGGCGAGATCTTCTAGGATCCGCGTTGCTCGGAAGCCGGCTTATCGGGACGAGGGCGCGCGCGAGCGCGCGTGCCGCCACCTCTTGCCTCCGGCTCGGCCGCCTCTCTCGGGCTTCCGCTCCGAACCGGTCTCGCGCTCGAGCCCAGATACACGGGCACGCTCCAGCTGGTTCCCCAGGCAAAAATCCCGGATTTTCGCGCTTGGAGAGTGCCACTGCCGGCGCACCGGCCTCGCTGCTCGCACGTATATCATTATGGCGCTGTGTACGTTATACCAGCGCGCGCGCGCGCGCGCACCAGTTTTTAATTTCTTTAATTGCGGAGACTGTATTGGAGAAAGTAGCCGTCCCGCAGACCAACTCGCCGCGTAATCATAAATTCGTCCAGTCAATTTCATTTTGATCGCGAAACAGTAGTGCTTTCCTTTCCTTTTGTATGCTGCTCGTTCCTTTGTATTTTGCTTTTTAGATATAAATATTCCACAATGAAAATTTCTTTGCATTTGTAATGTAAAATAGATAGATTAAAGTTCTAAAATTGTAATGTACTAAAATATATAATTGGTTCTGGAATATAGTCATCTCGTCATTAAATTACTTTATTAATTTGTAATTCAAATGTTGTTTAAACTTGAAAAATTTATTAGATTTTTGTATTAAAAGACGTAACTAAAACCAGTACACCATATAAACTTAACTGACATACTTTTCGTTTGATATATCTGCTAATTCTAATAAATCTAATAAAAAACAAGAATGAATGCAATTAAAAATTATTTTTTCTTTGTCAACAAAGGATTGCTAAATAACGTCACAATATAAATTGAAATCAGACGGTTTAAGCAAGGTAGCGTAGGTTAATACTCGGACTATTATTAAGATCCGAAATACATTTACAAAATTACATGTCATAATGCTAATCCGTTTCTCATCTGATGTATAGGCCGATGAGAATTTTGTTGTCAAATAAATTGTTAAATGAACGGTATTAACAGAAAAGATAGTCGTCATTTTCATAGATATCTATAAAACTAATAAAAGTATTGCCATTTTCTGCTGCCATATTATAATGAAAAATGTAGTTTTAAACCAATTAGATGCAGAGCATTTAGTAATTTATTTGACAACAAAATTCGCAGTCGTTAAAACATAAGTTGAGAAACGGATTAATATTATGACGTATAATTACATATTATATGCATCGGCTTCTACTTAAAAATGTTCCTGTCTTAACGTTTACAGGTTTATATATAATGATATTATTAATGTAATAGACTGTCTACATTCTTTAATTTCAAGTAATTTATATACATGAAGAGATGAAGAGATATAATTTAAATTTTTAATTACAATGGCTTCCCTTAAATTCAATTTTAAAATCAAATTTATAAAATCATACTTTTTGATTTTGAATTTACAGAGGTGATTCCAAGAAAACTTTCTTTGTGGCTCTTGGATTGACTGATAACTAAATTTTTGCTTATATCTTAGTCAAAAATGCGAAACATTGAGTTATGTAATTTATTAAATAATTGATTGTTCCTGTTAGTTACCTTTTGATAAAGGTACCTAAATCAGTTGATGCGTCAGCAGCGTAATGAAGATATCTTAATTGTAGTAAGTACAAGTTTTATGACAAAAATCTGCTTCGCGTTTGCTTCGGTTTCAATTGATTGCGTTTAAGAAATCTACTAAGTAAACTAAAATAAATTTTACGATTTGAATGGAAATTTTCAGATGATACGTAGGAATTACTCTTATATTACTCTTATATTAGCATTGTAGTATAACGATCTTTTATAATTCTTTTTCAGACCAGGAGAGATCACGTGTTCCTTTTTTTCGCTTTTATATTACATAGTTCTTCTATTTATCGTATTTGCATTCATGAATCGTCGGTACAATATGTGCGGGATGACTGAATTAAAATAATTTACATATTTTTGTTTAGGATAATGTATGGACCTATTATAGAACATTAATGAGTCTATATTGAAATACTTTTATTATATCAAATTATTTAAATTTTACATTACAGCAAACTATTTTTTTTTAATTTCTAATACACCGCAGCTGGAGAATATTTTTCTAGCACAATTAGTTTGTAAGATTGAGAGATATTTGCTCTTTTATATATCTTAACTTACATTATATATTGAATATTGAACAGAATACTGATCATAAATTATAATTTTCCGATACTGAAAATTATTTTATGTATAACAAATTTATACTTAACTAGATAAATTAAATATGTAGTTGTTATTAAAAATGAAATGCAAATGAGGATAAATTATTCAACTGAACTTTATAGTTACAATAAACTCTCATAAAATATTTAATGGTATAGAAATAACGAATCAACTATATAGTAGTCCAACTCGCGCTGAAATATAAGTTGCAATAAAGCATTTGCGCAGAACCGTTAGACGATCCTTCAATCTTCGTTCCTATGCGCATAAGCCTCCTCCCATCGCGATATCGCGATGAAATTAAACGCAACAAAACTCTCCTCTCTCTTTCCCCGCGTCGCATAAAACAACTTAACAGACGTCTGCATCAAATGCGCAGGCTTTCGCTTCACGGCTTTCAAAGACGGACGCGCGTCAAAAAAGCCGTGTCGGCCGCGGCGCGACAAAGCGACGAGTCCCACGCAGTCATTGTCAAGGGCATGTAAAAATCATCGACTCCGCGCACGTACGATTACTCGTGCGCGGCCCAAGAGCCTCGGTACACATACTGTAGCGAGAGAGCCGACAAACGAGGAAACAATGGGCAATCGCGAAATTACCAAATTGAATGGCCGCGGTCCTACAATAATGAGGGCCAATCCACGGCGAGATAATGGAGCGCGTGGGGTGAGCCGGGGGCAGCAGTGGCGGCTCGCGCGCGCCGCCAGAGCGAGCCTCTCGCTCAGGGCAGGTTATCAAAAGCTATATTAGAGCGCGGCGACTCCCCCCACGGTTCTCGGCGCGTTCTCGCGTCTATACACACAAGGTCCAAGTTCCCCCGGAATCACGCGCGAGGCGCGTGCGCGCGCACGACTTATAGGCCGGCGGACGGTGTGTATATAATACGGTTGCGGGGTGGAGAGCGAGTCGGCCGCGCACGTGGGCTCTCAATGTTCATTGTCCTCGTGATTGTCGAAATTCGAGGTTAGTAGGTCCCGCCACGGACCAATGGTCCCCCGGCGCCTGGGGCTCTCGCGCGAGATTAAGCTCTTATCGCGACTCCCAGAGCAGCCGGAACAAAGCAACCAAGGGTGCCTTGTTACGGGGAGGGGGATCGAGGGGATGATCGATACGGCGGCCGTCCCGCCACGAGGAGAATTTTAGGCGATACGCCCGCTTCCTCGGTAAATTCAATATCTCCAAGTCAATTAGAAAATGGGGCGAGGGGAGGGGAGGAAAAAAAAGCAAGTCTCGTAGCAGACGACATAGACAAAGGAGGCATTGGCTCGTGTCAGCGCCAGGACGGAGCCGCGTGGCCGCCGGCTTCCCGCACGGAGGAAAAAAACGCCAGGGAAAAAGGCAGAGTAACGCCGAGTCTACGTACGACCGCGTCAAACGTTACGCGCAAAGTGCCCGGCTTTTAGTAGCCTCTGGCGTAGCCGAGCTCGCCGCGACCGCGGAGCTCTGCCGAAACAAAAAAAAAAGGCCCCACACGACACCTTGAGAGAGCCCCGGCAGCGCGTGGGCCAATTTCCAAGGGAACACACGTGTATATATATATATACGTGTATTGCATTAGCCGAGGCTTGGCGGAAGGAGGAGGAGGAGGAGGCGCGCGGCGGGCAGGGCAAAAAATACCGGCGAGCCGCGTTTCGTGTCATTAAACCCTGCGGCCTGGCGGGCAGAGCGGGGTAAAAAGGCCGATCGATTTTTCGGAGGTCGCGCGGCCTGGCGGCGAGGCGGGCGAGGCGCGCGCCGCGCGGGAATCAAGGGCCGGTTCCAATTGGAGACTCTCCGATTCGAGAGGAAGCGCCGTTCCGTGCAATGAACTCGGTCAGGGAGGACGGCCGGCCCTGCTCGGCCGATAAGATCCGCGCGGCGAGCGGGGCTTTCGGGGGACGCGGCTCGCCGCGGCCGAAAATGAGGCTTTGTGCCCTGCGCCCCGCGCATAAGTAACGAGGCCGCCCGGCGCAGCTGCACCGCCGGGCCCAATCGGCCGGTGGCATCTTCTTTTGCCCCCGGCTCCTCGGGGCGGGCGCGCGGTGTCCTTTTCAGTTGTGCCCGCGGTCGATTGCCCGGTCGATCGCCGGGGAGTCGAGCGGTCCTCGGGGGCTCGCCCTTTCAACGGAGACCTAATTGCCCGACGGCGCCTCGTCTTAATCCGGTTATGATGCGATTCGCCGGGAGGCCCATTGTTTACCCCGTTCGATCAACAGGTCACGTAGAGCGTCGGCGGCGCCCGCATTAGGGGCCTTCCGCGAAACGTCAATAGGCCGGCCTGGTAAACAAGAGCGGCGGGAGAGTCCCGGAGGCGCTCGGGGCGTCGAGGCTCTGCGGCTTCCCGAGCGGGCAAAGGGCGAGCCCAAAAGAAAACTGGTTGCCGGCGAGGGGCGAGGCTCCCCTACGCGGGAGCCGCGTTTATTGGGCGCGTGTGCGCCCGAGCCCCCGGGGACGCGTACGCGGCGCAAAGGGCCGGGCGGACCGCGAAAACAAGCCGTTCGCACGGCGGGCAAAAGGAATCCCGATCGTCGTCGCGAGGTGCAATCCAGTTGGCGGCCGAGGCGCAGGGCCGTCCCGCTCTCCACCGGGGCCCGGGCCGGGGGGGAAGGTGGCTTTGATCAAACAGGTAGAGGCGGGGCCTCGGGCCGAGTGTCGATAGGCACCGCGAGGCGCGGCCCGCGGCCTACCGGGCTATAATCCCGGCGCGGACGAGGCGGGGCCCGCGAGCGCGCGCGCGCGCGCGCGTCAGATCGATCGAGCCTTCTTTCGGTCCTCCCGGCCCCCGCGGCCGGATATCCCCGGCTCCCCGGGCGGCCCTGGCCGCGCCGCCGGCTCAAGGACGGCCCGTGCGTACGCCAAGGGTGGCACACTTCTCTCCCGGGGCCGGGGCTCGTCTTCGGGGGCCGCGGGGGACGGCGCCGGGTGCGCGCGCCTCCGCCTGTTTGTCCGCCGGCCGCGAGAGCCCTCGGCGAGCGCGGCCCGGGCGGGAGGGGAGGAGGAGGGGAGGCGCGCCCGGCAGGGCCGGCTGCGCGCCCGCCCGAGCGAGCAGCTGCTCTCCGCGCGCCTGCTGCCGCCAGGCGCGACGGCGCGCGCCCGCCGCGAGCTTGGGCTTTCGAATTTCACGGAGGCGCCGCCGCCAGCGCCGATGTTTATTGCCCGGAGGGTGGGGGGGATGAGCCCGAGGTGCGCGCCGACAGCCGCCCGCAGCCGCGTTAAATATAGCCACTTTCACGAGGCTGCGCGCGCGCGCGCGCGCGAATAGAGCGGCCCGCTAGCTAGGGCCGAGCCCGCCCGGCCGCTGGCCCGCCGGCAATCGTTAAGAATGAAAGCACTCGCCGATAGCCCGGCTCTCCGGCACCTCGAGCTCCCGCTTAAATAGCCTTTCCATTGACTCATGCTCCGCTCCCTCAGCCGGGCGGCCGGGCGGCCCTCCTGCCGCCCGCTCCATTCAAAATGATAAATACGCCGCGGCCCGCTTTGCCGATGGAAAATCCGGCCTAACCAAATTATTTATTGCCCACCGACAATGCGCTACTCTGTGCTAAGCCGCTCCACGCGTTCCTCGTCCGCACGCGCGATTACGTGCATTTGCAACTTAATCTATCTGCTAGCCGATGCATGCGATATTTACGTCCCGCGGCATATGCATCTTCTCGCCAAATTACCCACTCGATTGGATTCATCGTTCGCCGGGGCAAAAATCTTTCTCTCCGCATTAGCGCATTAGCAGGCAACTTAACTCTAAAGGATAAGCCCGCACCTGGAGAAATCGTTCGATCATTTCGTTATTTTGCATTGTAACTCGACACGAATCCGATCGATTGGCTCAATGAATTTCTACCTATCCCACGGCTCAAAAATTAAAGCGCCTTATAATAAAGGAACGGTTTGAATCAGCCTGCCAGTGCGACTATCTCGGCCGGCTGTCCAAAGCCTCGCATTCCCCATTGGCCCTCTCCCCGAGTTTTAAAAATTTTTGTCACAGATACCTATCTCCCTCTGCAAATAGAAACTTCAACGACTAAATTTAAAGACACGCACGCGGCGGCACTGGCGACGGCCGACGCGCAAACTACCCTACATTCGTCGCTCGGCTTCCTCCCACGCGCCATATCCCCCTTTCCTGTATCGCCCGTATATACATTATGCACGCGTGCGTGCGTGAGTGCGTGTGCGCGGAGGCAAAGAGAGAGAGAGAGAGAGAGAAAGAGAGAGACGTAGAGATCGGAATCGGGGCCCGGCGCAGCTGCAGCTGCGCTCCAAGGTGCAACGAGCCGCGCGCGAAAAGTCACCGATTTCGAATGGAGCTCTCGGGCGTGCCCCCGATGACTCACGCAAGCCATCGCTGGAAAAGTATCGATGCTGAATTTTAATTTAACCGCCCACCCCCCCCCCCTTCTTTTTGCTCCTTGAGAGGCCGCACTCTTGCGTCAGATGTCTCGCTTGAGTGCTGCTCGCGTGGCGGACGCGTCGCCCGCGCTGTGGCTTTGCCCCGGCTTGCCGGATCACTGCGATCGCTCGCTTTTTCATCACTTGAAAGCACTAGAATGTCGGAACGATTTCCCTGACTGCTCCCTGAAAATCTAGGAATAACGCATGCGTCACGCTGGGAATAGCGAGGGATTCCACTTTAGCCTCTTGCTTATATTGCTGCTGCCGTGATGAACTTTGCCTTTATTCTTACTTGGGAATGCCCGCGTTAGATGTTAAAATGTTATATAATTCGGATGATCGACAGGCGTAGTAAAATACTAACAATTGATTGAAATAATTACCATAAACCTTCCAAATGACACAAATTATACGTACGGTATTAACTTTGTTTACAAACAGACATGCACTACGCCTCGAGAATATGTTTCGTTCTATGAAATCATTATTATACAACACTAATTTTTATTTACTTATGCAGTTTCTCCTGATGCTCGAGTAAAAATAATACGTATTGTCAAGTTGAACCTTGAGCCCAAGTGTAGTTAGAAGAATAATCTATATTGACCACCATTCGCTAAGTCTTTACACGTCTCGACTGACTTCAAAGTAACGCCATACAAACATTCTTCGTAAACACGAGGTGAATTTAATTTCTAATGTTTAACTTACTGGAATAGAGTTCTTTAAACAGAAAATGGCATTGTTCGATGCGGATGAAAATCACATTTGTACTCCAAGCCAGACGAGAGTCGAAAGTTGGGTAAACGCAGGCTACGATCCACAGCAGTGACGTATATATTGAGCTGATAAACCTCGCGACAACGCATGCACTCGCGTACTCCTGTATTTATCCAGTGTCCTGCACCATATATATGAATACGAAGATATGACGGACCGCAGGGAAAGCAAGGAAAGGGTGACACACTCGCCTCCTTCCCAGGACGAACTGCGCGCGCGCCGAGGATCGCAGACCACAACAAGCCGAGGAGATCCTTGTTCCGGAGTGCGCTCGCACCACGCACAATCGATAACCGCTATGCACGCGTTCGCAAGGGCAGCCCGCTAGGGCATACGAGAGAAAAAAAAGACACTCGCGAGACTGCGACTAAAACACGCGTCCAAAAGCCGTGGCCGGGTGACGCGCACGTTCGGACGGCCGTTCGTCATCTCTCCTAACCTCAAAAAAAGTACAGAGCCCTCGCTCGGTCGACGCGCGCCAGAGCATACGGGTAGCACACAAACATGTGCGCGCACTGTCACAGGCGCACACGGTTCTCCTTTATCTCTGGCGCGCACGTAAAACACCAAGCGACCAGGCTGCGTGAAGGAGAGAGAGAGAGAGCGAGCGCGCGCGAGAGAGAGACAGACAGAGAGAGAAAGAGAGAAAGAGCGAGGGAAACAGCTGCCTTCCCTCTCTCACTTCCGTAAAAGAGCGTCTCGCCTCTCGTGCGCGCACTCACGCCCGACGACCCGACTGCCCGAGCCCAGGAGCTGTCCAAGAGAGCGAGAGAGAGAGAGAGGCACGTGCTTGTGTAAGTGCGTGAGCACTAAGCGGGGTTGAAGAGAGGAAGCAAGCAAGAGAGAAAGAAGGAGAAACAGGCGCGCCTCGGCGCGTAAAGAACCGCCGAGCGTCGGTTAACGGTGCAATTACGGCCGGTCGATCGACGAGTCTTCTGTCTCTCTCGCTCGCTTGTGCACACAGCGAGCAGGGCGAGCAGAACCGACCCAGGCACACAGAGGAAGAAGAGAAAGAGAGACGAGCGGGGGATAAAGATGGGTCGCGGAGGTTGACCATCGCCGTGGCCGTCGCCGACGACGACGACGACGACGTCGCCGACGGCAGCCATTTTGCTAGGGGATCGAGCGAGGAGAGACGAGGAGATCGAGAGTCGGGCTCGGGAGTCGGGACGAGAGACAGAGAGAGCGAGCGAGCGAGCGAGAGTGCAAGACACGAGCTCCTCGCTCCGGCCCGGGACTCGGCGACACACTTGCCGCCTTTTTTAGAGGCTCCCTCCGGCGGCCGCTGCGAGGCTCGCACCAGGAGGCGGCCGGCGAGGCCGGAGCAGCTGCTCCGACGGACGCGAGGCTCGTGCGCGGACGGGCGGGCCGCGTAGGAGAGGAGAGGAGAGGCGGCGGCGGTGCGCGAGAGAGCGGAAATCGCTGGCGACGGGCGCCGTCCGTCGGATCGCGCGAGCCGTCGGGGCGCTGTTCCCGAGCGACTGGCTCGCCCTCGGTTTTCGCTTCCTCGCACACGGCCGAGAGCCTAGCGTATACACACCCGGTGAGAGGCGAGACGTCCTGGGCCTGGGCTCCGGGAGCTGGGACCTCGTAACCGCTTCTGATGCGAGGCGGCGCACCGTTGCCTCGGCGCCGTGCCACGGGTCCCTCACATACACACAGACACTGGCGAGGGCGGAGCACGCGCGCACAGAGCAGCAGCGGTGGCAGCGAAGATCACACAGAAAACTTGCACCTCGCCGCGGGGCCGAGGCGAGAGAGGAAAAAGGCGCGATCGGGTGCGCGCGACCGAGCGACGGCACAGATCAGAGCGACGGACGGACACGCACACTCCCGTCGAGCGGTCCGGACAGTCTCCCTCTCGCTCGCTCCTGCTCTCTTGGCCCCGCTGCTCGGGAGTCGGGGGCTCAGCGCGAGGACGCGGAGGGAGGCACTCGATGTAACGCACTCGGGCGCCCGCGTACTTAGCGCGAGCGAGAAATTTTCTTATTAGCGCGCGAGCGCGCCCGACCAACACCTAGAAGCGCGCGCGCGCGGGGAACATGTATCGCCCTCTCGCTCTGGCCGCGTAACGTATATCTGGACGGGGCCGAGCGCAATAGCTATATAACGCGCGACGAGCAGCTCGGCACCACGGCGGCAGCGCACGGCTCCGAGCCGAGCACGAGCGAGATGGACACGAGTATACGTAGCTATCAGCCGTGTACACGCCGAGCGGCCGAGAGAGAGAGAGAGAGAGGGCCTACGCGCTCTCCTCCTCCTCCTCTTCCCTCCGGGTCTCGGGGCCTGCGAGGAGGAGCAGCGGCGGCGGCGGCGGCATAGTTGCGCCCGCGGCTGTGTGCGTGCGCGCCCGACTATCTCCGTCTCGGTCGCGCGCTCGGGATCGCTCGGCGGACTCGGGATCGCGGGCCAATGCCTCTCGGCCGGGCTCGGCAGTCGGCGACCGCAACCTCTGCCCCCCTCCGCGGCGCTCTTGCCCAATCCTCCGGGGACTGTCGCTCCCTCTCGCTCGCTCGGAGCCCGTGTCGCTCACTTTCCGTCCGCGAAAACGGCGTCACATTTCACAAATCAACAAAGGTTACCCACTTGACAAAGATGGCGGTCGCCGCGCTGCGCCGCCGCCGCCGCCGCTCGGCCCTCGCTATCGGCGCTGTCGGCTACTGCGCACCCGCCTTGCAGCGCCACTGCTGCGCCACCGTCCACCGAAACAGCGAACCCTCTCGGCTCCCTCTTTGCGCGCCGCGCCTCGCGCCCCTGCACGCGTCTGCGTACACGTATAATGCGCCTCTGTTTTACTCGTGTTGCGAAGGGGGATGTCAACCGAGTCTATGCTTCCACTCGGTCCCCCGGCCCCCGGCTCCCCTAGTTCCCTATTCACTCGCTCACCGCCACATGCACTTTCCAGCTCCGAGTCTCGCGAACCCTTTTGTTTATATGCTTGCCGCGAGCTGTCGCCTGCCACTGCACTGCAGCGAGTTTGCGCGGGCGCGTGATCCCAAGGTGCCGCCGAGTCCCGCCGAAAGGAGGAAAGTTATCATTTCACACAGCTTTATGTAATTCCTCCCGCCGCGGATTTGGATTGATCGCTTGCCGCCTACTTTTCCACCGAATGGCCCATGTTCACGGTTCAATTCCGTAAAGCTCATTGACAATATTGAGCTTAATTGACGCATTAAACGTATTTTTTGTACAAAATTAATCGATTGCATTATAACATAAAAGCACTTGTTAGGCTCCTCTGATTATTTTGAAAAACGTTGCATGATTTGCTGCTGTTCACCCATTAATGCAAAGCAGTTAAATTACGTACATCGTTCATAAAGGCGGATCGAGAAATGAGTAGTGCATGCTCATCGGAGTCATAAGACCGAGCATAAGACACTCGCCCGCTAATGGGGGAATCGATAAACGTGATTTGGTCAATTTGTCGCAGGCGCTCTACAAATGACAAGTTGCAATGTAAATGCAGCCGGCAGCTATCATTAAAATGGCGTTAACATCGTTTGAAACAATGGTGCAGGGAGCGCGCGGCCGCAGTAAACAGGTGAATATGGTGGCAGAATCAACCTTAAACATCTCTCGTTCACTTACCACAGTTACCACTGGCACTTCGATTATCTCCGGCGCACGGTGCACACAGCGCCGAAAGCCGGTGTGTGTGCCTAGAGTCAGCGCTATCCGGCGCGCGGTTTACTTTTCTCTCCGTCCCTCGCCTGGAAATTCCGCCCCCGTCCCCCTTCATCCGAGCTTTCTTCGCCAGGTCTATAGCGGCCGCGGCCGCTTATTTCCGTCCCTCTTCGTCTTTTCACTAATTCGCACACGTTCAGTAGCGCCGCCGTCCCTGCGGACACGCGTTTTTCGAGGCTTGTGTGTGCACGCGCGCGACGTTGCAACTGCGCGAGCGCCATGCGACCGCGGCCCTGGGGAGAGTGCATTTTTCGCTCTCTATCTCTCTTTCTCTTTTTTGACCGCCGAGCAACGAGAGAAGGCGGGCGTATGTTACGCGTGCGTCGGTAAACACATGCTCACCCTCGGCTTGTATACGTAAATGCGCTTAAAACGATACGCCAATGTAAGGAGGAAGAGAGGGAGAGGAACGGAAAGATGGGATGTATTCGAGTGCAAGGGGAATTCGAGAGAGAGAAAGGTGCGCTGCCGACCGGTGCGCGCTCTTCTTTCTCTTTTTCTGTTATATATATTAGCTGTTCTCTGGCAGATCTGTTTTTTAGTCTTGCTTCTCTCTCGTGCTCTTTCCTATTAGCCATACCATGGTGGTATATGCATCGGATTAGAGAGGCTTGATATTGTGCTTTTCGTTTTATTGAAAGTGGGCATTGAGCATGATGCATATATGACAGGGCCGTCGGCTCCTGGCTCGGCCGTCGGAGGATGTCTTGCAATATGCTTATTCAATGTCTGTATTTACATATGTATATTCTGTATGAATATGGTTTCACATATAACAAGGGGTCGGGAAAGGTGATTATTTACTCTTGCAGAGTTAATCGATCTTTACTCGAGATAGAACAACTGTAAAGTACAATCTAAATTCGTGTTTCATTTAATCATAATAATTTTATGCTTTAAGTGTAGAAAAACAATAATATTTTAAATCATAATTATTAAAATTGTTGAAATCTTGAACTATACCAGTAGTAAAATAACAAAAATAAGATAAATATCTGTAAATTACTTACCATACATTAATGAATTAAATATTTTTTTAACGAAAGTTTTTTTAGATTGAAAAAACAATTCTTAATAGAAACGACTTGATGAATAAAATATTGCTTTTAATTATTCTTTGTAATAGACATAGTTATTACTAATTTTAAATTTAAATCAAAAATATAAAAAATGACTAACTACTAAGGCATAATTATGCAATTAAAAATTTTAATGCATTAATGCAAACATAAATAAACAATTAAATAAAGATACAATTTATTATAAAAAAAGGAAACTACAATATAAATATAAAGATTATAGTAGAAGTATTATTATACAAAAAGTTTATTAGTATCTGCTTACAATTTTGTATTGTAATTTAACAATTTTCATGCATCAGTTCAACTTCTGTAGATTATTTTATATTGGAAATGCATAATTTTACATTATCAATGAACAAAACATGTAAAACAATAATGCATTGGATGATTGAAATAATATTTATCAGGATAACATTTTCTTAAATTATTGTAACGTAAATAAATTGATATTTGAGAAAATTAATTAAATTAAAAGTATTTTTTTATACATATAAAATTACAAAAGTTTACAAATACAAAAATTTAAAAAGATAATCGAATGTCATATTTAAATTTCGTTATTATAGACATTTGCACCTTCAATTGATGTTTTATATGTAATAGACTGTTTTTACTCTCATTATAGGGTCAATGAGAGAGCACACATACAAAGGGCTCAATAATTATGCACCATTACTGCAAATTATTATTACATCGCTTTTTTGTCGTTTAACAAAATTATTCTGATTTAACTCGTGTATAAAAATGTACAAGCTGCTTAAAAGTACTTTCTTAAATCAATTTTAAAACAATAAACGCGTTGCTGACATTTTTATGAAATTGTATTCTATCAGTTTTCTTCCACTTTGCAAAAAAACTGTACAAATAAAATATACAATTTTCGATTGAAAAACAATAAGTAATAACTTCATCATATTATAGTAATCAGAGAGATATTTACAGATTCTATTTTCAAATTTTTTCATAATGCATTTATACATGATTTGAACAATGAATTTCTTATAATTAACTCTATATCGCCTTTCATCTCCATCACACTGGAGACAATTAATAAATTTACCTATTTGTACATGATTATACTCTCTATTTTGAAGTATCTTTGTATATAGGTACTTATTAATTTGCTTTTTCCATTTCAAATGGTTTAGACATAATATTCATGTACAAAAAAGAAATAATATTTCAAAATAAAGAAATTGAAGATTTATAATAGCGATAAAGTATAAAGTATAGAATATCAACTATAATGCAAAATATATGTAAAGACAATATTATTTATCTTATTATTGAATCTGTAATATCTAATAATACTTTTTGCACAAAAAGTATTTTCCATAGTAATTTAAATTAGGTTTATAAAAATGAATTTAGTATTAAAGTAATTTACACACACTTACACACAAACAGTGTGATTTAAAATTGCTTAGTCCAAGTCTAGTTTACCCATATTTAAACTACCTGTGTGTACTTTAGAAGTTTTCATTTTTTTCAAAGACGTTACTAAATCATCCATAGTTATTGGTCGTACTGCATCATGAAATATTTCCTCTTCGCCATTGGTATTAGATTGTACAGCGCTAATATTGAAATTAAAATTCAACTAATTAGCTGATAATTATAACATAATAAATAAAAATTAAAAATAAATAATATTTACTGGGAATTCCTGATATAGTCTCTGACACGGTATACTGAAGCATTTCTACAAAGTTCTTGTAAATCTGATCCAGAAAATCCATTCGTCAATTTTGATAATTGTACAATATTGATGTCATCTGCTACTGGTTCATTCTCTAAAATTAAATTTAGAATTTGTGTACGCTGCTGCTCATTCTAAAAAAGTAAAAAATGTTTAATATAAATGTTTATAAATTGTGACTTAATTCTATTATCAATTCCTTTTGAAACATTTAAAATTAAATTATAACATACTGGTAATCCAATATGGAAAGTTGCAGGCATTCTTCTAAGAATAGCTCTGTCTAAATCTTGTGGTCTATTAGTAGCTCCCATAACAATGATTGTACACGAAGGATCAGTAATTAAACCATCCCATAGAGACATAAACTGAGCTTTCATCATAGCTGTTGCTTCATGATCTTGAGAATTACGAGCTCTCAAAAACGAATCTATTTCATAAAATTTTTTATAAATTTTATAATTGTTTTAACTAAATAAGACAATTAAAGAATATTATGTAAAATTTACCAATTTCATCAATAAATATAATACATGGTTGGAGCTTCATTGCTAAAGAAAATACAGCAGCAGTAAGCTTCTGACTTTCTCCATACCATTTATCCGTTAATATGCTGAGATCTAGATTAATAAAACATGTTTTAACTTCTTTGGCTGTAGCTTTGGCGATCATTGTTTTTCCACATCCAGGAGGTCCATGAAGTAATATACCCTAAATAATTTTATATTTTATAATTTAACTTCTGTTTAAAGTTTATATTGAAACAAATTAATATAGAAATTTAAGCTATCAGATGTAGAAGTTGTATAATAATAATACCTTTGGTGCCTGAGTTAATTGGGAGTCTGAAAACAGTTCTTTCCTTTGAATAGGTAATATAACAGTTTCTTGTAATTCTTTAATTACATTCTCAAGTCCAGCAATATTATCCCATGATATACGAATATCATTTGGATCCACCAAACTATTACTCGCAATTAACATTTCATAATCATTAAGTTGATCAAGATCAATTGTTCGATTTAAAATAGCTGCATCAGCCCTTGCTAACTTGCGCAACTGTTCTGCTGCCTAAAACGAGATAAGTACATTCAATCTAAGAAAATAGTATGAAACGTGATTACAAAAAGTTTTTGAAGGTTATGGAGCTTATAAACTGACGTAATACACATTTGATCACTGGAATATACCTTTTTTTTCGCTTTTCTTTTCTGCTTATTGGTTGGATCAAGTTGATTCATAATCCATTTCATACTTATGTAGCCTATAGCTGTAACAAAGGATATTCGCGCAACAAACATGAGAACCTCATAGCGCGAAACCCCCGGTCCATCAGCTACGTTCATTCTTGTTTCCTACTTGAATACAAGGAGTTTCTAACAAATTAATGTTTTTAAACTTTATTTAATGGTTAAGGTTTTCGTGCCGGCGCGTCTCTACGTGCTAATTTTACAGTTTATTATTAACTACACATCATGCGAAAGATTATGATACACTTTATATGGCCTTTCTTGGCCTTCCTCGTCTCTTCGTCTGTTTCCTCCTGTTTCCTTCCGTTGCTGTAACGATGCGGGCACATGCACTTCACCAAGCTGGCTAGCTCTTCACCATACACATACAACTGTATGTACAACCAGGGTGCGTCGACTCGCATAGGGCGAATGGCAAATAATTCGTTGCTGTGTCACTTGTAGGTGCCGCTAGCATCGCTATTTTACTGCAACGCTATTGGCTATTTATATTAACCGCACGAATTTTAAATAGTACTATAATACTATTGATCTTCGAATAAATTTTTAATACACGAGAATAATTATTTGTTTTTAACATAACCTGCATAATTAATTAACTAATTTTGATCTCTTTTACATTATTTTAAATAAAGTATTACATTATGTTATATTATTTTCTCTTATCTTTATCATAGATTAATTCATTATAAATGCACTTTTATTATAAACACTTTCTCTCTGCGTTTATTTCGGCTTGAGACCAGCATGCAATAAGCACGGACGCATTAAAAATGTAGAAATAATATTTTAATACAAATCCAACGAGAAAAAAATTAAAATAAAAAATAGCTGCAATAATATAAAATTAACGCATGTTATTTATAAATATAAACCCGAACCAAGCGTTGCAGTAAAATAGCAATGCTAGCGGCACCTACAAGCGACACAGCAACGAATTATTTGCCACTGCCCGCGTGCGTATAAACTGGTATTGGTTACAGCAGTTCAACAGAAAGAGCATGCAAGGCATATAAATAGGGAGGTTCATATATCGGACAAGCGCTACTGCATGTAAATCCAGTAATATTCAGTTTAAAATAGATGAATAGTAGTTCCCGAATTCGCCATAAGATGGTATCGAAACTCCATTGTTGACTGTACTTAATATACACAAATACATAGCTATATTTTAATCACCAGTAACAAAATCAACTATACGACATGTGTAACATATTATGCACATTTATAAATTAAATTTGGTACATTTGTCTTATTTCTTAAATAAGTTTGACCAAATAGATTTTTAGAATACATTACATTAATTGATAGTTTTTGATCAAATTGCAGGAAACTAGCTGTGAAATTACTATAGCATAGTTTCCTATTGTGTTTTCTAACGAGTTGTTTTAAAACAATATGAATTTTAATACTTCGTTTTTGTAATAAAGGTACGCGTACTTGCGCAATGTATAGAAGACAAAGTATGAAAATGGTAATCACCAAATACTTATTCTGTATACTTTCATATAATTATTACATGTTTTATCCTTGCCACCTTCGATGCTATTATTATTTACGAAACTCAGTCACGAAACTTTTAATTTTTCAATTGAGATTATAGTAGCATGTAGTATTTATTCTCATATTTTATTAAAAAATCAATTCATATATTTTCTACGGATATCAATCTAACTTTTGTAACAGAATGAATCTATTTTTGCGTAATACTCGCCACAACCAAAGTTGTTTTAAGTTAAGAAAACTATCTTTAAAATTCATGTAACTTCTGCAAATCAAAACAGTTTACAATATTTTTAGACAAGAAGGTTGAGTTGAGTCTTGATACAAAATAGCAGATATTCATATGATCTATCAGTAAACATATTAAAGTATATGTAATAATTATGTGGTTGCGAGCATATAAAGTCTCCAAGAGTATACAGAAACACAGAACGTATCGTACAGAATTCAATAGAAATTCTTAGTATTTGTTGTTAAAAAAAGATTATGTTTTAAAAGAAATTTTTTTTCAAAATTTTTTGTTATCGTACGATTTTGTTATAAAAAGGCAACGATTATTATGTAATAAAATTATGAGATACGCGTATAATACACGATTTGTTTGAGGAAATTTGACGTTTAATTTCATGCAGAGAAACATCGTCGTGGTAATTACCTGAGTATCCGAAAAGCTCCTTAGCAGCGTGGGAAATTAATTGGAGGACTCTTGCGCGGCACAGCGGCTCGAGGCGGTCATTTGCAATGTAGGAAAACCCCTACGTGAACGCCCCGTGTGAAGGATCGCCACATCGTCGACAGTTCACTAGGCTCGCTTCACCTAGCCGCGGCTTCCCCCGGTACACTTAATTCCCGGATAAGAGTCGCCGGGTTTTGGGTGTTACGGGACTCGTTATTACATTGGCCCGGAGCTTAATTAACCGGATGGGAAAACCGTGCAGGCGCACCCACCTCGGTGCAACATATAAGCCCGCGTATAATACCATCGTTGAGCGTGCGAAACAACACGGGAGAGGAAGTTTCAAACTGCGACTCTCCTGTACTTGGCATTGCTGTACCTGCTTTTGCAACAGAAATTTCAAAAGACTGCTTTCTCTATGCTTGTACACTCTCTGTCATTATTACCAATTATACCACCTAGCAAATACTGTAGTATATCTTGCATTTTCTGCGATTTCATTGCAAGATGAATATAACGAAATTATAATTTTATAGTAATTATATTATCAGGCATTTGTTTAGCTTAGATTTTGTCAATTTTTAATTATATCAACACATATTTAAAACAAACAATTAAATATTAAAAAGTAATTCGAATTATATAAGTTAAAATATATAAAAAAGTAAAATATTTTGTAATTCATCGAATAATTTTCTAATGCTAGTTTTAATTATATAAAGTATAGTTATATAATTAGTTTGAAGCCAAAATCTACATCTCAGTGCAACTATATATTAATGTAACTATAACCATCCATTAGGCAAAGTTTCTCTACATTTTCAAAGTGAAGTTCTACAAGCAAAATATTCTCATTAGAAAATGAGAAAATCACGAACTAAGTTGAAGGCGCGCTGGCGTCGGCAATTCAAACCTCATTCTTGAGATAAACAGTAGGAAACCTATTCCAAAGAAAGGAGAAGCGTCGGCCAGGGACATTTTCGGCAGAAACCCTTAATGCACTCAAGGGACATTCGAACTGCTACTAATGACCAGACAGACTTTGGTCATTCGCATTGTCGTTCGTCGTTCGCAACGTCGAGAGTTGGTCCAAGCCATCTCAGGGAAAAACTGCCTCGGCTCCGGAGGCTCGTAAAAAGCGTAAAATTTGCCGGCCGAGCTGCTCTTATCTAAATGCGAAAAGTTCGAGATGATTACGCCCACCACCCCACACTGCTATTAGTCATATGTGTAAATTAACATTTTTCGAAAGGAAAATCTTTTTCCTTAAGAAATTTACTTTTTATCATGCCTCTTTAGAGGTTTTAATGACTGTAAGATGTAAAATAAAAAATAGATTGAAAAAGTTTAAAATTTAAGCAGTTGTTGTAAAAATAGAAAAGATATACGTTTCTTTTTTAGTTTCATTAATTTACCGAAAATTTCATACTAAGCAAAGTAATAAAAGCAAAGTACGGTTTCCAATAATAATTAGTTGATAATTTTTTTGTACGTTTAAGATTATAATAACTACAAGATTTTTTCAAAAGTTTATGCATTTTTCAATACGAATGCTCGAAATGCTTCTGATTGGCCTGCAACTGTGCTTGAGCAATTTACGTAAGAATCGTAAACAGCTATTATTGAATTATTTTCAGCTTTGTATGAAAATTATCAGATAAGTATATTTTACTATACACAGAATTTTTTAATTTTAATCAAAAGAATTTAATATACGTGTGCAATTCTATTTTCAAGTTACAAGATTAAATTTAGCAACAATATTAAAATAAATTGAAATAACTCTGCTTGGAATTCAAGTACAATGGCATAGAATACAAACGATAAAAATAAATTCGGTTCTTATTGTTAAATTTTATTACAAAATCATAAATAATAATTATAAGAATAAAAGTGGCAAGACAAAAAAATTTTTTCTTTTAGTGACAAATACAATTCAATTATAACACAGTTTATTATGATGTCATACTCGCTTATATATTACTCACTTATTTCTTGGGACCTCTGCGCATAAAAATATTTTGCATAACTCTTAACCTTTAGGTTTTTTATCTTTCAGTGTATTTTACATAATTCATTATTAGAGTATTTTAGTTCAGTACTATAATTTTACATCTAATATATGTATAATATACTACAGTAGTAGTACACACAGTAGTACAGTACTACCACTAAGTATTATATACTTTTGACTATCATGGGCCAATATTTACATATTTAATTGTTAATTTTGGAAATGTAAAATTTTTGTAATATTATTTATATTTTTGTATAAAATATTTCGAATAATCTACTGATTACCAAGATGTACCTTCCAGCAGGTACGCGTTACCTCTCGCGTTACCTGCACCGAGTGCTCAGAAGTTTTCTCTTCTCCCTTGGTAAAAGCGAAGGAGCTCGAATCACCGCGAGCAACATGCTGAGCAGTCAGGTATAGGCAGGTAAAAGCGCACGGTGCCCCTGACTCAGCTGTCGCCTCGCGGCGCTCGAGACTCGGAGTGGCTTGGAGCTCGAGCTGCACTTCAACGGGCGCGCATGAGAGGGCCCCGTAGTCTGTGCGCGAGGGAACACACCCAGAATGACGTCCGGCAGTGCCTTACGATCGTGCGCGCGCGCAAGCCTCCTATCGTGTTACCAGGGGAAACGTCGAGGAGCCACACCTGTAACACGCTGAAACCGTCGAGATGCTGCCCCACGGCCGCGCCTCTTTACTCTTCGTCGCGATCCTGGCCCTTCTTGCGACAGGTGCGACCGGAGTTCGATAGGCGTGACTTTCCTCCCATTAAAAGTGTCCGATTCACCAAGATCGGAACGCGCCATGTTGGAGTGTTTTTAGGCGCTGAGAAAAAATCGTTGTAAACAATATCCGATTCCGCAATGTTTTTTGTAAAAATAATTCCTCTTTTCGACTGGTGCACTGTTCCCTCTGTTTTTAAGTCCCTTATATTATTGTTTATGATGAAATTGAATTCTGGGTCCTAAAGGAATGTATTTGTGTTTTAGGAAGCTACGCGATAAAGTGCTACCAGTGCAGTAGTGACACGGATGGAGATGGTGATGACAACTGTGGAGCTTACACTAACTTCAACAAAGAAAGAAATGTACCCGTTGAATGTACCAGCGACGAGTCCAAGACGCCAGGCACTTTCTGTGTTAAGCTTACGCAGCAAAGTCCACGTGGATTCATATGTAAGTATTAATAGAAGAAATTTAAAAAAATGAATTGATTTTACTTATTTTTTATAATGCATTTAATGGTAAAAATTTAATGTTCAAAAATAATTGATTGGTCAATTAATTAATGATCAATGATATGATTATTTTGTTGAAATTGACGAAAATCGAGAGACATGCTATTTATTAAAATCAATCATTGCATTTATTATGATAATTAATTAATGAGTTATTTGTATGAAAATATAACTGTATCTAAAAATTAGAATCGATATTAAAATTTCTCTTTCAAGCTTGTTATTTATCGTTTAATAAAAAAGTTGTTTTGAATAATACTATGAATCGTGGTTTATCATAGAAAATAATACTTATCACATATCTATACAAAAATGTTATTGTTTGATTTTTTATAGGGAATGGCAGGTGGAGGCAGGTGATCCGTCGATGCGCCTCGGTGGCGAGCACTGGAGTCACAGGCGTTTGTAACTGGGGTGTATACGAAAACGGCATCTACTGGCAGGAATGCTCCTGCTCTGAAGATTCGTGTAACGGCGCCTCCAGTCTTAGTATCGGCATCGTCACGACAATCCTCGGTCTCGGATGTGCTTTGCTTTTCAGATAAATAAGACACCGCTACCAATCTGCCACCATCCAAGGAAACTGTGTTTTCCTCGATCTCTTTGAGGGCACAATAAGTACCGACTTCCGTGGTTCAATATATTAAGCACAACTGCCGTCCATCTGATTCGATTCATTTTGCATGAGTAAATTCGTTCTCTGGCTTTTCTACTTAGAATAGGAAAAATAGTACATTGAGTTTAGATTCATGTTAAGTAAAATGCGTTTTTAAATTTATTATACTTAGGCTAATAACAAGAAGATTTTGTACACCAAAAACAAATCCGTACGTATAATACGTATAATCTACTTTTTAAGCAATAGAACAAAACCTTCCAATTAATTAATGTATGGAATAGAGTAAAGATCTGCTATTTTATGTTCCATTATTGTAAAGACTTTAATATTGACATTTAAGAACCGTACTCTTTAATGAATTATATTTACAAGTGACTTGTTATTTTATAACAACACATAGTTTCTCGTAAGTCTAATATAAACTTTAAAATATTTGAATGAAACGGATCTCTGTAAAAGAGTATATCAAAAAATTTTATAATAATTGTATACACTCAATTTGCTTTTTGAAAAGCGCTACAAGTTTTTTATGCATTTAATCAGAGATCACGCTTAGTAGGGTATCGCTTTAACAATCTAAATCATGATATGTTAATTTCTTTTTAATCATTATATGATTAATAATAATAAATTTGATTCAGTTCGTACTATTTTGCACACAACATTTGATTTTAAATTATAATTATTAATACGTAAAATACGAAAATAAAGGAAGCTTCTATAACGCTGTTATACATAGTCTACCTAAGCAGTTCAAAGATTGTTAAAAGTTTGCGTGACAATATCATTGTAATACAGTGATGTAACATTAATTAATTATCCGTCCATTAAGGTTAAGCGTATTATAATACAGCGACAATGAATAATTTACTAATGAATATAAGAAGGATCTGTATAACGGTAACAAGATTCAAATAAAATAATATCAATTATATAAAATATTAGGGTAAAAACTGTGAATGTCAAAGTTCATTTTAAATATTATGAAATTCATATTTATGAATGTTCATGTTTTCAATTTCAACGTGACCTATGAAATATTTTGGTTTTTAAATATTACACATATTTAATGAAATGAGTACAAAATAATTACTATTATAACATTGAATCTCGTTTGTTAATGTATTCGTTTTTTAATAAATATATTACTATGCGTTGCCATTTGATGCAAAGTTGAAAATACGTTGCAAATTATTACAATGAATAGTGTATAGTCAAAGATCTTTATAAACAAATGTAAATAAATATATATTTATAATATAGTTCTAGCCGGCTATTATTCAATCATCGCATAGGAGGTGCTAATTCAGCTCTATTCGTATTATTTTTTTAAACTAAAAAAATGCTTGAGTAAGAAAATAAAGATGATAAAAAAATGAAAAGCTGGACATTTCTTTCTATTTTTCTTTTCAAGTCTACATATGCCCTTACTATTTCTACAAGGGTAAGGTCGAATCCATTAGACACGTTGTACCGTGCCTTTACGACCAACGACAACCGTAAGGAGTTCGCCAAGTTGGAAGGGAAAACGAGAGGGCCGAAGGTGCTTTGGGCGTTTAAAGGGCGTCGCAGGGGATCCCCTTTTATCTCACCAAAGGGTCATCTATGTCTACGTTGAGCTTCCATGCATCGTGCCTCGTGTTACCCATTCTCCTTTGAAAACTATTTCAGATTAAGAAAGAAATAAAAATGATTTTTTAATGAAAAAATATAATTGTTTTGAATATTTATTTTATATTGTTTACTTTTATTTTTTATTCGTGCATCTTACGATTAAGAACAATATGAAATTTTAAATACATTAAGATCATTGTACTAATATTTTTAATTATAATATAAATTTTTAGGCATTTTGTACTCTTAAATCGTTCAAAAGAAGAATAATTATTATTACATGCATAAGTTATTTACATTTTAATAATAGAAAAAGGAAAAAATTAAAAACTGTTGCAATAATATATAAAAAAGGATTAATTACTTTTACAATGATAAAGTAATTTGATGATTTTTAAAAAAAATCTGACCGTTGGAAGTCCATTAGTATAAACTGCTAAACTCTTTGCTTAATAAGTGTTGTTTTGCCTTACGTAGCTTATCATATCGGCCTCCATATGCTTATTGAAAACTATTTATTATCACAAAGTCATAATGAATAAACTTTCAGATAATTTAGAGTCAGCAGTGCATGCAAGACATCTGTACGCAACGAAAATAAATCAAAACTCCAGATATTCTGCTTCGATTTGATTACAATGACTAAAGATTTATTGCTCATATATTTGATACCGTCTAGATCTTCTTTTCGTGCATTCAAAAAAAGAAACGTTTTTTTCAGATTGATTAGTATTTATGGTTTTAAACAGTCTATTCGTATTTTTTATGTAAACAATTTTATACGTCATATATTCATATTTTGTTCCATTAAGATAGTATTGATTAAATTCGTGTAATATATAATATATTATTGATTGTTCATATTAAGAATAATGAATACACACAATAAGCTTAAACATGCTTATAATTGACAGAATGAATTGATGAAATTGAAATACACCTGGTTGTTTATAATGAAGTTATTAAATAAAAAATAGATTGTGTACCATGTATTATTTATGTATCGGAAAAAATAAATACGATAATCGTGCAATAAAAATAGTAAATAGTAAAAAAATAGTAGTCTGAACCCGAACGTGAATGCTAGTCTCACGGCTGAGAATAGAGGCATTTTGTGTAACATTTGCATTGCCTATATATTATTTTGACATGCAGAAGCTAAACTTTATTAAAAAAAATAAATTTAATAACATGATTTAACTCTGACATCTATCATGTTAAAGCAAATATAATTTTTACAGAATTTTCGACTGATATATATTATTATAACAATGATATTCTTTAAAATATCAAAACAAATATAATTTGAAAGCACTACTATTATTTTAATATTATATACTATTTCAACTTATAAATATCAGTTATTTTCTTGTCAATTATAATTGTTGTTCGTTGAGTTGGCATCCAAATATAGTTTCAATAGTGATTTTATGAATTTTGATTAATTTAACTAAGATAAAAATTAAAATAAGGTAAAAATTAATAAATGTATAGCCCGAGGTTGTGTAGCTTTCTGTATAGGGAATCATTTATAGGAATGCATTCACATTGTGAGGTCTTGGCAAGATCTTTTTATTGTTCCTTAGTTTTATCAAGCAACAAAAGTTATCAAAGCCGCAGTATCATTCGCTTCTTGTGTTTTTCTATAGTGAGAGCCTTTTCTGTTTATTCTCTTTCTAACTGTGTCCTGCAGTACAAGCGACCTTTTGTATTCATAAAAAGTAATGTTGCATAATGGAGAGTAATACCTTCTTAAGGAACGCAGAGGCCTCGCTACCTTCACAAGAAACGGGTTGCCTTATTTAATCCGAGACGAGATGGCGGTGCTAAATATTTATGAAGAGATAGGTAAGACGGATATTACGAGGAAGCAGATAGTTTAGGTACTTTCCTACATTATTCACATTACATTGAAGTCACATTTTCTATGCAAGTTTAGTGTAACTAAGAAACTGTATGCATATTATGATTTGATGTATTACATGGTATGATACATCGCTCCAGATGATTAAGTCACATTGTAATAAATTTAAATGTTTCAGCTGAGAATCAATTCTATTTGTATTCAGTTATAATAAATTATATTGTTCACGTTTATCATTTCTTAAAATTGATAATTCGTTTTCATGTCTATATTTAGTATTAAACCATTATAAAAATATTTAATATTTGTAAACTATGCTACTCTCTTTGTTTGCAACAAATGAAGTGCGTAGTTGCATTTCTTTAAATGAAAAGATATTAATAATGATTTTCAAACCTAGCGTAATCTCATTTTTAGTCATAAGTAAGTGCGAATATTGTTGCTTACATAGATTTATATATAGAAATGAATTATTTTTATTTAATTTAACTGTTATATATGTAAGATAACGCTATATTTATATATTTACATTTTGAATTTGACTTAGTTTCTATTCTTCACTTTAATATCTTCGCATTCTAATCACCTACAATCCATGTCGCGATCCATATTTAATCGAATAATCTCGCGAATACTACAATCTCATCTGTCTTCAAAACGTTAATTTAAAATAAATTTTGGACTACTACCAGACTAGAGCAGAAGCATAGAATTTGAACGATTGGTTCAGTAGGTGTTTTATTTGTTCTGACATACAGCGCAGATTTATTCCTCAAGTTTCCTCTTTATCAGGGGAAATAAATCGAAACCCACAATGTGGTACGCAAGTGCTCGTGTTTTCATGTGTCTCGTAAGTTAGGGCGCTGAGGCCACCTAACGTACACAAGACCTGATGAAGAAGGTACATTCGTTAGTGGATGACACAACGAGGCGCAGGCTCCTCACGGCGTCACCACTATATCGTAAAGTGGATCAAGAGCGCGATGTAAACCATCTGACCGCATGGGGAGATAGGTGGAGGCTCTCGAGTGCTTGAGAGAATGTAATCTGAAATTGCCGCGAAAGAGGAAAAGCGATACGGGTTACAGGGCGGAGACGCCCTCTAAAAAGCCTCGAAGTAGCCGTCATTGTTGCGCGTCGTGGCATTGTTCGCCTAACTACTTCGGATAATTGCCTGTTTTTGTTCATTACTTGCGCGAGTAAGAGAGTATGAGAAGGATAGTACTAGAGAGAAAGAGAGAGAGAAGCCAGTGCCATCGTCACACGTGCCTTTTATTATCTATCGGTCGCTCCCTCCCTCGCTGCCTCCTATGAGTTTATAGTTCGTTCGTGTTCGTATAGATTCACGGATTTTTCATTTTGAGGATCGCTTTTGAGCTCGCCGGTCCCTTTCAAAATTCCTACTCTATATTTCCGTGGATATTTCGGAATATATATTAATTAAAACTACTTTCAGAACCGAATATTAAGTATTTTTCTACTTTGTATACACATTGAAACAGGTGCAAGTCAATAGTATTTTGTTTTAGTTGCAATTACTTAATATATCTGCACGAAAAGTTGTAAGAGAAGTTAATTTCAATAAATAAGTTAGGATTCTAGTTTCGAAATGTATAGTATTGCGTTAAAGTTAACGTTTCCAGTAATGAGATTATAACTTTGGCCAGAAGTAAAGGTTTTCTTCCCGCATTCTATACTTTCTCAAAATTTATTTGTTATAAAGGTTGGTAGATTAGTTAAATTAATAGTTAAGTTTTACAATTAAGTTTTCGCATTATAAGAAAAAGATATTAATATGATTAATTAAATTTTTATATGAAAACTTACGTTATTTTTTATTAATAATTGGAAAATACATTTGTATGTTACAACTCATAAAAAATAATAAATTAGAATTTAACAAATTTAATAATTCTTAAATTGCACGAGTACTGTTTTGGATAAATTATAGATTTTATCTGATTACTTTAAAAAGCAGATAAGGAAGTTTTGATACTTAGCGGTTTTATCCATAGATGTCGCCCCAATACGGTCTGCCGTTCAACAGCTCAATATATTTGTATTTACAATAATTCATAGTATATTGCTTCTATCTAATTTTAGTAACAACTATCAAATAAAAAACGGTTAATGTAAGTAATGTAATCGATGAAGCTGTTTTCAAAAACATATTGTGTAATATAATCAAAATTACTGCAATTGTACTTTTGATTAAAAATATAAATTAAAAGTAAAATAAATATAATTAATAATTACAAGTTAATAAACCTGAATAATTACTAAGCTAAATAAATTTCATAATTAGTTTAAAAAAATTAAGTCTATAATACTATACAAAGAGATTTATAAATCTTGTTGCATATAATTAATATAAATAGTGTAAAATCTGCAAAAGATCTGGTTAATTGGATAATCATAAAAATAATGTTAATATTAATATTAATATTATTCAAAATCAAACATAAACTTATATAACTATAAATAAACTCAAAGAATAATGATGTAGAAATTCCATACGGTTATATCTTGAGCGATATACATTTACCAGGAATCGAATGTTTAAATAAGGTTTGAAATTTAATATAAAAAACTGTAAAATACGTTAGTTTAAAGTTACTTTCCGTTATATATAGAAATTGAAATTTTTACTCAAAATTAAAAAGCGATATCTTATTATTAACCAAGAAATTTTTATAATATATTTTTAAATATTTTTATTGAAGAAATAACTTTTATGTTGGTGAGTTTTAAAAGTAACATCTATTATAAAATTTTAAGAAACCAGTACACAGAAATATTCAATTCTTATAGTTCTTAAGTTTACGCATTCACTTTCTCACACAACAGTTGACACTATATTCATGAATTTTTTAGATACGTAAATGGAAGATACCCATTATGAGAGTGTTGACGAATAGCACTTTCAAAGACACATACGCATGAAAAATTGGTTATATTTGCTAGTATAAAAAGGATAAAGTAATTTAAATATTTTAAATTGACTGAGTTATTTAGTCAAGAAGCTACTGATGACATTTCCGCCATAGATAACATATCAATTAGGATCATGTATGTAGGTGATCTGACTGAAGATCGTGGAGGATGTTTTATTGGAGATGATTACCAAACTTACAAGAAAGCAAGAAGGAAAGACTGTAGAGAGCTTACTGCAGGTGGAGCGGGAGTAATCACCTTTAAAAGCATCGGAGGACATGGAATAGACGCGACAACAGTCAAACAGACTAGTGAGTAAAAGAGGCAGGGAGCTGTTATGGACAGGAACACCGCGAATGTGAAAAAAGTCGCGGAAGACAGAGAGAAAGCCTCCCGCGGGAGCGGCTGTTACTGCTGTTTGGCGCTAAGAAGGGAAACACGAGTACATCTTGCGGCGGGTGGTACCTGGGGGGGAGTCAAGGGATAGGATGAATCTCCAGGTGCAGGCTGGAGGATGAGGCGTGTGGGTGCCGCCATAGATCATAGAGCCGAGGCCGTTTTGAATAATTTACGCGATCCGACTGCGCAGTGGGAGGCGTCCTGCGCGGGCGCTCTTGGCGTAGCCGCTGTCAGTTAACGCTCGCGCCTCTTGAACTTTTCATCCCCCATGAGTTTACGAGTCGGCGGGGCTCACATATTAGGCATCGCGGCACTCGCGCCCGCGGGAGATGGAGATATCGCAGCCGCTCAATATTTCAGGTGGACCGGCGATCCCCGAGACCTCGGAAGTTGGGTGCCCCGCGGGGCCGTGGCACTGCGCTTTCTTGCAAAAATTATTTTGCGATGCGAGAAGCTCTCGCACCTTCTGGGCGGCCGTGCGGCTGGAACATCGTGGTGCTATGGCTCTCTGAAATAAGAACGACGGCATTAATACGAGTTCGCGAGTATGGGGGAGTGGAGACAGGGTGTGCGATTTAAAACTTTCATCGGTGGATTGATGGGGCCGGCGAATTTTATTCTACCCAACTGTGAATATTGCACATCTTGACTTAGAATCTCTATATAATACCTCCCTTAGGACTTGCGATGTTTATTGGTCCTTTCTACAATGTATTTATATTTTATGAAAATCTCGGTTATGTTTTATGGTAATCGAATGATATAAATTTCAACATATAAATACCGATTTGAAAGTTCAAACTTTATTCTGGATTTATTCATGGATTCGCAAATTATACGCAAGCAAAACGTTATCAATTGTTACAGAATTTTAGCATTCAAATTAAATAAAAATTTACATGTACTGACTGGATCGGATACAGATTTACAAAAGAAAACAATTACTATACATAACAGTAAAAATTGTAATTATTTTGTTTGAAATTATTATACGTCTAACTTTAGACAAAATAATCACAATTTTCCATGTAACGCATAGTAATTCTTTAATTCTATCTTAAAATTTTTTTAATACTCAACTAAGCATGTTGGACAATAAGAAATATAATAAATAATATAGGTTAAGGTATGAATTTAGTGATCGACCAAATTTTGAAGACCACAATATATTATTTATAAATTGTACAGAAATGGTGCATTTTAAAAATACATATTTTTGCCTTTAAAAATTGATCGCTGCCAAGTTAAGTCCTGTGTGGCTCAAAACTGAAATATGGGTCGAAAAATTCTGGATTCAGGGCACGTTGCCATGGCAAAATTTTCAGGGCGCGTGTACAGCGGCAGCGGCGCGTATGCTTCGCGCTCAGCGCCCTTCGCCTTCGAAGATTTCAATTCTAGGCGTGCGAATCTAACGCGATCGAAAGGCTGCCGGCACCTCTCGCTCGAGGCCGGAGGGCAGGAGAAAAGGCGCGGCTCGAGCTGCTATCGCTCGGGCGCCCCGTACACTTTGCATCCGGCATCGCGCGGGCCGAGTCGTTAACCCCCTTTTCGCGCGCGCCGACGGCCAAATGGCCATTAAGCGGAGACGCGAACCTTTTAGGTCGCGCGCGTGCCGCGGCCTGGTTTAGCTCGCGGGTCCGGGGCGACCCGGCGGGCGCCGCGGCCTCGCCCTCTTGCATCAGCCCTCCCCCGCGGGGGGGGGGGGGTCGCCTTTAGATTCACCCACTCGTTGCCGGGCCATCTCCCGCTCCCGGGCAATCTCATTAAAATTATCTCATCCCGAAAGGAGGTTCTTCAGCGTGGCGGCGCACGGCCGATCCGCCCCGGCTGCTCGAGTCCCGCGAGCCCCGTAAGAGCCGGGGGACAAAACGGCACTCGCGGCTTCGTTTCCATTGCGGCCGGCGCCCCTGTCTCTATAATACAGTTTGCCGCCGTGCAATCTACATTCACTTTCGCGGGGCGCGCGCAGCTCGCACCTCCGTCTGCTGGCAGCCTATAGGTAAGGGGGATGTGCGCGCCAGCGCGAGATTTACAGGGGCGCTCCGTGCGTAATAGACTGCGTAAACGGCTGCCCCACCCTCTTTTCCTCTTCTCTCGCGAGTGTAGTTGTCACGCGAGAATGGCGCGAGCGATGCGCGTACCCCGCACACGAGCGCCTTTAAGTTTTTGAAAATGATGAATGCTCGGGGGCACGCGTGTCCGTGCAGCATTCCTTGTAAAGAGTTGCGGGGGAGGGAGGCGAGGGAAGGAAAATTCATTTTTCCCAGGTAAAGGGGAATTTCTCGTGGCTCCCTCCGGGGGCGGTGCCCACGTCGTTCAACCAAAAATTTCATAAAATTTGAAAAACTCTCTGTCTAACCATCGCGCGATTCCCACCATCGCTGCGGGAATTGCAAATTCTCTGACAGTTACCTTGGCTGCGCCGTTATTTGAGGGCGCGGGCGGGACCGAAGCTACTGTAGAGCATGCGCTCACTTATTGGAGTCTTGGCTATTTTCTGTTTATTCTCTTTTTTCCCCTTCTGCCTCACCCTTCTTCTTTCTTGCCGTTGTTTTCTGTAGAATACACAAGGGAACGTAGAGGCGTGTTACTTGTTATTCATCAACTGCATTATGCTATTCTGTTGGATTGGGATGACCCACGGGATGACCATCATTTTCTTCAATTGAACTTTATGCTAATCTACTCATGTTGATCACCGTTTAATCGCACGCGCGCACACACACACACACATACACACAGCAATTATTTAACATAGGTTTAATAAAATTTTATAGTCTTTAATAAAGAAAGAGTTTACTTTTACTTAAAATGTTTTTATTCATTAGGTAAGTAGAAAATGCTGATTTAATTCCTAATAGATGAAATTGGCATTGAAAATTTTAAGTGCCTTTCTCGGAAAGTCCGGAATTTTCAATTCTGTGATCGAGATACCGTTGAATTTTGTGCAGAATTCCGATCTATAGAAAACTCACGAAATGAAGTATTCTAGTTTCGAAAATCGAATACTGCAAAGTGTTCCATTTTTATTTATGAAATAAAAGGTATAGTCTCAGTATTATTGATCAATAATTTAGAATTCAGGTTTTCTTCATTTTTGGAAATGTGCTACGGTTATTTTGTAAAAAGAAATATTTGAGGGTAAAACGTTCTCTCTTCTTTTTCGGTATGAGCCTTCACTGAAAAAATTTTAGTACGCGAGGCGTACGAGAACGGGAGAATGAACAGGAAAATGAGAGCGCTGCTGCACGAAGCATGTACACCTGCAGTATGACAGCAAACCACGTGTGCTTCTTGTTTTTGAGTATAAGAATTTGGGTTTACTTGGAGGAACACAATGAATAATATTTACATTTTAATAGTGTAATTAACATCTTAGGTAGAATTGTGTAATTTTTTATATCATTAGTTGCGTTACACAAATAATAATCTTCAAAAAGTACACGTGAGTGATAAATTAAGAGACTTTTTAAGTGAATCAAAATCACTGTGCAGTATTAATCACTCGATATCGCATATTATCACGCTATTAATTTAGTATTCAATATCTTACTTTATCATTGAAATCATACTAATTTACATATATTTCAGCTGTTTTCGACAGAGACCCGAGAGATATTAATTATCTTCAAAAATACTGCGAATATAAATTACACGCGTGCACTTAAAAATTGTAATTTGTGAATCTAATACTAGGTGCGACAAGCAACGTAACAGCTATGGCCTTTAATATACAATAATAAAAGTCTATAGTCATCTTCACTTAGGCGCCTAAGGGGATTTTACAAATTGACGACACCAACGAATCTATCAATCCCATTCCAATTTAACCGCTCGCTCCCCTCGAGCTCCCTTCGCGTTCACCTTCGTCTTCCCTGTTCCTCCCGTTCCCTCGGCCCCTTAAAAAAATCCGTTTCCCGTGTCACTGTCACCTAGCGGCGCGCAGATACTAATGCAGGCGCCCGCGAGGGCCTATACGGCCTGGTAGTTGCGGTTCCTGCCGCGCGAATAGAAGGGAGACCTCGAGAGTCGTCATCCGATGAAATATTCAACGGGCTCGGGGCACGTCATCATGGTTTTGTTCGCCGTAAACTGGGCGAGGCGGGGTCGAGTGGGTGGCAGGCGCAGGGGCCGAGGGCTCAATCCATACCCGCTGCGCTCGCCGCCGCGGGCATGAAAATGTAACGAATATTTTATTGACAATCCCTTCGGTGTGCGTTTAGCGCTTTATGCAAATTTTTATGCACAAGCGTGTTCCTTCACCTGCACTCGTCCGCGGGGTGCTGCTACTGCCATTCTGCCTTCCTTTCCCTTCGAATCGTTCCGCGTTAGGAATAAGTTCGAGGACTTACGTGTACAGGAGAATAGCGCAGCTGCAAGCAGCTCCTAAATCGACCTCGTAGCGGGTCTCGTAGAGATTTTCGTTTATATCTTATAATGCTTCAACCGATATCCAATTTTTGTAAAGTTTCTTGTTTCTTTATATCCTGTCGTACTGATGTTACCAGGAACGAGGTTAAGAACAATCAATATATATACGAACAGCGTAATTTATAATATTTTAACATTTTTTATGTTCTTAAACATTGCTCATGGAATGGTTATACATTTTAAAACACATATTTTAATTAGGTTATATTATTGTTTCCCCTCGAAAATATGCACAGAGACTTATTGAAAGGGAAAAATTATGAATTTATAATTTATTTAAACAACTGGTAAGGATTTACTGTGTACTTACCTTCTTATAAAAACAAATTTATATAGAGTTTGTAACATCGAACTCTAATCCTTTCAGTATCTTGTTAACTAGAAATTTTGGATCTTAATTGTCGAATAGAAAGAGAAAAAATTCGAACCCGCATTTTTGAGTTGCCAGCACAAAAGAAGCTCTACAGCTAATCCTCAACACCGGCGTTAGTCTCTCGGGATCCTTAAACTTCTTTTTCTCCTCAGGCACGAGGTAGTCCACGCGTAGGATCGCTTCTTCCTTAGTAGCAGTGTGCATTCAGAGGCTTGTGTAGTTTTTGCCATGGCTAGGATCGGCTTAAAAGTTTTCTCCGTTTTTCAAGGAGTGCGCGAAGCTTACGCTTTGGCGTTACCTTCAAACTTTATTGTCTAACTTTATGCCCGTGGCTGCTTAGTGACACTAATAGACCGTGAAAAAGACTATTTACAGTTGTTGCTATCAGAATAGTTTTGAAGATTACTATGATATATACTTGTAAAGCTACCTATAAACATTTAAAAAAAATTAAACTATTAACTTGTAATCAACGGATCAATCAAATAAAGTTTTGTATAAATAAAATTTACTTGCAATACATATGATCGATATAAGATATTTTTTTACTACCGAAAATTATGTTATTTAAAATACAAATTCTCTTCTCAAACTGCAGATTATACTAAACAAATTAGACAAAAATCAAAGAAATTTCCAATAATTTGAAGAAAATTAAATGGTTAAAAATGTCTTGCTTTACCTCTGTATATATTGTATAGATTTAAATGCAGCTGTGCCAGCTTTGCGCTGCTGTTCTGCATTGGTGGCATTGGCACCGAGCCCTCAGTTATTAACCGAGCGACAAGCCACTTTGGTCCCAAGGGCTACAAGGGGCCTGCGTTATTACCACCTCACAATTGATAATCGAGCCTCTCGAGATGGCCTCAGCTTGCTTTTCTTACTCTCCTTGTCGCTTCCTTGAATCAGCTACATGTAAGGAATATCCTCCCATGCACACACTGAACAAGTCCACGAGGGGTTTAGTACTCCTGACTGGCAAACCAGAGATAGGGATGGAGGCTTACGGAGGTGCATCTTTAGTGGGAATTTCCCCAATTACGTCCAGTGTTGCATCCTCTACAACCATTACCGATTCGCTGCTGCACTTCATTATTTTTTTACTTTATACCTGGATCGAATTCTATAGGTCCTGTACAATGCTTTGTACGGCTTTATTTGGAAAAGGAATGAAATGTCAGAATATAAGTATGAAGGTACGTTTTCAAAAATATCCAGAAGTACCTAAAGCTTTTGTAATGATAAGAGGTGCCAAGCTGGAATATTCAAAAAATAAAATATAAAATAAAAATATAAAAATGATTTTTATCACTGCTCATATTTTAAGTATAAGTTTTATTTTGTTATTTTACAGATTTTCTATTGTATTTAAACACTATAAGAAATTATTTATTAGAAAAAAACAATTTAGTTTTTGTTCAAACACAAAAGAGGCGCGCACACACACAGCCCTGTACAAGAACCTTGGTTATGGATGCGACGTATAAGAGGACTCAATGCGGACGGTGAACTGTTCACAAGGTCACAAGGATGGGCATGCAAGCATGTATCCTCATCAAAGGTATTAATGGATTTCTGTTCCAAGGTTTACGTTCTAGAAACTGTACGACAACTAAAACAAAATTCGAGAACGAGGTGCAGCATATGAGAACTTTATTGATGTCATCGATCTACCTGTTCCACGATGAAGAGATACCTACCGTATGCATGAATAAGGTAGTTGAACAGAGTAGGCGAAACCATCATAGTGTGCTTATTGGTTGAGACGCCAATGCACATCAAGAAACAAAGAGGAGCACTGATATCAATGTCAGAGATGAAGCCTTTTTAGAATTTATCACTGGAAGTTACCACTGGATACAATCAATCTAGGAAGGGAGTCAACTTTTGTCAGTCAGTATTAGGGAGGTTGTTACCTAACGAAATCTAAGCGAGCCTTTCGCACGGGCAATCAACAAAAAACTGCGCCGGTATTTGCCCCTCTCTCCACAAACCGCGCCGTCGCGAAGTGCCCCCACTACTGCGCCGGCATCAGAGTATCTACGGCCAACAACACAAAAGCCAGCGAATTCGCCTACTCGAGGGGACTCGCTCGCCGAGCTCCGTGGGAGAGCATCCGCTCTCCGAGCCAGTGATGCTAGAAAACCAAGTTTTGGGACTCCATTGAGTCTGGAATTGCTCTAATTCTTGGTAGCGTTTACTGCTTTTTGAAAAAAAGGTCCCAGTACTCCTAAGTAATTCTTCACATTGCTTTGATTCTGGTAACTGTAAACAACTTTTTTTAGCTGATAGGTTGGATGAATGGCAAATGCAATTTAACAAAACAACGTTACTATTTTTTTCTTTTAAAATAAGAATAAAAAGACGAGTTGCATCCAATCACTATACTTGCATTATCGCAGGCTAAACCGACGATGTTAGTTAAAGGAATACAATGTTGATTAAAAAAACAGTTATATTTGTTGAATTGTTTTTTTTCTTGTTTTCCTGTTTATAGTATTTTATTAATCTTGCTATTTATTTCTGCAGAGTTTCTTATAGGGGTAACTCCAATCGCTATGTATTTCCCCGAGTGCAATACGCTTGATGGCGATATTTTAAATTTTCGCTTTGTCTCGTTCCTGCTTGTGTATGGCGTGGCCTCGATGTCGTCCATCTTGGTTGCTGATCGTGGCTGCACTCCTCGTTCAGAGCTCTAGCCTTTTTTTTACTTATCCATTGCTTCGGCCCATGGGGCGGATTGTGTCTTTACCTGTTATTCTTCCCCTCTTTCTATATGTTTCTCTTTCTCTGTCCTCTGCATTTCCATTTTTTTGACGATTGTGATCGCAGTTTGCGCAGGCACGTCCGAGCACCAAGCCGTCTTCCACGTGACTGTTAATCCAAGGCTCTTCCAACTGAGCGTTAGAAGTAGTTCATTGCCTATTATTGCTAGGTCGTAGAACCTTACTTAGATTCAGGTTTGCTATTTGCTGTTGAAGATAAGTAATAAAAAAGAAAATTATGAATTTTAATTTTTGCAAAAAGTGCCAATGGAGTTATTTCAAAGTTCAAATTCATATATTTTAATGTATTAAATGTAAAAATTTAATAGAATTGATCACAAAACTGAACTCTTGCCGAAACCCGGGATTGAACCGGGGACATTTAGATCTTCAGTCTAACGCTCTCCCAACTGAGCTATTTCGGCTGATGCACATACGTTATTTAAGAAAAAATTTAAGATGTTTAATGAAATATACTTTATGATAAAACTTTTTGAAGATCATTTCTGGTAATCAACACGAAAGATAAATAAATTGATACAGTCTACATGTTATAGTAATGATTAAATAATTTAATTGATAAATTAAAAATTATAGTACAATTGTATTAGCCAGATGATTTATTAAATACAATATAAAATACAGAATTAAAGAAAGACTATAATTATCAACTCCAGTAATTATAAATAATGAAATGATTTCATAAACAAACGGAGATTAGAACATTATCTCTTAGTATTAAAGTCCTCTTTTAAAAATCTTTTTATATATTTTTTGGATTTTATGCATATTAAATAGTACAGTCATATTCTCTTGTTTAATCAATTGCATTTTACTTTTATTCAGATACAAACTTTTGGTTTTGGAAATTATTGTTAGTGATATTATAAATTTTATTTTCAAAATCTGTTTTTCTTAGTGTTGATAATTCTTCTACATAGGCCTCGTTTGCTGGAATTGAACTCAGCAATGTTTTGCAGGTGATCTTCATTAATTTTTTTAAATACTTGAGGCTCTGCTGTTTTTGGAGTTACATGAATTTATTTATTTTATTATCTTTGTAGTTCATTGCCTATAATTGCTAGGTCGTAGGTCCTTACTTAGATTCAGGTTTGTTGTTTGCTGTTGAAGATAAGAAATAAAAAAGAAAATTATGAATTTTAATTTTTGCTTTTTGTAAAAAGTGCTAATGGAGTCATTTCGAAGTTCAAATTCATATATTTTAAAGTATTTAAATGTAAAAATTTATCAGAATTGATCACAAAACTGAACTTTTGCCGAAACCCGGGATTGAACCGGGGACATTTAGATCTTCAGTCTAACGCTCTCCCAACTGAGCTATTTCGGCTGCTGCACATACGTTATTTAAGAGAAAATTTAAGATTTTTAATGAAATATACTTTATGATAAAACTTTTTGAAGATCATTTCTGGTAATCAACACGAAAGATAAATAAATTGATACAGTCTACATGTTATAGTAATTATTAAATAATTTAATTGATAAATTAAAAATTATAGTACAATTATATTAGCCACGTGATTTATTGAATACAATACAAAATACAGAATTAAAGAAAAACTATAATTATCCACTCCAATAATTGTAAATAATTAAATGATTTCATAAAGAGACGGAAATTGGAACATTATCTCTTAGTATTAAAGTACTCTTTTAAAAACCTTTTTATACTTTCTATTAATTTTATGCATAGTATTTTGTATATATTATTTATTTGCAGATATTATTTATGTATATTGTATGTTCATATTTTCTTCTTTAATTAATTGCATTTATCTTTTATGTGGATACTAGTTTGTGTTTATGAAATTATTGTTAGTGATATTATAGATTTTATTTTATAATCTGTTTTTCTTAGTGTTGATAATCCTGTATAGGCGTCGTTTGCTGGAATTGAACTCAGCAATGTTTTTGCAGGTGATTTTTGTTAATTTTTTAAAATACATTAGGCTATGCTTTTTTTGGAGTTACATCAATTTATTTATTTCATTATCTTTGTAGTTCATTGCCTATTATTGCTAGGTCGTAGAACCTTACTTAGATTCAGGTTTGCTATTTGCTATTGAAGATAAGTAATAAAAAAGAAAATTATGAATTTTAATTTTTGCAAAAAGTGCCAATGGAGTTATTTCGAAGTTCAAATTCATATATTTTCATGTATTAAATCTAAAAATTTAACAGAATTGATCACAAAACTGAACTTCTGCCGAAACCCGGGATTGAACCGGGGACATTTAGATCTTCAGTCTAACGCTCTCCCAACTGAGCTATTTCGGCTGCTGCACGTACGTTATTTAAGAGAAAACTTAAGATGTTTAATGAAATATACTTTATGATAAAACTTTTTAAAGACCATTTATGGTAATTAACACGAAAGATAAATAAGCTGATACACTTTACAGGTTACAGTAATGATTAAATAATTTAATTGATAAATTAAAATTAGTCATATTCTCTTATCTAATTAATTGCATTTTACTTTTATTCAGATACAAACTTTTGGTTTTGGAAATTATTGTTAGTGATATTATAAATTTTATTTTCAAGATCTGTTTTTCTTAGTGTTGATAATTCTTCTACATAGGCCTCGTTTGCTGGAATTGAACTCAGCAATGTTTTGCAGGTGATCTTCATTAATTTTTTTAAATACTTGAGGCTCTGCTGTTTTTGGAGTTACATGAATTTATTTATTTTATTATCTTTGTAGTTCATTGTTTATAATTGCTAGGTCGTAGAACCTTACTTAGATTCAGGTTTGCTATTTGTTGCTAAAGATAAGTAAAAAAAAAGAAAATCATGAATTTTAATTTTTACTTTGTGTAAAAAGTGCTAATGGAGTTATTTCAAAGTTCAAATTCATATATTTTAAAGCATTTAAATGTAAAAATTTAACAGAATTGATCACAAAACTGAACTTTTGCCGAAACCCGGGATTGAACCGGGGACATTTAGATCTTCAGTCTAACGCTCTCCCAACTGAGCTATTTCGGCTGATATCATTAAATTATTTGAGAGAAATTTCAAGTTGGTTAATAAAGTTTATTTCATGATAAAACGTTTTCAAGGCTACTTTGACTAATCAATACAGAAAATAAAAAAAATGATACACAACAACTTATAACTAAATGTATAAGAGATAGTAACTACAGTAATATAATTCATCGAATTTAATTAAAAATTAGGCCTTAGAAAAATTTATATTGTGGATATTATATTTAACAAATATATATTAGTACATAGTTATTATAGTGACAATATGACTATGATATCTTCAACAGTTATCAAACTGTATTAAGTAAACCAGCTTTGATACTTGTTGTGCAATTTTCTACAGAAAAATAACAAATGAGATTATGAGATTTTTCTACAATTATTTTGAGTATTTTATTGTACATTGAAGTGTAGATATCATATAGAGTATGTTGCTTAGAATATTTAGTCAAGTCAAAAGTTAAAAGATATCTTCGTCGTCGAAACAATTTATATGACAATTGTTGTACAAATTTTCTTAAAGTCGAGTGCCTTGTCTTATAAACGTATTACAAGATTCTTGTCCTTCTGGCACAATTCGTAGTATATTCTGAAAAACTGGTCAGCTACCTCATAACGTCTAAGTATTAGGTATTACATGCATTAAAAGCAATTCAGGTGGCAGTGTTTAAATGCTATAGTAACTTTATACAGCAATAATAGTTATACAAATACTTTTAATAATAACAAATTTTAAAGTATCTTAAAATTACTTTAGCAATCTGTAAAGTTTAATTAAATATTCATAAATTCTATTAAAAAAGTAAAAAAGGTAAAATGTTTAAAAATGATACAGATATGCTTTTCTGAAAAGTCCTGATTTTTATTTCGGTTTATTAGATTATAGTTCTGTTGTACTATAATTATTGTTTTTATATTTTAATTGCCGATTACAGTTCAAATTTTATTTATTTTAGTTTGTTTAGTAAAAGAATGTATATAAAAATAATATATAAATAACAAACACTGGCGTTTCGCCCAGCTTTACTGGTGAAATTTCTATCAAGGGATGATAATTTTTGTTACATAAAATATTAAGTAAAAATTTCAGATGTAGACTGAAAATAATAGATTACAATTTTAACAGATATTACCAATTTTTATGAGTAGAAATTAATTTAATACTGGTTTAAAAAAAACATCAGAAATTCTCTATATCAGCCCGATACGATAATCAACACATTGTAAGTATAATTAGCTAATTTTGTTTAGTTTAAAATTGTGATCTTATATTTTAGTGCTATTCCTAATATCTAGGAGATTTTTAAGATTCTATAACTCATCGTCAAATAAGTTATGCTATGTGTTATACCACATTCGAAAATCTTCATTTCGAAATTGTTTACAATTGATATAAGCAGCATATTTAGTGTCGCAAACTTGTCAGTTTGCGATCTCGCACCAGCATCAGCAAGTTTCCATAAGAGCACAGATGCATTGCCCTGGATGTCGGCGAGTGTCACCGAGCTTGCGCGCCCAGCAATAAGCTCGACTGCGGGGGTGGCAGGCCGGTATTACGCGGCGCCGACTCGCAATTAGTTGAGTCGTGCGTCATGTTCGAAGTCACGCGGGGATCCGCGAGTATGCAGTGGCCGTTTGCGTGCCTCGTAATGCAGGGCGGATGGTATGCGCGCAAATGCCCTCGAGTTGCACGTGTTGCAGCTGTCTGTTCCAGGCCTTTGCGCTGTGTGTGAGGGCAATCCAGGAGCGGGAAGTCGCGGGGCGAAGTAACAGGCATGTGCGTCGTTACATCGCGAGACGTATTCTCTCGCTTCTGAATTTATGATTGATTTTATTTTAGCATCGCGCAGGCCCGTGTGCGGGCGAAGTCCGTTACGCCCAAGTAAGAGATGCAACCGGAAATGTAAAGTAAAAGTTTGAAGCGGTAAGCGAGTAAATGTCGTTTTTCATTTTAATTTAGCGCTACTCGCTTACTCATAACTAATTCAGTTCTATATTTGCACTATTATTTAAAATTATCGGTTAAAATTCAATGAATTAAAACTACAGCAATAGCTGGGAAAGTCGTAGTCCCAGAATCTCGCAACAGCCGTATATAAGGACAAAACTTTGGGCTTCCAACTTTTCGAATTTTCCATCCGATCGGACGCGATCCTCTGTGCGGTGCTTCCCTCAGTTCAAGCGGTACAGAATTTGAATCTCGAAGGGGCGCCCGGTTCTCTCTATATATTCACATTAATTGAAAACGAAAGCCATTGACCCAGTTTCCGCGGAGCCTTATCGAGTCTCGTCTCACTTAATCGTCCCTCCTACGCGAAAGCAGCGGGCTACCTCGTCCGGCCATTCGTACGGAAGCTGGCCGCGTTGCAGGCACGACAGTTAAAGCCGCGCTCCAGTGGCTGAACCCGGGGGAAAAAAAAAAGTGGCCGAGGCAGAAAGCGCGAAACTAGGCGAGGCGGCGCGCAAGAAAGATAGAGGAGATCGCAGGCGAGCCGGGCGAGCCGGGCGAGTTTAATAGAGTGGGCAAGCGCCGGCCATAAATCCTCGAGGAGCCGGCCGGCCGAATGTCTTGGATCCAGCGGATCCGGCCGGAGGCGGAGGGCCGGCGGTGGGCGCGGAATGGCCCATAGCCGGCCATAACGCTCCCGCGGTGGCCGTATAGCTCGGTTATCTGGCCCCGCGAGGCCGGCTGCCCAGGTGCCCCGCCCCGCATTGTGCGCCGGCGGCCCTGCGGGGCCTCCCACCGCCCCGGCCCTCCTTGCCCATTCCGCGCGCGCCTCTCCGTCGAAGCCCGCCCCCTCGCGGGGGATTTCCCGCGGAATCCGCGCAATCGATGTGGGCCCGACCCTGCGCCCGGCCCTAGACCTCGGACCTCCTCGCGGCGACGCCCGGGGGAAACGAGGGCGACGCGCCGGACGTGATTCGCCAGTCAAGCGTCCCACTCGGGCGCGATCGTTCCGGGGGAGCAGGTCGTCCGTCCTCCCGGGAACCGAAGCCCCCGCCCGCTCCGAGGTTTGCCTAAGCGAGCAACTATTACTCGCGGACACGCCTGCAGGCGGCGTCACAGCCTCCCCGGCCGCTTTCAATCATTCGACTGATAGCGAGAATCCGCCTGTGCGCCGAGCATATCATTCTCTGGAATTCGTAACAGCTTCGTCCAATAAGCGTCTTCGCGGGATTGTTCCTCGCATGAAGACAGCCGCGGCTTCCGGCGGAAAAATTGGCCGACCGGGCGTCGGCGGCCTCGAAACAGGAGCTGCCAGGCCTGCGTAATAACCGCCAAACTTATGGGATGCGCGCAAAAATCGGCGGGCCGTGAAGTCCCGGGCTTTGTCGGCGGGCGCGTCTACGCGCCGCTCGGAACTTTTCCCGCGGCGGCGGCACGCGAAATTAGTTTCTCTGCGGGGATGGGCCGCCCCCGATGCCGGTGGCACCGCCCCGCGCCCGGGGAGGACGGACGCAGCCCTCGCCCACTGTAAAACTTGACGCTTTTGAGGAACGGTCCGAAAGTTTGTGCCCCGCGCCAAGTGATATCCGCGCGCGGGCGGCGTGTGCGGCGGGCGGATCCCCCGGCGCTGCAGATGCTCCGGGCCTTTGAAAGCGGTACGTGACGCTTTTCCTAAGCGCCGGCTCGACTCGACCGATGTTATTCCGGCCGCGCTGTCGATTTTCGAGTACGACTGCCCGGGGAAAAGGGAGCAGAGAAATAGAGCCGCGGCAATTTTTTTCGCGCCCGAAATTCGCCCGGCCCTCACGAACGCCGAGTCCACTGCCAGGAACTTTTTCATACCCTCTGTGTGCGCCGTAAAATAAATATACTCAATCATGGAATATGAAATCGTTGCTTTGGATACCCACATCGCTTACAATTATCATATCGATAATAACTGAAGCGATTAAAAAATCATGCGAAATCATCTTACAGAAACATCCAAAAACTTTCTACACGTGTTATGATTACAAGTTGTAGATAAACGAATGCACTGATAATTTCTTATTATTATATAGTTATCTGTCCAAGAAAAATAAAATCTAAAATCATGGCACAGAACTGTAGGTTACTTAACCAACTTGATAAAGAGATAATAATGCGATAAAAACAAAAGTTATTGAGATCGACTGACTGCAGAGTTTAATAAATGCTTCATCCAGCAGACTAAGAGTCTTCAAAAGCTCTCCGTAATGCTTTATAAGCGCGCACTAACGCCCGCTAAAGATCAGAGGGGAAGAAAAAGCCGAGAGGCAGCCTCGCGGACAATAGTTGCTTATTCGGTTCAAGAAACTCGAGCTCGCGCGTTAAATTTTTCTTCGCGCCCTCGTGCTGGTGATCAGCTTGGGCAGCGATGAAAGGCGCTCAAGGGTCGGGCCGGGAAAACGAGTGGCTTTTCGGAGTCGCGAGGGGCGCGGGTCATCAGAATCGGCTACGGAGTTTGCGAGCAATTATGTGCGCCGCGGGCGAGCCCAGGAAGAGCCTCGCTAATGATTCGCTAACGAGGCAAGTGCTTGGCCCGCTTCTCCCCGAGCGGCCCGGAGAATCTCTCGAGAGACTGTCCCTGTCGCCCTTGCCTCCGTGCCCTTCCTCCGCGAGTCTTGAACGGCCTTCCCGACTTATATATGTACGTCGCCGATTGCGCGCGTGTGCCGTCCTCGACGGAGCCAGTCACGCTCCTCTGTCTTTTTGAGAAACGAACTTATAGCTCCTTCTGCGCCTCCCCACTAATGAATTGTTTAAATAATCAACAGACACTTGGTTATTTCGGTCTGCAGGGCTCGGCCATTTTCATCGCGACTGCTTCCATATATTTCAACTGTTTCAGTATTAATCGGACTTTGCGCTTCTAGCATTGTTACCTATATGAAAAATGAGTTCGTCATTCTTGCGTGAGGATCGGGAATAGATAGCTTATAAACGAATATACAGCTTATTCTCGAGTACTGTTCTTTATAACATTTAGGCCACCGGCTTTATTCATTACTCAACCAGAATCGAGGCCCAAACTAACTTTTTATTTGAAGTCGTTGTACGATCAGGCCGATGGCCCGCGAAAATACAGAGTGGCATTCCGTACCCAGTGCCTACTAATGTCACGGCACTTTAATATATATATAGTTCATCTATTCGGTCTTTGATTATCTAATTTATTTGTAATTTCCTGCTGTACATCAAATTGCAAACATGAACATTATTTCCTAGCATGCACAATGGAATCTAAATATCTTTTAGGCTGTTTTAAAGGGTATAAATCTGTTTGAACTTCTAGTTTTAATGAGTTGAATTTTATTTTCCTAACATTAAAGAACTGTTTAGATAAGAATTTTTTTAGACAACCACGACAGAGATTTTAGTTAAAAGTCATTTGTAGACATTAGATAAACGTTGGTATTTAAATAGTTGCATACTACATTTTGTAGTCCATATCTATCACAGATATTTATGTTTGTCTGACAAACCGTATCATCGTAAGAAACAGTATCTGAAAATATTGATACTGATTAATTTGATCTAATTATTTGTTAATTTAGTAAATGTTAACTCAGTTTTTAGCTAAAATAATGTATAGAACCAATGGAATAATGACCGGGACGTAGTTCGTAGGTTATTAGGATTATGTTTTTGACTTGCAACTTGAAGAAAGGCTGTTTATTATTAAAGTTTTCACGCAGCATCACATTCATAGATACTTTTGATCGATTTTACAGTTAATTACTAATCTGAGACGAACGTTTTGTAGTACAAAGCGTTAAATGTTTAAATATGTTTTAAAAATTATAATTAAAACTAGAAAATTATCAAAATACACAGTATTATAAAAAATAATTACGCAATTATTATCTCATTGAAATAAAAATTATTTGAAGCTATAATTATAAAGTCTTTATAATTATTCCTGTAAACCTGCTGTAATATCTTTTTTATTCGCTTTATTATACAGTTAAAACCTCTGCATAGAAAATACATTTATTTTTATTCATATTTATTTATAAAAAAATATATTTTAAATTTCTCCAGAAACATAATATATATTTACATTGCAGACTATCTGTATGATGAAATATGATGCAACTTAAAGAATATTTTATTTTGCATATTTTTATATTATACAATTAAACTTCGATAATGTTACCAGCACGGTTGTAGTAAGCATATCGAGCTATACTCGATTCAATTTGTGTTATTGGATTATCAATGACATGTGAAAGAAATGGCATAGAGCTCAAAACGCTACTATAATATGCTGGAAGGTGAGTTTCGTTGCAATCATCGAGATTTCTTATTAATATCCCTATGATTATATTTCCACTAATAAGTGCATTGCCGGCATCTCCCTGTGAATTGATAATATTTAGTATCATTGAAAATACATACAAATTAATGCAATATTTACAAATACGTACATAATTTTTTTACATAATAGATTAGTAATATTTTTAATTGATTAAAAATGATTATAAGAAAATATTAAACGCTCGATTAAATGATGAATGCATTAACCCTCACATTAACCATTAAATTATAAATTTAAATGAGCTCAGAGAGCTATAAATACATGATGTTATTTAATAAACATGGGCCATGCATATATAGTAACGTAAAAATACTATACATAATTTATGTACTTATGTTAAGTGTTTAAAAAGTAGTTTAAAAAATAATTTTTTAAGAAAATGTCTTAAAGATATTAGCGTAATATTTAACTGACAATTATTAATTATTATTTTGTAATAGTAAAGTAACTTACATAGCACATGCCTCCAGTACCAATATGGCGTTGACGTACCTTAGCACATATGATATTATTATCAACATTCTCTCCATTTACACCATGACATTCACGTTTTGGTATAATATTCATTTTTGCATATCTTAAACGAACACAACGATTGCGGCATATATCAGTGATGTCTCGTCCTATATCATAGCGATCCGTAATTGAAAGTCCGTAACCACTTACAGTTTTAATGCCTTCAAAAGCTTCTAGGTCAATTCTTTCCGGTAGTTGGGGTAAAAATAGTCTGCTCAACAGATCTGTCATTTCAACTAACTGTAAAACGGAAATAATTGTGATTGTAATATAATAGTAGCATACTTTTATCTCGACTTTTATGCAATACTATAAATAATTATATAAAAATAAAATTATATAGTCTATGTACACGATTATTTATAGCAATTATGCTAGTATTTCAATGATTTTATTGCATTAGGTAATAATTTTTATTGCATAATATATTAATTAAAAAAAGACTTTTACAACAATTAAATTCGCCAATTACCCAGGTAACTGATTTGTCACTTAACGCATGTATTAAGTGACGAATTAAATTAATATAATTAATCTGAAAATGTAATCAAAATGATGTACAGTAACTTTAATTAGTACATATATTACTTAAAAAAATTAAATTTACTAAAACATTATAAAGATATCTGCTAAGAATTTTTCACACCAGAATTAGAAACACCAAATGTATTAATGATTATATTAATTATTCTAGTAATAACGATCATAAATATAATAAATTATACTTCAGTATTTAAACAGAAAAAGTCTTAAAAAATTTCTTTTTTATCTAGTATAGCAGTTTTTGAAATTATAATTATGATGTAAAAAAAAATAATAAATACTTTTAGGCATAAAAGTTATATTGATGAATAATATATTTTTGTAAGATTGGCTTACTTCGAGTACAGCAATATCCCCGCTACTGATATTGTGTGGATTAAATGCTGTAGGAATATAAATCCTATGAACTCCCAGTCTAGATCTGTTTGGATCAAGATGAATTTCTAGTGCATGAACGACAACTGTGTATATTCTGTTTATTATACGATTATTCATGTCAACTAAGCAATTAGCTGCGGTAAGAACAAACTCTCCATGGATTAATGTTCCACCACAAACATGTATATTGCTAACTTGAATCGATACTGCATTACTAAGTTGACCGAATGCAGGGGTTTCACCGTCAATTATTCCCTCAACGATTCCTTACAAATAGAAATGATAAGAACATTAATAAATATTTTTAGCTACTATAAAAATTACTGTTTATGGTATAATAAATTCATAAATTCATTGAAACTTATAACTATATAATATATAATATCAAGTTTTAATTATATGATACAGAATACTTAGCAATTTATTTGAAAATAAAATGCAATAGTTTAGAACAAATATATGAAAGAAATTTAACAAGTAAAATATGATATGTACTCTACTATTGTACCCATTTAAAACTTTTAATGCTACTGAATTAATACTGAATTTACGCCAAAAAATTGAATAGATTATTACATATATATACACACACGTACGCCATTTTATACTAAGTTATGAAAATACTTACCTACGTTATACAAAGAAATTATTAATAAACTAATATATATTAACACAATGTTTAACCGTTCCATTTTTCAGTTTTTATTTCAACTAGTACTGCGGTATAATTTCAAGTATGATCTTTAATGATGCTAGAAATATATAACATAAAATAAGGTGTTTAAAAATGTTAATAAGAAGATTATGTATATTCAGCTGTTAATTTTTTTGTTTGCTTGTTTAAAAAATCATGCCATAAAGAGAAAGGTTATGATGTATTGTATAATTTTTTTACATAATATAATTCAAATTCAGCTGTCTTTGTCGCATGCACTACAAGTAATCGAGTTTAAAAACTTAAACACAATTAAGGTCTTTACAGAACTTAAAAAATTCTTTATTATTATCAAGATTAATAATACTAAAATTTTATTTTTTAGTTTTATAAGTATCGTAAAAGTTGAAATATATATTAAAAAAAACAATGAATAACTTTGTGTAAAATAAATTCTTTAAACATTTTGCACATCTCATATTGCTATTAAAATATATGTTTAGTGAAAATTATATAGATTCCACTTTGTATATATACTTACTATCCACTTACAAACAATATTATATTATATCTAGTAATTAGAAGCACAACAATGGAATTATTAATATAAAAAAATACTCGTGTAGTTGTATTTATTTATATATTTACAAGCATGCCTGCTATATATAGTTTTATGAAACTTTTATTAACATTGTACTCAAATATTTTATGATATGATTATGTTATATTGTTTTTTAGTGTAATAATAATGATATTTCGGATTTTTATTTTGAGTATAATAATAACTGAAAAATTGTCTGTGCAAAAGTGTTTTAAATTGTGAAATCATTGTGTAGAATAAGTTAATGTCCCATACGGTTGATAAATGAGAAAACTGCAATTGGATAAAAGGATGTTCGGCAGGATTGCATAGAGGAGAGTTACTCTCATTGCATGGATGTAAAAAAGATTCAATTGCTTAACTTCAACGATTTTTCATAAAAATAATCGTATTACTCGAAGGAAAAGCTTTTGCGAAAACTTTTGTACGATACGCAGTCTCAATTTACGTGCATGTGTGCTGGATATTCACATCGATATCTTTTAGCTTTATTTAATCTGTGATAAAATCCTACTTAGCTATTAATTCATTTGTTAATTTAGATTCTCAGAGTATTTATCTATTTCTTAAGGGTAGTATATTAATTCCTTACCTGCTGTGTAAATACCTATAATAAAAAATACATTCATATTAAAAAACCTGAAATTTATTACTGAAATATATAGAATAAAAAATGTAGATCAATGAGATTTACCAGCGTAGTCTGTTTGCCTAAGTGTGGCTGATTTATAAAGTTTTGTGAATGTTAGATGTTATAGCGTAGTGGAGAGCGTAATCTTTCTCTTAAGTTAAATTATTTTAAGTAATTATTTTAACTAACGTTACTATGGTTATTGTATTAATTTTTGGTATATGAGGTATAATAATTTTAAATAAAGTAATCGCATAAGGTTTACTATAAAGTACAGTAATTTTTTGGTTTTTACAAGTCTGTCTCCAGGTTAGACAAAAGTATAGCGGAACTTCATATAACATTTATCAATATTGTGTACATATCCTAATATTTTGTTTCAAACATGTTTTTAATTGTATTCCCTAATATAGTTATTATATTAGCGATGACGATTCTTAGGTTTTGAGGTTAATGCTGTTTTTGGATAATTTAGAGTGCATGAGAGACAGATCTGTAGGATCGTTAATCATCCACATAGATCTGGAGAAAAAGCAAAGCCTAGAACACCGCAGGCAAGACGAATTGCAAGTCCTCTCAGAGTAGTTTGTATCTCCATAATTTGCAATCGTCCAAATCACCTTCTTGACCTTATCCTCTTACCGCGTGGATTAAAGTTTGAAGTTACGATAGAAATTGAACATTTTCAATAGCAAAATTGTCTAAATTATACAGTAATGATAAAATTACAGTATTATTACAGTATTAACCTTATCAATTTTAATTAATTCTTCGATATGCTCTTTGACAGATATAGAAAAATATTTTTTACTATTAGCTGCCATGTGATTAAAAGCTAACATAAATACTTACTGGCAACAGGTGAGTTTTCTGGAAACATGTTTAAAAATTGATGTATTCTTTTCACAAATTTAAAAGAAGTTGTCTTTTAAGGCACGGTAATAATTACTCTTTGGATCTACTTTCCAGCACGTATGCTTTCGATTGCATCTAAATTACTCTATAGAGTCTTTCTTATATAAAGAGTCTTTTAAACTTTCGAATCGCCCACTTAGCCCACGCGTTATTTCTTACGATCGTTACTTTTAATTGACAAAAGTTAGATCTCATTTTTTTTCTGAGTCTTGTGCACATATATTCGTTTGAACATCGGTTGGTTGCGTGATGTTTCAATATTGAAGATTCTTACTTATGGTAAAATGCAAGAAAGTTCTAGGCGAGAAATGCATTTGACATCAAAGCTTGCCTTGGGCGTTTTAGAGCGACCTAGTTTCGCTGAGAATTCTCGTGAGTGTGCATCCCTCCACAGTTTCTCAACAGCTTGTAAAGCTAAGCGTGAATAGCAGCAACTTCCTCTCAGAGCATTATGTTTCGAGATTGCGTATTAAAGAAAGGTTAGCAATGCTAAACACAGGCCTCTGCATTGTAGTCAGTCAACGGAATGTCCTTTGTTATATTTTTATTGAGTTATTTTTGCATATGTATAATACTGCTATACACAACAGGCGCATCAGTGCGTGCAACGAGACTTGATCTCGGACTGAATCCTGCAACTTAGAAGAGATTCTGGACACCTATAGACCTCTCTTGGCTCACAGATGAAGCTGTAAGCTTTGCACTCACTCAGCTTAGAACTCAGAAAGGCTTAACAAAGAGATATATAAGATGCAGACAAAATTTCAACGCTCTCCGCTCTCCGAACGTTTTCACCTATTTCGCGAGTCGCGTTGGTACAACAGTCGACTAAACTTTTTGTGCCAGAAGCGAGGCCAGAAGTATATTCAAGTTGTACATTCTCGTTTTTCTCTTGATCACAGACGACGACAGTAAAAATACACAGACTAAAGCTTCCTGAAGCTCAGATTTCGGGCTTTTCCACCAAATTGAGAAATTCATAAGATTTCGTCTGTAGGAATAACCGCAAGCAGTTGCTTTCAGTGTCAAAGAACCGCGACACTGTTCGGTACAAAGCCTTTGACGCGCAGCTCATTTTTTTGTAATTCAGTTTAATTAAGGGCGCTTTATATTTATTCCCTCCTCGAGCTTTTATACACTGAACTTAAAGTAATGTCTGAATTCTGACATTTTAATTTTTAAACAAATTTTTTTGACATTTAATTTTTTTCTTTGTCTATATAATCAGTTTATAGATAATATACAGCAAATACTTTACGGTGTACTTTCACTGGGACAAATTTGATAGGAAAAGGGACAAAAAATATCCTAAATTAATTTAGCTGTAAATATTGAGACAGCAAATTTTATTAATACATGGAATAATTTATAGAAAGACTTTTAAATATACCGAGATATACGTCGTAATTTAATCTTGAATTTAGCATAAGCATATTTTTTATTGTATTAAGCAATGATGCAATTGAAAAAATTGTCATTCTGGACTGACTGTCTTGGTCCATTTAACATATTTTTACTGTTAATACTAAAGTTATTACAACTTGAGTTATATTTGACTTAAAGTCTCATTTAGAATATTATTTATGTTTTAATTAAAAATTTCCATGGGTTATTTTCTAGAGTTGCAATATTTTAATTACATAATAATGTTTTGTAACACAACTCTTATCTTGTTTTTTTATGACTTCGAAATTAATACTTCGAATAACTCTTCGAATAACTACGAAAATAATGTTTATTATCTAGTTAGAATTAAATAATTATATAATTAAATGATATATTTGCGATTCGCATTGAAACAAGAAGTGCAGAGGACAATTTAACGCATTCGAACTCTCGTATGCATTGTAATTCAGGGCACGTTTACCGAAAATTGTGCTCGATTCCGAAGATACTCGTGCGTGTGATAAATTCTAGGGGCACCGCGGCATTAGCGCCCCAAGCGTGGAATTCCCGATTTTAATGAAACGGTGGGGCGCGCGAAAAATGCGCGGACTCATTGCGCTCTACGAACCTGTTATCGATTTTTTCCTGTCCATTGTCAGCAGCGGCGGCCTGGCGTCTCCCTTGAAAATTGCTCAGGGAGAAGGGAAAAGGTTCGTTACCGAAGTAGACGTGGTGCACAGGTCTGTTTGTCCGCTCGGCCACGAGCTTCTTTCCTCGCGCTTGGACGCGATAGCGAGTCAGAGCTACGGGGTGGTAATAAAGCTAACGCAATTTCCCGGCGCCTCTGCTCCGGTGCGGTAGTTCCCTTCTTTGTCTCTTCCCTTTCCATGACGCTCTTTCTCCGCTGCCGGCCTTTGGGTACTGCAGGGCGCCGCACCGCCTGTCGAGTAGTCCCGCCATTTCCCCTTTCCGACCCCAACTCACCGCATTGGGCTATCGTAAATATTATGAAGATAAATTTAATTCTTTTCCCCGCGTCGCTCGACTGCATTGTTCGCTTGGGCGCGAGAGGGGAAATATTATTGCGAGTTTGCGGACTCCTGAGAATCCGTAGACCGTAGGAGGGGGTGAAAAGTGCCGATTGCGCACTGTCCGAGACTACCGGCGAAATATCAACGGTAGAGCCTCTACCCTCGTTGGTAGCCCCTTTGATTTCTCGAAGAGGAGGAAAGAGGATCGCCAGGGATGGAGGAACTTCGAACTATCTTTGTGGGGGGTAGTATACGGGGGTACACTCGGATCCGTTTTCTTTGGTACGGGGACTCGCGGGCGGGAGTCGACTCGCCGAAAAAGGGAGCAAATGGAAACGGGGATCAGGGCCGAAGCGAACAAAAGTGTTGGGGGTGAGAGTTTTTCCGGAGAGCGATCCTTTGAAATCGGGCCGGATGCGCAGATTCCGCCGCGGAATATCTGCCGCTCGGGTGACTCGGCCTGATGAACGGGTTCCCCTTATGCCGCCACCACGCAATATTCCATGGGAAATAATAAAACCTCCGGTTGCGAATGTGGGCACAGGGAGGGAGAGAGAGGAACCATGGATGGAGTAGGGGAGGGGGAAATTTTCCTCCGACGGACGGGCAGAAATTTTTAACCCCCGAGGGCACCAGCCGTCCCCGCCCTCCCATTCCTCGCGCATATAAGAGCCTTTCTGCCGGAGGCCTCCACTTCCCGCACTTTTTTCGCGGTCTTCTTTCAAGTCCCCACGGGCATTTAGAAGCTCGCCAAGTGCAATTAAGCCCGGTCAAAGGAGCTTCGGCTCTCTCTGCGGGTTCGGTAAGCTCGGAGAATGCGGGAAGATACGCCCTTGCTTAAGGGTGAGAAAGTCAGACAGGAGATTGGACCACTTTAATTGCGCCCGTCTTTTACAATGGCGAGTTATGATTCAGGATCGAAGAAGGGGAAGCTTATGTGGAAAACTTGCGGTAGGTAGTTTCTACTTTACGATGAGCGCTAGCTCTAGTGACATTTTCCCGCGCGTTCACGTTATTGCGCTTCGTTTCGCGATTTTCTTGCAGTTTCCACAGATTTTTGCAATTTATATAATTATATAGAGAGGCTCTTGGAGAGCTATTGTGAGTTTTCATTCATCGCGAATTCTCATGTTATATTTAAATGCTTTGGCAGATGAAATATATTTCAATCCGTAAATGAATCGAGCAGGAAGTAATATGGGAACGGTTGGCCGACCTGCGGCTTTGCTGCCAGGGGATGAAGGCTCCTTTCGGTTATAGACGGAGAAGAGCAATCACCAGTTTCATCCGGCCAGGCGCGTTCGCTTTCTTGAATGTCTGGCCTTAATTATTCACCACGGCTCGGTAATTCAAGGTTTTCCATCGAACAAATGATTGGTCGAGTAGCTGCTTACTTTCTATAAAATAACGATTAGCAAACTGATTATTCGACTGCAAATACTTTTCATATAGCTTAAAGAATCAGCTCCTGAAAAGCAAGGAAATGAATCCCATCGCGTACTTTATCGATTTTTATGTACTTTTCTCGCCGTGCAGTTCGTATGATTGCGATTTATATCTTTTATTTTAATATTACGAGTATACGTATTGAAAATCGCCGATGAAAATTTGATCAGTCACAGAGCATGTAACAAATTACTTTAAACAATATCTCTTCGGTATTACGATCAGTAGATTTTCACTGATGTTAATGTTATATAACCGACGGAGTGACTCCTTGGAATCAAGGGTCAGCGATTAGTTCTGAAGCACCTGCAGTAGAGCGAGGGCCGGGGAAAGCATACCCTGCGGGCTCCTGGTAGAAAGTACGCACTCACGTGTGCAAGACAAAGCGATGGAGGGTGGGAGCGAGCGCCATAGAGTACGAGAGGCGCTTGGCTCTCCGGCCTTATTGCCTCCCTAAATCTGAATTAGTAGCTGCGGTTCGCGGTACCGTGAAAATTCCCCTTGGCACGGTGCCGCCGCCTCGTTCCAATTGGCGCGGATACCCCGTCGCCGCGGCCAGGAGAAAGAAAGTGCCGGCCCGGCCGATAAATAAATTAAGCCCCCGGCTAATTGACGAATCGCTAATCCTCTTCGGCTGCCCGCAATCCCGCTGATGGAGAGTAACGCGCCGGGCGAGGCCGCGTTTGCGGAGGGCGGGGGGGATTCTGGCCTCGCGGACGATGATATCCGAGTGCGCCCGATGCGTGTATACACGCTCGCGCGCCGGTGCGCCCACGCGTCGCCCGGGGGATTCGGGAGTCAATCGAGGCTGGCGGCCTTTGATTCATCAACGCGACCTGGCGTCCCGGATAAGCTAGGCTTGTGACCCGCGCGAGGTGTGCCCAGGCCGCGTTAAGGTGATTTCATCCTTGCTGTACCGCGCTCTCGTGTTCCTGATTAACCTCGCCACCGTCGCATCATTTAATTATTGGTAGACGGGTTATACATTAAATCGAGAAGCTATATAGGTGTGCGTGGCTCCGCCTAGTGACGTAAATAAACAACCAGGCTTTGTTGACGGTTCGAATAACAGAGAACGCAAGCGTCGGTATAGAGGAGGGTATAACTTAGATTTAAAATGCGATTACAATGTATTATTGAGAATGAATAAGAATACCCGAGCTACTTCGACATCATCACCTGTTTAGTTTGGATTGCAGTTATTGTACGCACGTGTGTACGCTGATATATACGATATCAGACTTCTTTTCACCTTAATGTCTAATTTTTGTCAGGTATTATGCTCAGCATTTAATAGCCTGACAGGGTAGGATCGCAGTGGAAAGGAGGATCAAAGAAACGGACGTTTAATTAAAATTTTTTACTTGGGCTTGATTTTTACCCGGCGGCGCTCCCCTGTGTCCGCGATCTTTCACGTTCTGACCCAGATTTCAAGAGGACTCGGCCAGCACGCACGCGATAAAAACCTACAGAGTACATTTATATTGTATATATAGAATTGGAGCTCTCCTGAAAATCCAGCCGGCCGGGGAAAAAGTCGCGTCCTACCGGGCTCTCCACGCGGGCAACACGAGCCAAGCTGCGCAGGGGCCAGCTTTCAACGTCCCCGGTCACAAAAGATCCTACAATATGGCCCGCGGTCGGGCGCTTGGGCGGGAAAGGCTGGCGGGCGTAGCGTAAGTGCGCCCTGGGCGCGGCGCCGGTCGTTCGTTAGCATGGCGCCTCCTCCGCTGGCGGCCTTTCCCGCCGGCGCGGCGCCTTTATTTCCGCCCGCGACGCTGAAATTACCCCTAAGGCGGCCGCCGCGAAATAACCCCAAGGTGCTTCCCGTCGGTACACACGATGACACGATAACCCGCCGCGGGCGCCGGGAGAAATATGGCTCTTGAATTATACGCGGGGCCGGCCCGCGGGTCTCCCGCTCCCCGCGCGGCCCGCTTTACTGCCCAAATTACGGGCGGCCCCCCATTTTTCGCGGTCGCATTTGCATCCGCGCGTTAGCGTTTAATTAAGGGTCGGGATTTCAGGGGCGGAAATTGCTTCGGTCACTGGGGATTGCCCCGCAGCGGCGCTTTGACTGCGCCGGCGCGAAATCTTGATGGAGAGCCGCGCCCCGTGTTTCTTTCCCGGCGGCTCCTCCGCGTATATAGGCCATCTGGAATTTAACGCGTTTAATCAAGGATTTAGGAGCCGGTCGCCGGGGCCCGCGGAGGAAGCTTTTAAGGTTCCATCCGCCGGTGCGCTAAGATTGCGCTTTTATCAGCCGAATCGATAAGTCGAAAAAGCCCTCGTAACCGTTATTGATGGGGCCTCCTTGCCATGGCCACCATTTTAATTTTTCACCGCGGCCTGCCACCGGTAGAAAAGGTCTCCTTGAGATATTTATGGCTCCTTTGGAATTAGACTCTTTTCTTCCTTTAATCCGACGGCGCTGCCCGAGGCGGGCGCCGTTAGACGCTCCTGCTTCTTTCATTCGTTTATGACAAATCTGCGAGATGTATGTATATGTATCGATCGGCGATGCGTTTCAACATTTAAAATCGGCTGATTCAATCCCCGCATCGCGTGATTTTGGATATTCGATAGCACGTATAATCGCTGTGTATAACGCTTCATCGCGATGGTAATTGATGCTCTACGTTCGATAATCTATCAAATTTTCGGGGCGAAATACCGTCGAGTGTCGAGTGAAGGGTGCAACCGGAAACCAAGCCGGCTCAGAGAAATTACATTTCGGAAAGCTTTAAAAAATTAGGATGCATAATACATACCTCAGCGCGACCTCGAGAAGTAATTAAAATAAACAATACACAAGCCGGAACATCTCGAATGGGCGGCAGAAAAGGGGCTCGGGTAAAAAAAAAAAGGGAGCCTCGAAAGCCGCGGCGGAGGGACGCGTCGCGGCAGCCCGAGCCATGAAAGGTCGGGGAATGTCGCTGCAGCCGGGGGCGCGCGTCGCTCATAGCGTCAAAAGCGTTCTTGCGGCGAGCTTTCACTCGGCGGCGGCCAACTGTGCGGCCGCGGCGGCCCCGAACCAAAACAAACGCGCCGCGCCCGCACGGTATACAACACGGGGGAGCCGCGGGGACGGAACTTTCGAGCGGGGCCGCGGCGGACGTATAAAGGGCCTCGCGACGCCCTGACCCAGATCCGTTCGACGGCCCGGGCTCATTGGCCCCCTTTTCTTTCCCCGGGCCGAAAAGCGCCGCGCGGACATAAAGCTGGCGCCTTTTTTTGCAGTGGCGCGCACGCGGCCACAGCGATCCCCGCCCGGGGATGCGCCGGGGTCGCCGGAGTTTCGACTTTCTTTCCAACTCCCTGATCCTGTGTGTGTGTATATGTGTATATATATGTGTGTGTGTGTGTACGCCGCATTTCGCGTTCCTTTTTTCGCTTAGCGGCCGGGGCTTACGAATTATCACCTGGATTGCCGTGAAAAGTTTTGGCCCCTTGCTTCACTGGAGCCGGGGCTTGTGATGCACTGAACGGATATCCGTTTAATACTGCGATATTTGCAGAGAAGCCCCATTGTTCCCATTGTTATAGCAAACTGTATTTGCCGATTTTAAGTGGCTTTTATATACCATTATCATGCCTACGTTTATTCTAGAGCTCATTGAATTTCGCTTTAAATGAACGTTTGGTTTATTAACGCTCGCGTTGTATAGTCACGTATAGAATATACAGCTATAGAGTGCTTCGGTCTTTTTTTTCCATACGCATTTACCGACTTCGCCAACTTCTATATACGAAGTTCCATCGTCCTTATTCCTCGTAAAGATTGTCTCTCAAACAAGATTTTGTCGCGCGAGGCGCTCCCCGTATTCTCGCCCGCTTGCAGGCCCGCCCGATATCCAAGCAAAAGAGTGCACGAGGAGATGCGATTAACGAGATAGGGCTGGAGCCACGATCTCGAGTAGAGCTCAGGGAGCGGCTCCCGTGGGTATTGAAGTTCAAGGTTCCCCCCTCCCCCATAAACATAACGCCGTATAGAGGGGCTTCGATGAGACCGGAACGCAGCTATACGCGGCCGATTATCCCGCGCGTTGTTTGGATCCCGTGCGTCGTCGAACTAGGGCGGGGGTGTATACGTCGCGCGCATACCAATTTTCAAAGCCGGGAGCCAAGCGAGAAGCCAATCTCGTTCCCGCTGACGCGGCGCGCGGAGATAAGGAACGGAGCGCGACTCGCGAAAAGCTGATTGGAAAAAAACGTTCGTTGGGCGCTGCGAGATTAGCAGCGCCGAGGCGATACCGGGCTGGGAGCGGAGGCTGCGCTGCGGCGGAGATCTTGTCGACAGCCAGTCTCGAAAGCGCGCCAAGGGTTTCCGTCGCAGCTGTAATATTCATAAGGCTGCTTTTACGAATTCATTCAAGAAACACTACTTCTTTCGATTGCAGATTGCAGTAGTAGAATGATTCTTTCACTAGCAATGTTTCTTATTATTTATAATACAGGAATTTTGTAGTGAAAATTATATCAGAGTGAGCTGTAGGGTAAATTTTCACAAAGTAATATTGGATGAGGGAAGTACGATGAATATTGCAGTTAATTTTCCTGTGGTTAATTATTAGTAATGATACTAAATTGATTTCGGATGTACAGGAGAATGCAAAACTCGAACTTGGAGTTACAAAGTAATTCCATTAAATCGTAAAATTACTTTTTGGTAATTTCAAATAAGATACAGAAATTTGGTTTCCATTTCCTGATAGAAAATTAATACTTGAATTTTGAGAGCAATTTTGTTCTTGATTGCTATTTGATATTATGCCAATATTGTTCTGAAAAATATTGGTGCAATGCTACAGCACTTTCGCAATATTGATTACAAAATAAAGGATACTTCGCGGGTAAAAAAGTCGAATAAACATGTTTTCAATTTGATGTAACAGCAAAACTAAATCAAACAATTATATACTGCAGATTCTTTTCATATGAACTTGTAGAAAATTCAATCAAACGTAATATGTATGAAGGTTCTCGTCAATATTTGTTAAAAAGTTTCCATTCAATTACTTGTATATCTTGTAATTTCACATTTTTCGTGTAAATGAAAAAAGGGTGTTCTTATTCGTCAAATTGAGAAAGATTCCACAAAGTTCTAGTAAAATAAGAAGCTTTATCCAACTTTTCTTTGGGAATCCTTCTTCGAAACTGTATTACACTTGGCCCATGTGCGATTTTTCCGAAAACGTGTGCCACTCGGGTCGAGCGAGATGGAGAAAAACAGGGAGGAAAAAAAATTAACCCTTCCAATAAAGTCTGCCCAGATTTCGACTAGTCATTTGTTTCTATTTAGACTCTCTATTTCATTATTATTCTTTTCAGAGTTTTCACGCCCTTCGACTTTTTCAATTTCATGGTCGAGTCTAAATTTTCCCATCGCTGAAGTTTGCGTTGACCTCTATTAGGCACGGTATTAAGGGCGAGAGAGAGAGGGATATATACATTGGTTTTGCCTTAAATTGGCTTATACTATAGACTCCCCGTCGGGAGATTTTCGGACGAAACAATTTCGCCGCGGTCGACAAACAAGGAAATAAATAAAACACCCCTAAGGCGGTGTAGGAGATATCGTCCAAAGTTTGTTCCACCGCTACTACCTCTTATTTTCGAAGAATCTGAACGCGAGGGTTGTTCCTTCCTCTCAACTTCATTTAACTTTTCGATTTACAAACGATCTTCTATCGAGCCCCGATTATGTAGTAAATTCTGTGCAAAGTAGGCTCCCTTTTTACGTAAAGTGCAAATAATTGAACTTTCGATAAAGGTATATAGCTTTTTCAATTTTTTTATTATTTCTTAAGAAAATATATTTTTTCAGTTTGTCAAAGCAATTATCAATTTTTGCGATTAAATAAATATTAGATATTAATGAACGTCTGTCGTACGTATATCTATATCCGTAGATACAAGTCAAGAAGCTTGCGTAATAAAATTGATAGTGTAGACAGGTGCTAAGTATTTTCCTGTTTATTTCATGTAAATTGTTCTTTTAGAAAATCCTAAAAGTCATTCACTATCATTTTATTTTAACTTGAAATATTATTAGAATCTCGATTAAAATTTTAATATATAAGTGAATATTTTTCACATATATATATTTATCGTAACGATAATATATCTATTGATAATTGTTAATAAATAATAAAAATGATACTATATATATATATAATATATATACTGAATATTAATATTTTTCATATACATAATATACAATGTCTGTATCTTTTGTTTAATATATGCGAGCGTCTACCAGTGCTTCGGCGTGCATATAAAAAACAGTTCTGAGCCGCGTTCTCTCCCACCCCCCCCCCCTCCTTTTATGCATCGAGCGCGACTCCCCCTTCGGGGCGAGCTTCGGGGCCCCTTGTGAGCCTTCGGAGGGCCCGAAGTCACGGCTGCAATTCCTGGAACGTCGCGCCTCGCGCCTCGCAGCCTTCGTTCGCGGAAAGTCGTCGACCGAATTTCAAAATAAATTCAATAAAAAGATTAAATTTAGAAATTCAAAAACAATTTGCGGGAGAAATTTGCTGACCTTTCTGAAAACTGCCATGTGGCCTCGGGACCTAGACGGCCCCGTACACACCAACTCCATGACCCAGGAGACTTGCAAGCAAGCTTCCTAGGAGTCAAAACGCGGTTTTGTTTCGACACAATGGCCTCCATAAAACATGCACGGCAACGTGGACACAGAACCTTTCCAGGCTCTGCTCACACCAGGTCGGCCGCGGTGCAAATCCCGCCGGCATTTAATTTTTAATCTTAAATGAAATAATTTTTAAATGTGTTGAATATAATCCCCTTTCTTAAATATATAAATTAAATACATAAATAAATACATAAACCCTGCATTGTGTATTAATAAAGTCTAAACTTAGCGCCAGCCACACTGGATTTGCTTTTTTATTTATTCACAATTCACATGTGATTCGTGACACATTATTTCCGATTACACATTTTTCGGAGTAGCTGCACTAAGCGCTTTGTTTACAAATTGGGCCGTCGTGCCCTTGAGCTCAGCCACTCGGTCTACGAGGCTTCACTCCCCTATTGCCGACCCTACGCAGCATATGGAGGCACACAATATTCCAAACAAAAATATTGCGCTCGGACCTTTAAATACCGAATATGTTTCGCTCCGTTTATATTTACATTTTAACCATATCTAACGAATACAAAACAGAATTAAAAATTATTTTATTATACATAAATTGTGTTAGTAACAGGTTCTGTAGCATTTTTAAGAAAGCACACAACTGCACAAATTTCATATTGTCCTTGTGCGTTTATTTTATTTTACTTGATTCAAATGCCAATCTCGCCAACGCAACAACAAAAGAAATGGCCCCGCCTAGCCGTGGCGCATCGCGCAGGCCGCACAAAACGACTCCCGCGCGCGTCGTTCTTTTCCGTTCTAACGCGCCTCCATAAAATAGAGTGTTCGCGATTGATACAAGGCCCATTTACAGAATATTTCAGGCTCAGGCATCGTAAAAGTCGGCGAACAAGAGTGCCGCTAGTAATCGACGTAATAGGTCGAAGGGCGGGGGCGGCGGGGCTAGGGGGGGAGGGCGGGGAGGTCTGCCCGTGAGTTGTGCACGCGCGCCAATTCAGCATGAGGCCGGCAACAAAGCGCACGCGGAATAAAGAGGGGGCGCAGCCCTGGATAATCCTGGGGAATCCCCCCGGGATCTTTGTGACGCGTATATGTCCCGCTTCTACGGCGGAGAAAGAGCCGCGCGCTTGTTCCGCCCGACGCGCGCCGCCGTTATTATTTTCGCTGCCGATGGGACGTCGCGGGAGAAAGCCATTGAATTCGCGCTCGCGCGCCCGTTGTTCGCGCGACTCTTTAGCGAGGCGCAACCCAACTGCCGATCGCAGGCATCCCGATGCGCGGCTCTGCTTTTCCATTGTTCAAATTAGCACTCGTTTCAAACGTGCATCCAATTACGGATTATTTCGCAATGCTCATTTTCACCACGAGCCGAGGAATGATTTATTTGGCGGACGATAGCGGCCACTGCGCTCGACGGTCGTTTGTCATTACCCGCGCGCTAGTATAATTAATTACGTTGGTCATTTAAATGGAAATGGTCAATCTCGTTGTTCATGTCGCAGAAATATCTCATGTTATTCCTTTGATAGCTGAATAAACGCGAACTTTTTATGACACCTACATTATCTCGTCTTAAATAAATTTTAAACCCTTTTTTACGGGACATAAAATTATGATGAATTTTATATACTCTTTTGCGCAGCAAACCAATAAATATCAATTACGGCAAACTGGAAATTAACCACAAATTATGTATAGAAAGGCATCTAGAAGTTCGGGAAAAAAGAACAAAGATATAATTTTACAAAACTACAATAAAACTCGCCCTTGTTCCAAATAATTTAAAGATACAATTTCTTACATATATAATAGTAGAAACCAATAAAAATACACGTCATCTTCTCATTACATTAATGGGGTGGACTACTACCCATGGAGATTAATTATACTCAATGCATATAATCTAATTAAAATAAAAGCTAGCAGGAAAATTTCAACAAAATCCCGCACGGTTTAACAATGCGTCGCGTCTACTTTTATCGCTTCAACTTTACCACCTGACATTTCTACGTGCGCGCACCGCGTCACGGAAGAAAAAGCGGCCTTAACACCCTAATCACCGTAACATAAATCTCGCGACAATCCGCCTAAAAGGGAGGAGAAAAAGGGAAACTCGGGAGGAGCGAGGCGCGCGCCGCAGTATGCGCCGCACTATCAGGCAAGTGGAAAAGGAGCTAGCTGGTGGTGCCTTGAATCCGGGAAGATTCCGCGCACCAGCGGAGTGGTCGAAAGTTTCGCGGGCGACTCGCAAAATCCTGTACGAGCAACGGAGGCTCCGTTCCCGCCTAGGCTTATCGGGAGAAAAATGCGCCGTGCCGTTGGAGCGCGCGGATGAAGTCCGGGCTCTGTATATATGGTCCTCGCGTGTGACCGCGAGAGGAAATGGCGTTTTTGAGGGTCACCCGAGTGGGGTCTAATCAATCAGCCGCTCGCGGGACTGCGGCGATCGTTTCGCGGAGTGTTTCGCTGCGCGCCTTTGTTAGGGTGGGGCCCTGTTGATACGGGGCTCGGGAGAACCTGGGAAAGCTCGCGCGACATGTCGATTTCGGCGCTACAGGTGGCAGATAATCCCGAGTATTATACGCCTGGAATTGCGATGAAAGCGCGAATCCTCGAAATGTCGAGTTTTTCCAAGGGCGTCGGCCGCGAGGTTCCTCTGAATTAATCGCGATAGGCGTTTGTGCCTTTTGAGGACGCCTCGAGTCCCATGCTCGGTTCATGCAGCACACAAGTGTTGATAAATCCGTTGTTTTTTTTTAAATTTTGCAAATTTAACTACATTTAAAGAACGAAATTGCGGTAAGTCTACACTAAATAGAATAAAGCTTACATTTCAAACATTCTTAAGCTGTATAATATAGGACAGTAGACCTTCGAGTATTTTAAGATGGAAAAGTATTCAATAATTCAGAGAATTCAATACATTAGGATTCCTCGTAGTTATGAATAAAAGGCATAGGTAAATGTTGCTTTAGAATTCCGTATTGTAGGTTATGTTTGTGCTCTTTATTAAAACAGGAGAATGGGAAATTAACGTTTACTTTTCTGTAGACTATTGACGAAACAGTTTTGAGTATATTTGATCTATTTGGATATAGATTTATGAACAGATTTATGGCTCTCGAAATGCACTATTTCCTGCAAAATTCGGGAAATAAATAGTGGCTATCGGTAATGCACGTCCCATTTATCGCAGGCACGCGACTCGCTACTCAGCCGGGAGCGTTTAATTCATTTCGGTTAAACAATTGCCGAACGATCGAGCGACCAGTGCAAATTTGGCGTTTGCGTTGCATTTGCATGCGGGGTAAGCGCGAGGCGGAGCCGTCCGAGCTTGCTCCGCGTTACGGGAGGCCGCGCGGCCGACTCCGTGGGGTGTCGCGCCGCCAAATTGGATTTGTTTCCAATTAAAATTATTGTCGCGAGGCTGGTGACGAGGGCGGGTCCTTGGCGTTTCACGCGTTACCGCGCCCGAGCCGCTCGCGCCTCCGGGGCCCTCCTTCACAGCCATTATCCCCGCTAATTGAAAAATGTTTGTTTTCTCCCCGGGACTCTGTGGGCGCTGCACACGGGGCCACTCCAGCGCCGCGGCCTGCCGCTCGAATTATTTATTCCTCCGCGCCGCCCGAATTTTATTATTCCACCTGACGTTAACGGAATTATTCGCTCCAATCGGCGATATTGGATTTACGGGGACCGGCGAGCACCGCGCGACCCGCAGCTCCAATCGAACCGAATTAAAATTGAATTCGCCCCCTCCCCTGCCCGCGATCCGCGCTGTTCCCTCGAGTTTTTTTTCCATCGCGCCGCGCGTTAACGAAACAGGGCAACCTGCGCGAATGCGCGATGAGGAAATTGCGGCGCGGAAAATGAAGCGTGCGAGATCAATTATTGTATATAGATGCGGCCACCTTGGAATAATCCAAGGGCAAAAGCGATTTGCTTACCCGACCTCCCGCGAAATAAAAACCCCGCGTAAATTACTCTCTATTAGTGCTATTTGCATTAATAAGAGATTATTTTATAATGGACCGGCAAAGAATATTTTAAATTACTTATAACCTTTTAATTATGCTTGGAAAATACATTAACGTTCTCCCTGATTCAACCTATAACTTTTTAGAACATAATAGAAGGCTAATAGACAATTTTTATCATATTATTGATCCTTATTGTTTCCACGTTGTAGCGAACCCAACATCTTTTTACTTTTGTTTATTAATTATATGTATCATTTGTTTTTTAGCAAAGTTGTATTTATAAGCACCCGATTTGAGAATAACTGCATGGATTCAAGAGTGATGAACTATATTGGCTTTCGAGTTAAAAGACTTTGTTTGTACCGACGTGCGAAGACGTATTGGACCTCGAAGGTAACGACAACTTTAATTAGATTTACCGGTATCGACTCCGACTTACTCGCCTACCATTGTTTTACGGAATCAATCTTTTAAAAAACATACAGTTACCCTTTCAATCTGTATTTTTTCGAAAAATTTGACTGGTATTTGAAATTTTAAGTAAGTAAAACTGATATATTATAATTCAATAAATCATATAATGATGATTATTATTCTTTTAATTTAAAAATCGTTTCAAAGTAAGATTAGTTATTTCAAAATTGGTGTAATAAGGCTCAATTGTCCACATAAGGATTGTAATAAATGTGTACACATCATCTGAAGATAGTTGTTAAGCACAAAATATATTTATATTCATATAAAAATTAATATTGTGCAAATATTTATTATGCACAATATTCAAAAGTCAAAGTATCAGTATATCGTTATTGTACACATAAGATTATTCGCAAAATTCAAATGAATTTATTCTGTACAAAACATTAATTAAAATTTTTCAAGTTGATAGTTCTTATATCTTTAATTGATAAAATTTAACAAACTTTTAACAATCGAAAAATATATTATTCTAGAATAATGGTTAAAGTAACACACGTAATTAATGTTAAAAGGTAATCTTAACTTCTAATTACTTATAATTATAATGAAGAAATAAGTGATATAGAAACATTTGTATTACATTTTCTTAATTAGAGATTTCGATAATTTCGTGTAGGAATCGAAATAGATGCATAGCTAGTGTATATAGAATATTCAAAACACACAAAGTGCTATACCCTCGATACAAATTGAAATATACGAGGACGAAACATTCAAATGTATTCAGTATAAGCGCAGTGAACCGTTGTATGCATGCAAGCTCGTAGTACGATCGCAGTTGCGGTTTCAGGAAAGATTTCAAAGCGATGCAATATAATATAGCAAGCCAGGCAAATCCTTTCCCAAGTGGTATAGCGGCAAGCGGGCAAAATCCGGATGAGGCTATAATTTATCGCGGCGTGATGCGGCCGATGTGCCATCGTATGGAGTTGGGCCATAATCGCTCAGCGAATCGCAATCGCGCGCCCCCGCTTATCCCGTGGATGAAAATTTGTCGGTGAAATTTCGCGTCGTGAAATTATAAGCCGCAAGGGGTAAGAGGCCCGGGCAGACGCGGGACTCGATCTGCAGAGCGTCTGACTTTTCACCGCACACGCCCTTGAAAACCTCTATCAAGCCCTCGCGCGGCTCCTAATCCAAGGCCCATATATTTCGCCACGGCGAAGGACCTCTGACGTTGGCAACTACACGGCTCGTAAAGCCGCACTTTCGCAAAGGGCCACTGGCGTAGGGCGGCGAGGGCACGACGCGTGGCAAGACCAATTGGCGGGAAGATATCCAGGGTGATCGAAGCGCCGCCTGGCGCTTGCCGCGGCAATAAATAACGGGGCGAAAGGCGGCGCGGCGGGCGGGCCGCTCTAAATCTTGATAACGCGTCCCCGCGAGATTCCGGCCTTAAACCGAATTAGGGAGGAATTGCCTTTCCGCTGGTCGCGCGGCCCGATTAATGAGTCTTGAGCCGCGGTGCGCGCGCACCGCCGGGCAGCTCATTAATCTCGGCGTTAATCGCGAGGCGGGGCCGGCGTCGCCCGCTTTTCGGATTCCATTAGCGCCCGGCCGATCGATATTTAAATCCCTAATGGAAGCGCCGCTTGATATGCGCGCCGCGCGCCCGGGGCTTTTTTTTTCGGCCGCGAGGGCCATCTGCAAAGTTTGGCTTGCGGCCGCGAAGGCCGGCCTGCGGGCTCGAATCCCAAGTACTTTTAGCCCCCGGGAGGAATTGTTGGTTCATTAGCCCGGCCCTCCTCCCTCCCGCATCGGCCGAGCGCACTGTTGATTTTTCAAAGTTGTTGCCCGCTCCCGCTCGGCGCGCCTTCGCGCTATTGACGGAGCCGCGCTATCTCTTCAGACGAGGGGATGTGTGGGTGCGTGCTATGCAAAATTCCGGAAGAGCGCATGATTTTATATAACGACGGAGCAGAATCCAGCCAGGGAAACGGACTTTAGCGAAGTACTTTTTCCGCTCGCCTTGAAACACTTCAATTACGAATTGTACACATAGTTTCGGTGAAGCTGCATTGTAAGAATTATACGCCATACCCATGTTTATCTATATTTGAACGCACCGTGGAATATATCGTTAGCCTCCGCTTATTTATTGACACGATAAACTCGACGAAATAATTCCGGTACATACACTTGCAGCCGGTGCTCGGCAGTCTTTTACACCACGAAGTAGTTGCATATTTGAAATTCACCCTCGCAGCGCTGCCTGGGGCTCGGGCGAGCGATAAAAAAGCAGAGTCCCTCGCCAGTTCAAATACACTTACACTTAAGAATGGAATGCGCAAGGACGGCATTCTGGGACGTTAAACATCATCCGGGTCTTAGCGCGGGGGCTTACCCCTGCGCGTCCCCGGGCCGGGTGCATTTCTCCCCGGGGCGAGCTCGCGGCGCGCACTCGAGTCGCGCGGGCTCGAATTTACGTGGCGGGGGCCGCGCGCACACACTCGCGCCCGCGGGGCCACCGCACACCTACGCCCTGCATTGCGCATTCGCGCCGTGTGTGCGCGTAGGGGCAGCAGCCCTCCGGCCGGCTTCTTACTCCCGCTTCCCTTCCGCGGCCGCGGCCGTTATATTCCTGGAGACGGACGCGGCCGGGGGCACATATTAACGGGGGCCGCGTGCGAGATGGGAGGAGTCGATAATGGAGAAGACGGAGAGGCCCGCGCCCGGATGAAATTTCAGAGGGCCGCAATATTGGTTAGCATAGATTTGAATAAATTGGCCGCCGTGCTTTCATTAAGAGCGGCGAATTTTTTTCCAAGCCCCCGGGCCACGAGCCCTTGCGCCCCGCCTATGCGCCCACTGCCCGGACCCCGTAATAACAAGCGCCCCCGTAACTCGAGCCCTTCGGGATCCTTTTGTTTTTTAATATAAACTCGGCTCTTAAATTCCTCACATTGGGATTCCCAGCTGCGGCCGCTGGAACTATACCGCTTGTCTGCGACTTACCTCATCCCCTTGATTATTTTTCTTTTCGTCGGAGTAAGCATTCGCTTCTTTTATTAAATTAAGATTCTGAAGTATTGTTTTCAAATATGTCAAGTATTTTTGGTAAGTCGGAAGATTGCCTTACAAAGTTTTACTGTATGTAAAAAGGAAAATTTGTTCGCAGTATCATCTCTGAAAAATATTTCAATTTTAGTGAACGATACACGGAAATACTGATTGTAATGGACAAGCGCTTTAAAAACATTGACTCAACAAATCAGAATTGGTTATTAAATATTTAATCCGTACTCACTCCATGTGTATAAGCCAGAAGAAAACTACTATTGAAACGTATAATTTTTATTAGAAAACAGTTTTCTTGCAGAATTCTGCAGGAAAGATACTTATTAAAAAAGTTTGAAATTGAACATTTCCTTCAATATTAAAAATATACTCTACAACTTATTGAAATGTCTTTTTGTCCACGTTATTAAATCTTTTGCTTTTATGTACAGCACTAATTTACAAGTGAATGGATATATCATGCTAGAAGTTAATTACCGTTTACATAATAAGGAATTATGTTTACCGTGTAACTATAAACTTACAAAAAATGCTTGACCTGTGAGAAAAAAGAATCGATATTTTTTATTTAAACATAAAATGTTTTGTGTATAAAAGAACAATATAACATCTGGTACTACCGGAAAAATAAATCTTGCACCATCGTAAAGATTATCATGAGAAAGCAATTTTCTTTTATATATTACTTTTATAGTGATATTCGATCAACGATCAATAAACGTTATCAATCAAAATTCAATTATTTCTACAATGGAGCTTCTAACACCAATTGTCTCAAATTATTCGAAGAATATCTTATATTTATGTGTATTATAATGATATAAATGAGCTACAAATCTAAATTCTGAAATCAAATCTCCAATATCTTATACCGTTTATTATTTATAAATGTTTTAATCAGATTATCTGATATTTGGTAACTTTAATACCACTGAATAAATTAATAATACAATAACAATATTTTAAAGCTCCCCATTGGTCTGGGTTCTCTAATAACAAAAAAGCTCTTGCAATGAGCCCACGATTATCCGTTCAAAGTGGTTCCCGGCTGTCCGAGTGGGAACTGCCTTCGTCTCTCACCAGTGCGGATTTCACCCATCCAGCGAATTTCATTAGCTCTGCGAGCGCAATCGGTTTTCCGAGAAAGGAAGGAGGGCAGCGAAAAAATCCCGGACAATCGATAGAGCGAGTCGTGAGATCCCTTGCAGGGTTGCGAAAGGGCGATAGTGAGTCTAGCCTCCGGCGCCTTTGTCTGCGCGTGCTATCCGATCGCCGGCGCTACAATCAGAGCCTCTCCACTCTTTACACCCGCCTTTAATGCGCGTGCGCACCAGTAAAACCAGTATAGAGAAAGGCAATCGTAATCGGAGAGGAGAATACCGGATTTATCGGATCCGTTCGACGCCTTTTGAATTAGGATATATATACGCATGCAGCTGGCGACCTCAATGTGGAAAATATACAAAGCTTCTATATATTGATGGCTGATGGGGCGGGTTGTTTGCGTGCATAAGAGCTTAAACGTCAAAATAATAGTTGTAGGAGCTTTTGACGCAAGTCACCGGCGGCGCTCGCGGTGCGCGGTTGACTTGATTAGTTTTTAGCGCCGCGGGCTGAGTGAGATTGAAATTTTTTGTCACATTTTATAGACTTGCTTCTGCGTTTCTTGCATTATTTTTGATGTTTGCAAACTTCAATAGTGGTCGGTTTGACGAGAGATATAATATAAAAAGTAACTGCACCTGCAGATCGAAATCGCATCTGTTTATTTTAATGTCTGTTGAGTTTTCACTAGTTTTTATTATAACAATTTACAGAAGAGATAAGATCGATCTGAACTGCCCCTTCAGTCCCTTTAGATTTTTTTATTCAGAAATATAAGTGCACACTTGAAAAGTTTCTTTTCAAGTAATTTCCACCGACGAATGAAATTGTTCAACTTGCAAGTTAGTCGCAAACTAAATGTAGATAAAATGCGCATTCTATAAAACTTAATCTTGGAGCTTTTGCCAGCATTAATGGCTCTGCTTTGCACTTTGCCTTTACTTTATCTAATATTTGAATATTAGATTAAATAATAAGTTTTCCATATAAAGGCATTTTTACATTATGTATCTATATATCTTCCGAAATTTCCAATCAAAATACAGTCTAGATATTATATCCAATAACTGCTCGTTTGGAGTGAGTATTCCACTGGAATAGCTATACCATCTCAATAACTCCGAGCCCAAATAGTGAAATTCATTAAAAGTCAGCAGGAACCACCAGTTTCTCAGATGAAGAAAAACGGATGCGATTTCATCGGCGATAATAAAGCAATTAAGAATCCCTTACACTCTCCCGGCAAACAAGCGCGTGCGGAAATTCCCCTCGCATCGATAATCTTAGTCGGGAGAGCGCAAAACAGAGCCCACCGCACACAAGGTTATATAGCGCAGCTTCCCCTTACACGGCAGCGATGGCAGGGAATCGGAGGAACAGAGGGAGGAAGAGAGATCCCGTGGGGGGAAGAGAGAGGGACCGGTAGAGAGCGCATGGAAGGCCGAAGAGAATGAGTACACCGGAATTGTGCGTGGATCAATAAATCGCGCGTGGAACACGGTGGGAGTGAGTCTGTGTGCGCGGGGGTACCCGAATAAAGGGGCTTATACTCGGAGATACGGGCAAGGGAGGCACGGGCCAAAGTCAACCGACGCGACGATAAGAACGCGCGTACTCGCCTTCCCCGGAACCCGCCGACTGTGTCTTATCCCTTTTCCTATAAACGACTAACGATTTGGCCAATGGCCCGGACGTATTATGCGATGCTGGCCTCAGTTCCTTCCAGCTATATAGCGCAGACTTATGTACCAACGTATAGTATAATAAAACGTGGTGAATCTTTTTCTTTGTTTTGGAATTTTAATTATTTGTCAATTTTATATCTTACTTTGCTAAATTAAACATTATAGAATAAAGTGATAAATAATAAATTTATTGCATATCCGAGTAGTGTTTAAAAAGAAGAAAATTCAAATGGGAGATATAGATGGGAAATAATACTGTTCCGACCACTCACAACTTTTTTTTAATATATAGAGAAATGAAGATTCATTCTGAACCCGGCATGACAAAGAAACTATTTTGAGAAACTTAAAATAACTAACTTTGATCTCTCAAAGTATTTAAGAAGCTACTGCAAAAGCAACTTTATAAGTTGCTCAGTAGTTTCTTTCTTAATTATAACAAAAAATGAGGTAGTACGCGAGGTAGTACGTTATCCAAGGGTGTAACAGTAAAGTTTGCAAAATTTTCCATTTCTACAGATATATATATTTAGTTAGATATACAGCGTTATTAACATTAATATAATGTATATTATATTATATAATATTTTTATATTATTATATTATTATATCATTTTTAATGTTAATTATAATATTGATTTATTTACCCTGTGTCAATTTAAAAAATAATTTCAACTGTCACAAAATGGCACCAAAAACAAATATTTTTTTATTGTTTTGTAACTATATTTATGTTCTTTGTATTTACAAAAATGAAACCATTATATATCTATCACATTCATGAATACGTGACATTATTTATTTTTACCTTTCGTATATTTGAAGTAAACTTATAGAGGTTCTGTTTCATTTTTTATTATTTTTTATAATTTTTGAACCTAAAGTAGTAGCCAGACATTTACATATAATTATGAATATTAAATAATTCTTTTATGTATTTACGAATTCCAGCCGCTAAATTAAGGATAAAATAATTTCAATCAGAGATTTCGTTAATTGAACATTATTTATAGATACCAGTAAGAAAACCCTTAACTTTTTATTGGGTTGGAAATCGACTGGAGCATTAGCATGTATAATCAAAGATTTATGCTGTCCTTGAATTGAAGCTCCATGATATAAAAATCGAATCATTACCAATCCTCATACTGTTCGGTTAAAAAAGAAAGAAAAAATCGACAAGGCTAAGACTGTTTTGATGAAGGGCTGAAGTTGTTCTACGAGTTTCGCAGCCATTGCTTCGACTGAATCTCATTGGGATAACGAGATTGGAGACTCGGTTGCGTTACTCTCTCTTTCTCTTCTTCCGATGTCTTGACGCGAGGCCGAAAACGTTGAGCGAGCAGATTATGGAAAACGGGAGGATAGTTCGCGAGGAAAAGACTTATGGAAAGCGTGGATTACGAGCGGCTGGAAGTCTACGAAGGGCACGCAGGATTACCAAGGGAAAAAAGCCTGATTTATTTACGTCTTCTTTGTCATAGGGGAGTTTTGTGGATTTTTTACGGATATATCAAGTGTACACATTACCGGGATCTCACTAAACTCATTGTGTTTTCAAGCAGATACTCATGTAAGGTCACTTACAGAAAAATGATACTGTTTTTCTTATAATAATAAAATACGTATAAGATTGAAATAATATTGACAAACAACTGATTTATTAAACATCTTATTTTTTCATGTAATATCTATACATTTTATATCATTATAAAGAGTGTATTAGCTTTATAGATAATTTACCAGTATTACATTTTGTTGTATTTGGTTACTAAAAAAAGATATTTTGATAACGAAAATGAACTAACAATGTAAAATTGTTTTCTGCCAATGCATCTATTTGATTACATTGAAAATGAATACTCAAATAATAAAAATAGGTGTTGGCTATAATTGGTAATACGGCCTCTAGTTCATTTGTACGACTACCAATTTTTTCTTTTGCTTGGACATTATTTATAGATTTTGCACATATTAAATAGATGTTCTTATTTATCTTAATTTCTATCTTGTATGATTTAATTGCTTACAACTAAACATCTTTGATTACCTAAACAAACATTAGCTGAACTACATACCATACCAACAGACAAAAATTTTAAATCCACCCCATCATCTTGCAAATACACTGCTTCTTTACCATTTTTGTTCGACCCCTAACTGTCTGCGTAGAAAGATCATACCCCACAGTCAACGAATGGGCAAGTTCCGTAAAATTCGGCGTCCAATAATCGTGTAAATTTGGCGCGCTCACGAATTAATCGGATCGCTTGAGCCCTCCATTACTCGGGGGCAAATTGCTTCAAAGTCGGGGCGCTTGCGACGGATGAAGGGTGTAGGGGGCAGTAATGCTCGCGCGGCTAAAATTCCGGGCTATTATACCAGCTATCCGGTTATCCCATTAACGATGAGGACCCCACACTGCTAGTACAAACGCACTCGAATCGAGTGCGGGAGCGCATTGCACCATTGTCTAACGAAAGGCCAGGGGTAACAAAGCAGTAGTATCCTGAGCGAAAAAAATCGACAAAGCATTGCAATTTGTGAAATAATACAGAGTACAAAATGTCCAATTATCCAGTCGAAAAATTGAGTGACGTTCTGATGGAAGGAGAAGGACGCGGCTTTCTGGCCTGCGTCCCTTCATCGTGGACCCACGAAATCTTGGAGTAGTGCCAACAATTTCGAGCCGCGCGCTAGAGGAAGGGCTTTCCTGGCTCGTTCTCCATAGAATTTTTATGGATTTATACGCGTCGCTGGTCTTCTTCCATTCCGCTCTTGCTCGTGGACGAGCCTCCATTGCAATTGCTAGGCGCATTATTAATGCCTCGGTCTCGGTATATGTGCACAGCGCCGAGAGTTCTACTCTATCATGATTTGTTAGCATAAGAACTGAAATGCGACGATTTTTCTGGAATATTGAAAGGTTTTTTAAAAAATATCCATGAATTGTTAGAGCTTGGCTTTGTTAAAACTTCGAGTTTCCTTGTGCGTGTGTAATCTTGCCAATAAGAGTGATTCTTCAGAAAAATTTCTAGAAAAAATAAATTTCGAAATTGAATTTTTCTTCAAGTTGACACAATAACGATATAATCCATTATTATATGTCTTGTAGCCGTTGAAGATGCATTCATGAACTATTATATGTATATTTAATATTTTTGAATACACAGACAATAAAAATTTTAAAATAGTTTGTTTTTAATAGTTTAATAATTTTTACTTGATTTTTAATTGAATTTAACCAATGTATATAATAATAATTTTGTTGTACATTAGTGTTTTATTTTTAACTTGTTTTTCCTTTATTAATATCTAAAACATTGTTCCAGAAAAAAATATATTATATATATAAATATTAATATATAATTATATATATATATATACACATAAATAAGTAAATCATTAACATAGTTTTTAGGTTTATACTGAGATGCTACATTTTTTATGTATCTAGATACTATTTTATAGATGATTGTGATTGGATTACACACGAGTGCAAACAAGGAGATAGGTAGAAATAAAAAAAGAATATTATAATTAAATATGTTATTATTTAATTATATTTGAAACTCATAAAACGTTTATGATAAAAAAATATGTATCATTTTCTCAACTTTCAATTTCCAGCAAGTTTTTAATGTAAGCCGAAATAGCTCAGTTGGGAGAGCGTTAGACTGAAGATCTAAATGTCCCCGGTTCAATCCCGGGTTTCGGCAAGTTGAAACTTTTTTTTTAATTACGGTATGAAATTCTAATCATATAAAATTATCTTTCTTTTTGTGATAAGGAGAGTTGAACATCATAATATTGTTTTTATTTTTATTGTTTATTCTCTATTCTAATGAATAAATCATGCGATAATTTTAAAGTTATAATTTTAATTTAATTTATATTAATATAATATTTATTTAATATATAATTTTATTTAATTTATATAATCTGCAATTGAAATATCTGTAACAAAAATACATAATAAATAAAAATTTTAATTTTTTTTTGAAATTCATAAAAAACAATGCTATACATAGATCATAAATTAAATATCTACATTTTAAGTCTTGTGCTTCAAATTCTCTGATCTGACTTCCAAATATGATTATATTGAGAAAAAAATTAACGTCGATATTGCAGTCGTTTTCCTTATCGCCACTTTTGGTGACGCGTCATTGCACTCTCGCAAGTAACTAGAATTCATACCACTTAACGTATAAGGTTGTTAGAAATGTAGGTAAGTATCGATAACTGCAAGCATATTTACTATGCGATTATTTGTAAAGTATGTACTAATATATAAATATGTATATGTGCAAATAGGCTAAAATTATTTAAAATATTCATTATTAAATAACAAATATATAAAACATTATTATATCTGCCTTATTTGTGTATTTTTCTGTAAAAATGTAAATGAAATGTACATGCACATATAAATTTACCTCGAAATTTACTTAATTAAAAAGCATAATATTGTGTATCAAATTTTTTCAATAGAATATTGCAATATTTATTATGTAATTTGTCTCCGTTTATTAATCTAATTTTTGATTAATTTTTTTTCGATTGCAATGCATTGTATTCTCGATTCTATTATTAATAATTGTCTGATCAGTTTTTTTGAAAGATATGTGTTTTTGCCGCATTGAAACATGAGTTTATATAGATAAATATGAGTATTTATAGAGTTAACAAATAATACATTAATTTTATGTATACATATCATTTTCGGTCAATTTATATGTAAAACATTTTTAATTTATTTGAATTACGTATATTTATATTTATTACTGAATTATTGAGTAATTAATGCTTATTATTTTATAAATTATATGAATACTAATATATCTTGTCACGAAATATTTGATGTTATATCAAAGTAGAGTATAACCTTATATACTAGTTATCTCATATCTATTAGCTATTTACTAAATTAAATTCTTTGTAATAATATCTGCAGAAAAGGTTAGTTTATCATTAATAAAAGTTTACAATTTATAAATTCAATACGATATGTATATAAAAACGTCATGTCGATATTGTGAATTATTGATTGGGATACTTACTATTAGACTTTTTATAAACATAATTATAATTGTTAAGTAAAAATATCATGCATTTTTTATTAATTTTTTGTAAAAATATAATTCAACAATAGAGTATAAACTGATATTGTTCGTATAGTACGAGCCTAAGTAGCTGAATTGGGGCAGTGCTAGGCCGAAGACTTCAATATCCTTGGCTTAATCCTGATTTTCGGTACTAATTGCTAAATTAAAAATTTTGAATTACCAGTTAAAAATATCTAATTATAACTAGAAATAATCCAGATTATAGAGATACATAAAAGTAATATAAATTTAGAATGAAGTAAATTTATTTTAAATAACACTAATTCTTAATTGATATATTTTTTTAGCATTAGGTAATTATTTTTCATAGTATATAAATGTTTTTAACATTATTTTAATATTAATCTTTAAAAATTTTAGTTTTATAGTTTAATTTTATAATTAAGATATAAGTACTAAATATTATTAGTAAATTAAAAAAGTTAATGCAAATAATGAATGAGTCAGTTTTTAAATATAGAATTAGAATAATAATTACCTTATACATATTTTATACTTATGTCGGGTCATTATAAGTTAAGTTACTGAATTTCTTATTATACAGCTCAATTTTACCATTATATAACGTTTGATTTTTTAAATTTTTAATTTGAATAGTACGAATCTTATTACTATTTTATCAATGCAGGAATGTTCAGAATGTTGTAATGACATGGCGTTAGTGAATTAAGGTGCAAACTTTGGTCTTGTCTGTGTTTTATATACATTAACCAAACCTTATAGATGGAAAGTATATAAAAAATTTTCCAGTGACTTATTTAACAATTAAGCAACCAATATAAATGAACATATTCATGCATCATGCATTGGATTTAAAATTAAATACTTGTGAATTTGATATGATTGTTCTACAAACCAAATGTTAATAAACATGACTGGAAATAATTATAAAATTCAAAAAAATTTTTTTGGTATGTTAAGTTTCAATTATAGAATTATAATAACTTCTGCGTTTTCTGCATGTATTAAATATTCCTTGTTACTGATTATGTAACTATTTATTTATACTGTAAGTTTATTTTATTTATTAAATTAATCCAAAATAAAATCGATCAATTTTTTCATAAAAAGCATTATGTTTTAGTATGTTATAATATTAATAACAACATCAAATATAATATTACATTATGTAAAATACTAGTGAAATTAATAAAATGGTACAGTAACTTTTTTATAAAATAACTATAATCTATAATTTTTAATATATAAGTAATCATAATAATTCATTAAGTTAAATTCAATGAATATTAACCAAACTTTGTACCTATAGATCGTTAAAGCAAAAAACTCACACTTCATAATAATTGTTATATATTGTTATATGGAATAATTATTATTTTTATTATTATTCATATTATTGTTATTCATATTATAATTATGTATTTATAAATATATTTCATCTACATATCATACCAACTTTTAAGTGTATTTGATACATTCACTGTGGCGCGCCGAAATAGCTCAGTTGGGAGAGCGTTAGACTGAAGATCTAAATGTCCCCGGTTCAATCCCGGGTTTCGGCAAGTTGAAGTTTTTTTTTTATTTTTAATAACGGTATGACATAGTATCTTAATTATGTCAACTTATAAAGTTATCTCTCTTTTTGTGATAAGGAGAGTTGATTATTATAATCTTGTTTTTATTCTTATTGTTTATTCTCTATTATAATGAATAAGTCATGCAATAATTTTAATTATAATTTCCATCTGATTGATAATCTAAATTCTCGAGGGATTTTATACTTATACTTAGTCTGCAGCTGAAATAGCTGTAACAAATAATACATAATAAACAAAAGTCTAAAAATTTTTTTAGTATTTCATGAAAAACAATGCTATACGCAGACGATAAGTTAAACATCAACATTTTCAGCTCTTAGGCAACAAGTTCTCTGACGGCTCAAGATAAAGTTTACGCCAAACGTAAAATTTATACAAATTGATATATTAAAGTTAAATAAGCCCACAAACTTCTAGTTTTATCATTTATTCTCTCACTTATTTAGTTTTTCTAAAAGAATATTGACAAAATTGCACTGTAACATTTTTGAAAATGCTGTCCAATAAGTTTTATCGCATTTTAAAGGATGTTATGGATTAGTAATTTTATCCCATATTTTAATTCTTTTTAAAAATATAGTTACAAAAAATCCTATTAGAATGTTGTACATAAATATCCTTAAAATATTAACAAGACAATTTTAATTTTATTAATTATTAATTATTATAACTTAATAATTAAATATTCGTTACTGAATTTAAATTATATTTATATTGAGAAAGAAGTCGATATTGCAGTAGTTTTCTTTATCGACACCTGTGGTGAGTCACTGTACTCTTGCAAGTGACTGGAATTCTATTCCGACCATTTAGCGTTTAAGGTTGTTAGAGATAATAGTATCGATAACTGTGAGCATCTTTACCATCATATGCGATTATTTGTAATAAGAATCGGATGTTGTGAAAATTCCATTAAACCTCTTTGCACTGATATATTGTTAAAAAAAAACTCATAACTCTCATAAGCAATAATTAGTAATTTTATTAGTATTCATACTAGTACTGTTGTCGTTAAGTATTATAATTATGTATTTATTAATATATTTTATCTATATGATTGAATAATACTTTTAGAATGTGCTACAAACATAGCTCGTCATGCGCCGAAATAGCTCAGTTGGGAGAGCGTTAGACTGAAGATCTAAATGTCCCCGGTTCAATCCCGGGTTTCGGCAAGTTGAAGCTTTTTTTGTTTTTTAAATATTTTTTTAATTATGTATAAATGAATGTTCGTGTGTACATATTTCTTACATTTTAATGTTTATAAATTATTATGAATGTAATAATTACAAACATAAATTAATAAATTATTAATTATCAAATTATCATGTGATTATTTCTTGAATAATTGATTATATTATTTTTGAATTGATTATTCTATCGAAGTCTATACATAGAATATAAAACATTTTCAAAAACATTTAGAACAATATTTTTTAAATAGCTGATTTTGTTAAAATATAAATTTTTATATGTAGAATCAAAAAGATTCGTGCACGTAGCTTCTGATTAAAAATTGTATATGCAGAAAATGAAATATGTCATGTTTTTAATTGATACTAGAATTTAGGGATCTATCCAATTTTTTATATATAGCAATTTGGGAATAGTATGACATTCCATATTATATTTTTAAAATCGATTTATGGTATTATATAATATTTATGTATTGTATTTTGATAAAGAAACGAATTTATTCAATAAATTTAGGAATAATCAATAATTAGCTAATGAATAAAAATATAATAAATATAAAATTATAAGATATAATAATATTGTTTTTCTTATGATTTACGATTAAAAATAAGCATTTTTGTTTTATTTTGCAGGGATTTTGAAATCAGAAAAATATCTGCCTTACCGACATTTCGTTTTTCAAGTCGAATTGAGAATAAGTAATATATTACGGTCAAACATGTATAATGGGTAGATGTCATAATTAAATATCGTCTATTGTTCTTTTAAAATTAAATAGTTAAATAGAAAAAGCATAGTTGATGTTGTATACAACATTTATTGTTGAATTATGTTCAAGACAGTTACTATAACTGATAAATATAGTCGGTTTTTTTCTTCAGTTTGTTTAATTTATTTGAAATCTCTAATTGTAGTTTAATTAATAATTTATTATCCTTTAGTAAAATAATATAGTCATTTTTTTGATACATGAATGTTCGTTCGAAAATGGGTATAGATAATCTGATTTCTTTATTCAACAATTTGTTTTATATGAAAATGAGATTCGATGTCAACAGCATATTCTACAAATACAAATTCTACAACATGTTTCATCTTATTGAATTAATTTTATTCATAAGTTTTATCGTATTATATTTATTATTCTCAAGTATATGTTTTATTTATAAAATAACAATCTTTCAAATAAACATTATAGATTAAGATTAAAATTTAAGACTTTCTTTTACTTTTTATTTTTCTTTTGGCTTACGACTTATTGATACTAATTGACAGTAAAATATTGCTTTGTCATTAACATTAGTTATTCTTTTAACATAAATATTTTTGAATAATTGATACATTCATTGAGCTAGTAAGATGGGTATTCTATTAATTCTTCGATGCAGATAAGGTTATATATACTATTAGGTGCAGAACAGAGTGAAATCCATGATTTACCTCATAGATTTTCTATATGAGCATTTTACACTTACACCCTTCTTTAAATTTAAATGCTTGTAATAAAAAATATGTTATTTATATGAACAAATGTATTTGATAAAATGTGTCAAAGTGAAAAATTCGTAAATTGTGTGAAATCCTTGCGAGATCCCTTGTCCATGCGTTACGTCTTACATTCATTAATTTTTTGCTCCGATCAATTAAGTTACAATTGAATTAAAAATATTCACCTGCATATAGTTATTTTTTAAATATAATATAGTCTTCGAAACTATAATAGATGTAATGTAATAATCATCTATCTTAAATTGTTACAAGATTGTTGTTAATAAAATGAAGAGCTCTTTTTGTTACGACGAAATAGCGTGAAAAATAATTATTTTTATTCTACTTGATTATTACTGATAAAACTGTGTTATATATGAGGTATATATTAATTGCAATAATGTTTATTAATCTTAAAATATAAACGTTTACTTGTTAATAAAGCTATACAATCTCAAATTTCAAGCCCAAGTTGCACCATTTAAACTGCTGCATACTCTGTAAGACCTCTAGACTATATGAACCTTTAAATTCGAGTACCGTTAAAAAGAGACAAAGGCCATGCACTTTTTGTATAGGATAATTGCTTCACGGCATCAAGGCGGTTGAAGGTATGTATCGAATCATCGTCTCGAACAAATGCTCGCACTCTAGCAGTGTTCGGTGTAATTATAAGGCCTGCAGGGTAACTCGCGAAGAGCGAGGGGTGCGTATTATTAACCGAAAGAGAGGGCTGCTGGGGTGTCAGAAGGGTTGTTAAGCGATCTCGCGCTTGCTCTGCTTGCGCGTTTGAAACATTTATGACCGAGGTCGGCTTGTCTGGTAAGGATTATCTTAGTCGGCTGACAAGTATAGAATATTAGCTTATAACAATATAATTGGTATATTTTCATAGCGGGTTGCTAAAACATTCGTTTTGTAATTTTCATTGCAATATTTAACGTCAACTTTTGTTTGCACCCGGTACAACGATTTTTTGTTCTCTATGAATTTGAAGCGTAAACGCTTTCGCATATTGCGTTGATATTTTTCGGTAGGTTGTTCAATATTAGCTAATTCTGAAATTAAGATATTTGGAATAATTTGATTTAAATCATCTAAATATTATAAATTCTTTGCATATAATACGTATTTTCAAATAAAATTATATGAAAATTAAAATTAAATTTCGCTTAACGCTTCGATTTGAGCTTGAAATTTAATTAAATATAATATGTTATAATATGAAGGGGAGAGGAAAACAAGCAAAGTAACTTAATTTGAAAGTTTAAATGCTCAGCTTAATTAAAATATAAACAAAGGATCGGGTAAGCGCCCCGTGCCCTTTAAATGTTTCACGCGTATCCTCTTTTCCATTATCGAATGGAAAGTACCTTTATTAAGCGAAACGTTTGCGAGGGTGTCGAGGCGCCCGTGGCGTGCAATTGCGAGCCGAGCGAAACTCTCCCTTCGCCTCGGCGCCGCGACGTCTTGCAAATTCGGAAAATTACAATCTACTAACTTTCCCTCCGTTCCAATGAGATTTGCTGGAAAAATTTCCATATCTAAGCCCGCCTATAATTGCGCCCGGGGGAGCGTCGCCCCGTCCACGACCGCGCGAGCCGCATTCACCCGAGCAATAAAGTACACCGCGGGTAAAACAGACGCCTTATAAATCCGCGAGCGAGCCGTAATTGAATAGACAATTGCCGGCCGAGGCGGGGCACTCGCTGCAGTTTCTCGGGGCCGCGGGGGCCGCGGCACCTGTACGATTTCCCAGCCTTTGCAATCTGCCAGCGGGGCGTAAAAAGGCGAGGGGGGAGCGTCCGGCCAGGGCGCGCAATCACCCACGTCCCATCGGCTCGCGCGCCCCGAGAGGCTTTCCCCCCCCCTCTAGCCGTTGGGCCGCGGCGCGGTCGACTCGACCCTCCCCTTTATACCGGCTTTCCGCCGAGGCAGCAGCGCACCCCCGGCGCTCGGCCCCCTCGTCCCGGAATTAGCGGCGTGCGGGGGTGTACGGCTCTTCGCCGCCTGGCCGCGTCTCCGCACTCGCAGCGCCGGAATGCGACAGACGGCCGCTCGCTGTCGCTTAGCTCTGATTGAAATCGCTGCCCCTTGGGTTCGGTTATTTCAGCCTGGGAGCGCGCTCGATTGTCCGCTCTTTGACGGCTCGCGCCGACTTATATTGTCCGCTGCGAGACGACTTTAATCATTCCTTTTATCGCCAGTCGAACAGGGGCCGCTGCTCTCCTTGGAGATCGCCCAAGCTCTTCCCTGCCCTCGCGCCTAGTCTTATTGTACTTATCTTATCTTATCCGCTGCGTAAAGAATCTGGAATTTTGTTCAACTTTACTTTTCGATTACAAGATTCATGCTGTTAAATAATTATGGTTTTCATTAATGTACACAGTATTAAAAAACGGCTATTTTTCTGTAGATTAAACAACAAATCGAGCAACAAATTGTGGTCTATGCATAAATGTTATGAGATTAAAACTCGAATATTGCAATCAAAACTGTAACAGACAGAAAAACGTATAATTATTGATTTATAATACTAGTATTATTTATTTAATTGTAAAACTCAACGGAGTTAAAAAAAAATTCATGTATATGTATATATATATATACACACACACATATATGTATATTGTAAATAAAAAGGCAGAGCTGGCGGTCGCGGACAATTATTTTATACGCGAAACTACCACCCGCGGCATTGTTTTTTGTATTGAAAAAAGGTGGCAAATACCTCGCTTGATTAAAATAATAGAATAGTTGTAAAGAAAATTATAAAAATAATATACTGCGAGGAGGGAAGGCGCTCGCGGTTTGAAACTCGCGGCTAGCGGCAGCGAGTTCCGCGAAAAGGGGGATGAGGGGGAGAGCGGGCCGAAGGCGTTCGAGACTCGGTCGCGAGGGGCGGGCCGCCGGGGGGGAAGGCCCAGTCGCACCGAGCGAGGTGCAGGGGTGTGTGGGGGGGAGGGCCGTGGAAGTTTCCAGTAAGAGCGCGAATGCGGAAGCGCGAGCGTGCTCTCCCTGACCGTGAGGGATGACGGGTAACGTGTGGCGGAGGGAAAGGGGGAGGGGCTAACGGTCACGTGGAAGAATATTTTAGATTTGAATTGACCGCCGAAGTATATGGATCAACCAACGAATTTGCCGCCGAAGCCAGGCCGAAGTCCGAGTAGATATTGAAAATAAATTAAATATCGTTGTATTTAAATTCACTCTTCATCTTGAAAACACTCATACACAGCAGACAGGTTAGATTGTGTTTATTTAGTAATTTATACATGTCACGAATGTAATTTTGCAAAATATATATTTCTAAAAAAACTGAAATGCGTTGAAAAATTCAAATAAATGTAGCAAACGTTACGATTAAAATGAATTAATATTTTTAGAATGTTTTTTTGACGGTTAAGATTACTACTTATAGACTTAAAAAAAGTTATAGCAATACGATAGCTTGAAAGGTTTTTAATAAAGTATTATGTTTGGATTTATAATTTAACATAAATTATAATAATTTAACATTAAATTATAATAATAATTATTACAATAATTTAACATTTAAAATAAGTTAGCATAAATTTTAATAATTTTTGTTTGAAATTAAACCTGCCTTGCAGATTACTATTTCTTATCCTCGATTTAAAAAGTTTTCAAAAATTATATTAACAGCATCGCCGATCATATCCATGTTGAAATTGATAAAAATGTTCGTTCGAACCGAATAAGAAGCTGCGGCGCGAACTGCGGTTAGCGGTCAGAGAGAGTATACCGAAATGAGTTGTAACAAGCTAGATCGGTTAGTTTGCGCAAAAGTTTCTCCGATAATCACATCAAAGGAATGGAGTATCACTTGACCTTTTATAAGCACGAAAAGCCACACTCGCACCGAAGTTTTAAGTGTCGAAACGGGGCTGGAGGGACGGAGCCGCGCGCGTGTGATGTGTAGTTGACGTAAGCGAAGTAACCATACAAGCGAACGCCTGGCGTTCGAGCCGTAAAGCAAAATTGAGGGGCCGGAATGGAAGCGCGATGCAAATGCGGGCGGCGCATATATCCATTAAAAGTGCGGGCCGCCGCGCAGAAGGCGGCCATCCCGACGCGCGGTGACGAGCCTCTTCCGGCCCGGCCGATCGAGATGATGGTAATTTGCACCCACACCCCCTGAATGCATATAGGTGAGGAGGCACCGGTCGTTCGGCCTCGCGGCCGCCGGGACGCGCGAGTCCGCAAGTACCGCAGCGAGCCCCGGTGCGCTAGGGAGGAGCCGCGAGTGGAATGCAAACGACGCGGTTTCCCCCGGTCGCCGTCCGTCGCCCCGCGCCTATCGCCCAACTGATTTAACTTGGTCAACTGGTATTACGCGACTTTGATACTTTGCGCCGCCGGATTTGTTTATTACGCACTTTATTCGCGCTAGTGGCTTTGGAATTGGCAGCCTTGTCGATTGTGCGTTAAATTAAGAAGCCGAAGGCCACCGAGGTATGAGCTTTGGTGGGCCAAAGTTTTTATGTGGCGATTTGATATTCAGTGCACAATAACTTGAGAATTGCGCATGAAATGTAAAAGGTTTATAATTGGGCCCGCGAGGCATGAAAAGAACTCTTTTGGCAAGCGTGCTGTTGTAATAGAATCTAGTTACAATTTTGTAAAACTTGATAATTTCAAAAGTTAAGACAAAATCTAGATTGAAATTAAAACTAGAATATCACTATATGGCAATATCATATAACGATATTTTTTTTAAACGCAGACAACTTCGTGAAACTTCTGCCTCGAAGACTTGAATTTCTTTGACACTTTATCGTAACAAACTGATTAAAATGTGTTGTAAGTTTGCTATATCCGTAATATAAGTTTGAGTATAACCTAAAGATAATACATCAATAAGACGTCAGTAAATAAGAACTATAGTTATACATTTGTTAGCTATTTATTTATATTATCTTAAAATGATGAGTTTGCTACCTCACTTTCCCTCACTTTTCCTCAGTGGCTTTCGCAAATACAGTTAAACAGTCTGAGTGCAGTTGCCGACATTTTGAACAGCTCTACTTGTATGATACTTTTACCGCAGGGAGTACAGTGTATTATTCATAAGTTCAGTGGGTATAGATCGCCGGTATATTTCTTTAATTTAGAATCAATTATTCAGTTTTCGATTGACCTGGAAGTTTAGTAGGCGACGGTAGGGCTTTTGCACGCTCTTAAAAGAAGTTCCGCTTTTACGGTTGCGATTTTACGACATCATTTCCCCGGTGCGGGTTCCCAGTGCGGATCTCATTTTACTACTTGCAACGCACGTTTTCAGGATATCTTTTGCTTTTGTTAAGTAATTTTTTACGATTATCGTGTTACGCGCTGGCGAAAAGCCCGTTACCGCGCGTATAATCAACAATGCATTTTGTCAAGCTCGCGCAACAATCGCGCGGGGAGAAAGACCTTGGCTCGCGGCCGATATTATTCCACCGGGCGGCACGTCCGCTTGCAGACGCAACAGCAGCTGCGCCCTCCCGTTTACTCGCCAAAAATTCCCTGGAAACAAAAGGCGCCGGGTTAGGCAGCCGGACGTACGCTGTATATCCCGCGCTTATATGCATGCGTCGCGGGCGCAGTGCAGCTAGTGCGCCGTCCTCGAGGAAGAGTCGCGGAAGTAAAGCTGGTGACGCGGCCGTGCAGCGGACACCTTGACGGAGCCGAGCTCCTCTGCGCCGCGGAGCCGCCGGAGCAACAGATCCGCGCGCGCGACTCGTAAAAAGCGGGCGAACGGGTCAGCGCCGGCTGTTAAACTATTTTACGACGGACCTACTCCCACACGTACGGCCACGTTGAAAATTGTAAATCCGCCGGCGGAGTTTGTGGGCCGCGGGCCTCGAGTCCGCATATACAGCCCTCGCAGGGCCAAGCATCCGACTAGGCGGCCTACGTGAGAGTCGCGCCCTCACCCTCGTAAATTTTTCCCTCTCGAGGGCGAGCGACGTCGCAGCGAATGTGCTTAGCTTGTTGTTGCCTGCATTAACTATGTTGGACAAGCGTGCGCTTGATGCATTCGACCTATTTCCCTACCGATGCGAACTAAAGGTTACCCCCGCACTGCAAACTTTTTTAATTAGGCTTGCAAGCAAATATTTGCAAAAAATGAACATTATTTTATGATTTGAGCCTAGTCCTAAAAAGGGTTTCTTTTATTTTTTTTTATTTAAGGTCCATTACCTTAACAACTGCCTAAGAATTAGGTTTGGAAATTATTTGAGAAGAGATTTCCAATAGGAATAATACTGAACGAACTTTACTTTAAATTTCGAATAATTGTGATAAAGTATTCAAGATCTTTAATTTTATAAATGGATTTTCCAAGTGTCGGAAAGTGGATGCCGCATAATCGAAAGTCAATCACCAAGCATCATAAACACGAGTAAATACTATATAGTTTGATAAATCGCTGAGTAAATGTAGGAAAGATATATCAACAAGTTTTTGCAATACTTAAAAAATGTTGAGCTATTATTTTTACTCATATCGATAAATTGAGTACAACCTTGAATCTTAAAAATTAAATATTCAAATTATTCTATTTTAGTATTACTTATTAATTAATATCATGTCCGTAAAGCCAATAATTGCTATATTTAACATTTCATATTAGTAATGAAGTAATAAAGATTTTAAATTCAGCAAAAATCGAGAAAATACAGCTGTTTAATATTAAATTTGCGTTATGTAATTTGCTTTTAGAAATGTTTCAATAAAAGGAAGAGTTACATCAGTTGCTATATTAATATAATATGTATCAATAATCTATTATTTGACTATATAGAACAACTATTTTAACAGCTTTATCCTCGATTTTATGTCTATATAATTTTACTCATAAGATATACGATACAATATATAATTAAGAAAGTATTCTTTCCATAGTGTTAATTAGAGTGATAATAATAGATAATAACACATAATAAATAATGCAAGAAAATCATTCGTTCAGAGATAAAGTTAGAATTGATTTTTCATGTTATTTTATTTACAAAAATTTTAAATATTTGCATTAAAGCTATGAAATTGGTTTCATGTACGTGTCAAGTCATCTTTGCGAGGGGAATATAAACGAAAGTGCGTACTCAAATCGCATACACCTATAGTGTGCACGACGGGACTTGAGTAAGAGGGACAAGAAGAGAGGGACCTGCGAACGAATGGATGGGCGGATGGTTGGATGAGCGAATGGGTACGATAGATACTAGAAATGTCAGACACTAGAAACAGCTTTAGGCTTATTCGATAATAACTATGCCATTGTAAATGTATCGTTTTTCATATTCGACGTGTATTTGAACACATAACTTAGCTACGAAATGTAATAGTTATAAAAATTGACAAAAAAACTGAACATACCTGAATTACTACTAGAATTTTCAAAAAAATTCTTACTTTACCTATTGCCGTCTCCACTTTAACGTAGTATTATCAGGTTTATAATACGGCGCAAAACAGAGGGGTTGGTAGAACTGTGTTATCGAGGCATGGCAGCAAGTGGCACAAATCCTCACATTTGACTTTGCCCAAAAGGAAAAATAATAGAGTGCTAATAAAACTTGCAACGTTGCAAAAAGTCGCCCGTCAGACTTCCTCCCCGAGCCCCAGCACGTGTTCCCCGCGCGGCCCAAGCTAGAGCGCACGTACAGGCGCGTTCGTAGCCATTGTACGCGAAGCTCTCGCTTTGTCCGACTAAATTTGGAGATCGGCGGAGGATCGTCGAGCACGTGCCGCATTGTTCGGGTGTGCGGGAGGAAGGAAGCCAGAGGAGGTGAGGCGATCGCTCGAGGAGTGCATGCGTCACGCGCCACATTGTACACGCGTGCAACGAGTGGTCTAGGGGCCGCAACGCCCGCCTACTCGTGGATTAATCACCGATGCACGATGGATGTGAGCTGCACAAGCTTCCAACACAGTGTTCTATGTGTTAGCAACGACTTGTATCCGTCGAGACAGTGTCGATGGTTTCGTTCGAGTAACCTATCAAATGGTATACATGCAGCTATTATGAAACCTTTAGTAAAATCCATCGGTTTAATGGATGTCGACGTTCAAATGAATTTAAAACGAACTTTAAAAAGTTATAAGATATCTATATTATTCAAGATCTGACATATAAGTACATGACTTTTTAATAATTTTATAAATTTACAAAGCATACGATGCAATTCAACAAAGCAATATTTCTCGGGAGCAATGTAAACTCTTCCACTACTTGCACCCAAGACAAGCGTCTCTTGCACACGGTGGATGGACCAATTGGGGCTGAAGGATCGGTAGAAGGTCGGGCCAGGCCCTCGGGCAACTTTCTCATCCCTCTTCCCGTTCTCGTTTCGGCCAATATCCGGTCGGCAGTTCCTCCTTCGATTCCACCCCGCTTGACATTATCAACTTGCCTCTGTGGCTTGATCTCTCGCATCGTGCGTTCGGTCTTCAAAGCCAACGACTGCCGCCGGTTCCGATCCACTTGGTTGCGACTTTACCGTCGTCTTTGTGATGCGCCATCGCAGAACTTTGTGACTCTTAAAGGAGTCTTTTCCCTTTTCGTGGCATCCAAGTTCGCCTTAGGCAGCTTCCTAATTGCGAGTTGGAGATAAATTGCGAGCTGAGGTTGACGCAGAAAGTCTTTTGATAGCGAGGTGGATTGGATAGTGCAGCACAAGAGTGACTTCATAATTCGTTATCGGCTTAACGTTGAATTATTAGGTGCATTTAAAATGGGCAAGATAAATTTTATTTATGAACCTATAACTAATTATAATTTTAACGTTTATGCTGAAAATATGAATTAATGTAATAAAAAATGATTTGATTGTCAATTTACTTTAATATCATTAGTAAGATTGTGAAAAACTAATATTATTATTATGAGAGATATATATTCTATTATTTATACAGTATGTTTTATTTTATTTATTTTATTTTTCATTTTTAATATTCTGATATAATAGTTAATCATTGTTTATATTTATACATTAGTTTAAGTAATCTCAGTATGATCTCATATAAATAAAACTTTGTTTTAAATGGTTTAAATTGTTTTGTTTGGGCAGTTCTCATTTTGTAATATGAATATATTGAGGGCAAGTATAGCTAAATTAACATTATATATATTTTATTTCATGACAATATAGCTATATATGCGTTTCTGATTTCCGGAACAATGGATTTGATTTAACATGCTGAATTTGCGCGTATCGATATCTTGCAATATTCATGCATTAATGCATCAGACGAATGAGCGCAATGCGTTTAGTACATCTGTTTTGTGACGAATCTATTTATGCGGATCCTGTTCTTTTCATGGTATGGTTCAATCTTGATTAGGTATTATATTGCGGCGTAGAAAACATCATTTCGGATGTTGAATAGTTAGTTTAAGAGCCATTACTCGAATTTGCAAATATCAATATTGGCAGTCGTTGCAACTCATAACGTACAATATTTTTGAAAACAGTTTATGTTGTGAATATGTTCTAGCCTTACTGGTTAAATGATCTATTAAAACTTGACCAAATTGAAAAAATTGGATTATTTCGAATTTTTTGGAATCAGATTTTTCTGAGAATCTTGATGCTGTGAAATATCTAATGTTGAGTTCATGAAATGACATGACAGAATGTTTTCTGAATATTATTGAGTATCAGAAGGAGGGGCCCAAAGAGGTTTCGAGGTTGATTCGTTATTGAGCGGAGAAAACTGTCGAAGCCGAGACGCGCAGGCCTTTATCGGTTCGCAGTTCAGTTTTCCAGTGACTCTCGATTAGAGCACAAACTCTTGATTATAGTTGCATGCATTCTGTCATTACCACCAATAATACGAAAGTTCGTCGTCATGTAATCGACGTTTCTGCGCCTAATCCTAGTACGCGCTACCTGACAGAACTATGCGAGATGCGAGGCTTACAATGACGGTACATGTAGATAAGTTATTATTTATTTGTTATTTGTCGGGATTAGATGAGCATTATGATAGGCACGGTGTAATATACGCGATTAAGGCAAAGTCTGGCTGTGCGAGCTTTATTGTATAAGTTATCGTTCATGAATAAAAGAACAAATTTAAAAGGAGCTTGGAAATACTGTAACGTATCACCATGTATTTGCTATCCAATCATAATTTGAGCATACTGAATGAGAAAAAAAAGAGTGTGACAAAATAAGAGAAAGATTATAAAATCCATAACGGTAGTAACTATATGAATAATAAATTATATGAATTACATTTTTGTAATAAGCCACAAGGCAAATGCAAACAATAATATAGATTACGCATGTAGTTTACGAGAAACTGATTGTCAGTTGCAACAGTTCATTGAACTGAGTGATTACCTTACAATCGTTTGCCGAACAACAGAGCTGAGTAGCTTCAAAATTAGTGAAGGGATATGGCCGAGTTATTGAGAGACGTTTCCAACACAATGTTTTGAGTTACAATAGATTAAGTATATTTGATTGAAAATGCCTTATTCTTTTTTGGTTACAGTGTATTATAGAACTCCTGTAATATTAAATATCTTTTCTTCTTTTTACTGTCTTTTTATCTTTAAGATAGCAGTTAGGGCTAGTGCGTGTAGTTTGATCACATAAACTGGTACTTTTGGCGAAGAACAGCAATGTCTTCTATCATCGAAACACATTTTAAAGAAACCATGTTAGCGAATATAGAGTATATAACTTATAGCAGAGTGCAACTTCTACCAGGTGTCCTATATAAAATCGGTGAAAGTTTTAAGTATAATTAATTGAGGTTATGGGCAAAGAGTACAAAGCTTACAATACACATGATTTTTTTAAATGTTTTACAAAATCCTTTTCATAAAAGTAATTAAATACTAAAAAATATTCATGTTTTATTTGTTTATGAAAAATTTTTTTCGTGTTTTTAAAACTTTTTAATTCATTTTATTTAGTTTTGTTTTATTATTTTATTTTTATGTTATATTTTTACAGAAAAATAAAATAACATGTGTATAAGTAATGATTAAATAAAGTGCATCAATTTTATCAATATTTATATGACATTAGCTAACAAGATATATATATATATATAAGGGCAAACTATACGGAAAGAAAATACTGAAATACCTTGAATCTATAAATAAACATGAATAAAATAAGCAGAAGATAATTGATATTATTCCGATGTCATATAGTATTTTTTTCGTACATAATGGAATCACGTAATTAGCTTATATTATTGTACAGCTAGGCTTGGATATTTAGATAAAAGAATATAAATATTGAAAATTTACGATTATAAAGGTCACGTAGCAAGTAAATCCTGAGATATAAATACAAATATCTTAGAAAAATTCAAAAAATTTGGTGGTCTAACAATAGTAAAAGGTAGCTTTGCAGAGTAAAATGAACTTACACACAATCAATGGTATCGAGTATGCAGTGCATATCAAGTGAAGATGAACTACTTATCAAAGATAGGCATGTTTGCACAATATATAGGTAGCTTTCAGTAGCACAGCATATAACGATATATAATGGCTCACGAACTCCTACGGAAATTGTGCTATATTTATGATCAAAGAGGCATCTCTAATACCAACAATAAGGCAGATTGATTTCGGTACAATTGCTTTTAACGCTTATTAGCAATTATATACATGTATAATAGAGTTTCTGACAAATTTAGTTTCATAGTTTTATGAATGATAAGAGATGTTTTCCGATTATACTACTGCTAAAGTTCGCTGTAGCAAATCGTGAACGTCTTTTTCCTTAGCACTGCTTGTGCCAAAATTATAAATACTTTTTATATTATAAAATAATATCGGGATTAATTTTTTAATTTAAGTTTTTAAATATAAAAGCTTAAATAATAATGTAAGAAGTAAATTAAAGTTTACAAATATGATGAGATAATGTTAAGTTATTTATTATTTTTATTGTTTGGTCTTACATACATAATTTAAATTTCTATTTAATATTATTATATAATTTCTAGAAAACATGAAATTGGAATAAACTTTGTAGAAATATCAATATATCTGCCTGTATTATACCTTAAATATATTACTATCTTATCCTTTTATAATTAAACTATTGCGTATCATGATATTCGAGAGTATTAAAATTGTATATTCCAGATGGTTTTAATGTATAAAGAGACCAGGCACCCTGAGAATTAAAAATGAAGTAATTCTGCTCTTCCTGTTCAGAGTACAAAGTAAACGTGCGGTACTTGAATTGGTAACATTTTCAAAGGGACATGATAAAAGTTTGAAAGTTGATTCTTCAGAACAGTTCGCAAAGTGCTCAGCTCGTATAAACTCGTGGCTCAAGTGGCCGACTATAGGTGTATAAATTAGGTCCGCCGCTTGGATTCAAGTGCTGCTCTCAAGCGGCATCTATTAATGCGTGGACTGAGCGTTGTCTCTCTCCCCGCGGACCAAATGTGCAGCAGCCACTCGATGTATCATCGAAGCCCTTCGCTCTCTGCGGGATATACATCCCACCACTGGCCGCTGCGCTTTGCCATCCATTCTTATTATCGAACGAACAAACCATTTGAAAATTTCATTCTCATCACACGGAACTGAATTTTCGTGACCCCGTGAAATCAAAAGTTTATTGTGATTTACATTTTCAGTAAAAAAATATAGTTGTAGATTTCATTCTCACTATTATTTCATATTTAACTAGCTATTACAAGTGCTTATGCAGAATTTGCAAAATTGATCTATTTATTATTGATATTTGATCTTAGCTTATTCGTTAAACGATGAATAGAATGCCGATCAACATTCTGCACTGTACGAATATTTTAAATAATAGATGAAAATTTTATTTGATTAACAGAAAATTGCATTATTATTTTTTTAGTATCTAATTAAGGAAATCACTGATGTAAATTATTATTAGTTATTATAATTTCAAGTACAAATGCTTCACTTTTTAATCATAAATAAATCGATAGATCTACTACATTTACTATCAAAAAGAGTAGATCAGAGTTTATAAAAATACAATTATCCGATTTGATGTATTAAAGTCAGCAAATTAAATTATTTCCTGAAATATTATATAATATTTAGAAGAATTTAGAATAATACAATAATACTCATATAAGTATTTATTTATGATTTTGTAAACCATCATGCATAATAACTAAACTTTATTTAATCTTTAAAGTCCATTATAACATTTATCCTACACGCTTTATGATTAGTATATTCATTCCCTCAAGGGCCACTTAAACTTCCTAGGGATTATTCTTTATCGGGAGACAGTTGAGGGTATAAATTCTTTAGAATAGCCAAACGACGTCATCGATATATTCATAAAAGAGGAACAGTTATAAATCGGGAAGAGATTTCTTTTTTGCTTGTTTGACCCTTTTGCAGGTTCATTCTATTCTTTTTGAAAGCAAAGTCGATTTAAGTGGCAAGGACATCAATTGCGGCCTCTTTCGGGAAGAGGCTCGTTCGAATGCTGCTGGCGGTGCGCGCATAGCTCCGTCACAGAGTAGAGACCAAAAGAAAAAGGGGGTGGGGCAAAGATGGGGGCGGGGGCGGGACGGGCGAGCGAAGAAGACATTATTTTGCTCGACTACCGAGGGGTTATACCCATTCTTTCTTCTTCTTCCGCCCCCTTTATCTCTCTCCTTCCCGCGCCCCCTTTTTTTATAGGGATGAAACGCGGTAGACATCTCGCCCGAATGAGACTTCTTGATCAAAAGTGACGCGCGGGAAGGAAAGAAGTGCGCTTTAAATGTGTTCGCATGGGGCGCGAGTGCAATGTTAATTCTGTCAGTGACAGAGAATTGCTCGGGGAAGGTAGACAATGGTTCTTGTCGCAAGGTAAGTCGGGAACAAATGCGGACGCGTAGATTTGATGGAGGTGCATTTATGAGAGTGTGACTTTTCATTTATTTCGTAATGTCCCTGGGACCGATGAATAATGCTCCTTGCTTCCATCAAATGGAATTCGGCCCAGGTAGTGTCATTCTTATTATTAATGAATTTGTTCGCCAACTAATACGCTAAGTAATTGTCCTCTACATGGCACAAGAGGTCGTATGTCTCGGTACTAGAGGAGAGCGAGCCTCGCAACCGATCTGTTTTACTGATAATAATCCAGCCTATGCAGCGCAGGCGCAACGCCAAACAGTGCAGATTAATCTAGGATGTTACGACATTCCTAGCGGGCCAATAGCACGCGTAGTCGCCATAGAATGCCTAGTGGCTAAGTAGTCAGAAGTCGTGTTCCGACAGACGCGATTTTCCCCCGCGGCACAGTCTATCTCGCTGATTAGCAGTGTATCAACGACGAGCTACGGCGATAGACACATAAGAATGGGTCTACCGGCTCGTAATCCAAGTCTGGCTTAGGACAATGACGAGGCAGGAGCGCGCGAGCGCGGGCGCGGCGGAGGCAAGGGCTCGTTGGCGCGTCGATAAAATCGTCATCGCAACGAGACGGACGGGCCGAATCCGAGGGTAAACAAGTCCCGGGCCTCGGAGGGCTCGGGCGCGCGTCCCTCCGCGGGTCCGAGGCGTCGTCGGCGGCGGCGGCGGCGGCGATGGCGGGCGCGTGCGCGGGCGGCGGCCGCGTGCGCAGAGCCCGGGGGGCGCAGTCCGCCCCGCGCCCCCGGCCGCAGCGGCACGCAGTCGAGCGCCGCTCCCCGGCAGAGCAGCCCGCGCCGCGGAGGAGAGAGCAGCCAGCGCCGCCGCCGCCGCCGCCGCCGACGCCGCGCCGTTGCCTTGGAGACCGCGAGAACGCCGCCCGGCCCGGACTGCCGCCGCCGCCGGGCCACCTGTCGAGGCTGCCCCGGGAAGCTGCCCGCGTCGGGACGTTGCGCGATCGCGAGAGCCCGCCAGGGCCGCCGGCCAACTGCAGAGCTCCCGGCCCGGCCGCCCCAGGTAAGCGCCCCTTTGTCCCGCCGCCCGAGCGGATAATTGCGCAGCGCGTCTCCGGCAGAGGACGGCCGCGACGGCCCGGCTCCCCTCGGTGAAAAATCGCGCGGCGGCCCGGCGCCCCGACTCCCGGCCGGGGGACTGGCGCCCCGGTTTGTACCCCGTGACAGGTCGTTTCTCTCGCCGGCGAGGCGCCGCGATCCTGGGGGGAGGCCCGGCTGGCGCCCCCGCGGGATCGATCCTCGCCCCTCGCTCGCCGCCCGCGCACGCACTTGTCGAGGGCGCCCGAGTCTCACTTGTTGTCGCTCCCTCGGCCGAACTCCGGTCAATTCAAAGTCGCGGTCATCTACCTCCGGGGGGGGTCCGCCGCCTCGGAATTTCATGCAAGCCCGACCGTTTGTCGCCCTGTCACTCACCGAGACTCCTTACCAAATTACTTTTGCCGGAAGTTGAAACGTTTCGAGGAATCTCCTCCCATTAATCTGCTTGATTGCAAATCATATACATGTCCACGTAGATAAGAATAGATACCGTTCCATTCATTCCAATGTAAATAAGATAATAACTTTAGGAGGAAAGCGCCTAAAGGAAATTGATCAACTTTCTGCTAGTTAGTCATTAATTCACGATGCTAACTCGATCAATTTTCATCAAGCTTCGGCTAAATCAAACGGCATATTGTCTTCGTTTACGCTGTAATTACAAAGCATGCGACAATCTATATAGATGTTAAATAATCGCGATAGCTAAAACGACAAAGGCTCGCATGGCAAGTCTGCATGGCAAGTCTATTTTACATGACTTTATTGGCCAAGGTTTTAGTGAAATAGGCCTCTGACCGCGCATTAATAAGAAGCCGGATATTACATGAATTTGCATAATTAGCCCGACGATAAGCTGAAAAATATGACTCGAGTTCAATATTGAAATTCGCCGGTGAAGGGCGGCCTATTTTACGGCCGTCTCGTTGTCCCGCAGAATCCAAGTAAACAAAGGACGAGGCCCCCAGCAATCCCCCCGAAAATCTCCGGCGGAAGAACCCGATCCCCGATGATCGCGCGGCAGCCACTCAGCCCGAGTGTAAAAACAACCGCTTAGTAAAAATAGCGCAGGGGGCCGAGTATCCCCGAGCGGGAGGCGGCAGTCGGGCCCGGGGGGGTTAAGAATTGGATTAAAGGAATGTGCGAGGGCGCGATATGGCGAAAGGGACGGGGCCTCCTCTACAGCCCCCTCCTGGCCACACGGCGCGTCGCCTCCCCCCCCTTGCGGCCGGCCGGAAGCAGCGCGACCGAGGGGCGTCGAGATTCCCCGGCGCTTGCGGCCGCCAGCCCGATAATCCGGGCTAGTAGTCTTCGCGGGGGAGGCCGTAGAGCGCGCGCCGCATCGGGGCGACGGGGCCGGCAGCAGGTGCACGCGATTGCCTCCCGGGGACAGGGGCGCGTCTGGCTTCGCGGCTGGGCCCGGGGCCGGCCTTGATCGGCTGCCAACGGCCGTCGCGCGGCGGATGCTCGGCGGGCCGTTCGATTGAAATGTAGGGAAGCCCTTTGCCTTCGCAAGCGCGTGTGTACAGGGGAGGGGGGGGGGGTGCGTTTTTTTTTTTTGATCCGTCCGTTCGAGCGGGATTCTTTTCTTTGCGGCTTTTCACCGGGCCCCCGGGTAAAAATGGCCTACTCCTGTCAATAAAAAAGAATTATCCAACGTCCATTCGGGAGGAGCTTCCAAGTTTGGCCTCGAGTCGCCCCGGTGCAACAAGTACGGATGAAGCAATCTCGTTCCGTGTCAACAATATCTCGAGGGAGGCCAAAAGAATTAGTTCAAATTTTCTCGATCCTCCTCGGCTCTGCATTTCCTTGCCGGTCTCGAGAGTCGAAACTTTTACCAATCAAGTTAAGAAAGAGCCGGGACAGGACGGAACTTGGAATTGCTTTTATCAGTAACTAAACTGTTGCCATTTCCCCGATCCTTCTTCGTCGGTTATCGCCTTCCATATGCGCAAACATCTCGAGATACAATATTTCCGCGCAGGATCTCAAACATACTCTCAATCAAAGCAGTTTGCTTGTTTAATAAGAGAAAGAAACGACGAAAAGTACCGTTTTTCCCTTCGCAACGATTGGCGTTCCGATTCCCGAGCACGTTCGATTTACATAACGAGCCGACGAAGCCGTACACCACCTCTTAATGTACGCACGTCTAAACGAAAGCAATAGAATGCGACGCGAGAGGCGCGTATATCCGACGGTGCGTCAGTCGCGATCGCGTCTTTTTTAATCTTCGAGCCCGAGGCGCTCTGTTAAAAGGGAGCGACGGCCGAGGCGAGCGCAGCCCGCGCCTATATATCTCGTAACTCGGTGGCTCCGGTTTCATTGGCGAAGCCCCGCGGTTGCGAGGGGGATATCCGCGCGGCGGAGGCCGGGAAAAGAAAGGGGGGCTCAACGCGCCCAACGGAAGTAGGGAAGGCGCCGCGGCGCGCGGAGAGGACCGCGCGAGCCTCGAGGGGGAGGAGATTATGCGCGGGGCACATGTGTCGCGCGCTTTGGCGCCTCGTCAACTCCCGGCGAATCGAAACAAAGCCGCCTCGGATCTCACGTGGCTCGCCGTGTGTCGCCCGACTGCTGCTGTTTCGGATGCCTTTTTTTTTTTTGCGCGCCTGCCGGTCGAGGCTTGCAGCCAGGCCGATGCGCGGGGGCCCTTTGCAGAAACCCACATCGGGTGCTGTACGGCTGAGTGTTATCTTGCGGTCGGCAATTGGGTGGAGGGGTGTAGTTTCGCTTAGGTGCATCGGACCGTCGCTCGTACATACGCGGGGGATATCCTGCCGCGGCTCGGACGATCCTTCATTTGCTAATCTGATAAAGCCTTCGAACATTCGTGCCCGGAGATGCGGAGCTGCAACGGCGCGGGCCGTAATTTCGTAAGCGGTAAGCTTTCCGGCAGATTGGAGAGGAAGGAAGTAAGGCCGGCCGAGCGGGTGGCCGAGTATATTTCCCCCGCGATCTTTGCAAAGCTCTCGAAGGCCCCAATCCGTTGCCGCGCGGGACGCCCCGATAAATCGATTAATTCGGCGAGGGCGCCTCGAAAAAAGAAAAGCTATTGCCGGGCCGGCCGAGCGGTTTATTAGCCCGCGGAGGGGCCGCGTTCGGCTCCCGGGAGCGCCTGACCCGCGGGCAAAGGGGGGGTAAAAAAAAAGGAGCGCGAGGAGCCGCTTCCGGGAGGGAACAAAGGGGCTTCCCCGCGCGACACGAGCGCCCAAAGTCCCGCACAAAGCGGCCCATTATGTAAGCCGGGCGAAACGCGGGCGCGCGCGTGTCGCGGTCTGCGCGTGACGGGCGGCGATTGTTCGCGCGGCGCCTGCACGGCTCATTGAGGAGCGCGCCGAGGTTTTGCCCCGGAGCCTCCGAGTCCTCGAACATCCCCGAATCCAGCGATGCCCGCTTGGAACAATGGGGCCGATTTACTGCGCCGTTACCGATTGGGTAATGATTACTGTTGACACGACGTGAGCTGGGATTATCCAAATTTCTCAGTTGCTAGTGGCAAGGGTGCGTGGAAGCGCCGGGGCTCTACTGCGTTAAATCGTACTCCACGGATCTTATCTCCTGGACAAATAAGAGTACATATACGTGTATATACGTGTGTAAGTCCTCCTGCGCAGGGATTTACGAGCGATATCTAAGACCGCTCCAAATTTATTTTTCCCTAGTCGCTTTCCGAGGCTAATCTTCGTGTAATAGCAACGTTCCGGGCATCCGGGGCATATGATTTCTCTACGCTACCGCGAGGCCCGTAGTCAAAAGACTCGAGAGCGCGGGCGACGAGAGGCCGCGGAGGAGAAACAAAGAAGTGCAAGGAAAAACAAAGCAGCCGCTTGGGGTGTGGGAATCCGGTCGAAACGACTCGTTCTGCTAAAATTGCAGTCTTGCTCCATGTGCGAAAGGAGCGTTAAATTGGATCTACTCACCGACTTGAGTGTGCACTAGCTGCGCCCGTTTTTATCCCACTCTAACGAGCGCCTCGTCGAGGCCTTCGCTCCATTTGACGAAATCTCGCTCCCGGCTTACCTACTTACTCCCGGCTTTCCGCCCCCCTCCCCCCTTATATCCCACTACTTGGCTCGCGCCAACCATTTAATCTCGCGCCTCCTGAAAAGATTGTCAACTTTCGACGCCTCGTTTACCTGGGCGGGGAATTAGAGCAATAAAGCCGTTCGTCCGCCGCCGCGGGATGTCTTATATGCCTTATACATCTACATTCGAAATTTATACATTTTCAGGTTTAACGGGAGCCGCTCGCGCGCCAACTAGTTAGCGAGTGTACTTTATATTTTCATGGCAGATTAAACACTAATTTAAATGAATAATTAATGCCCTGCTTACTCTCTCCCTCTCTCTCCACGGGAGCTCATTTATACAAGGCCCGCGTATTAAGTAGTGCGACTCTGCTGCCCGCTTCCTTTTTTTTTATCTACCGGGAGGTACTTTGTCCTATTGTACTCGGGAAATGCACGAGTTTACCTTCAATGGGAGTAATGGAAATACGGAAGGATCGTTTATATTTTCTTGCCTGTCGGGAAAATACGTTCGGCAGAGAGCGCTGAATTTTCAATAGCGGCGCTGTGTTATGGACGGGACCTTTTATGCGCCTCTCGCGACACTGGCGAGTGCTTCGATTGGCTAACGATGCAGCGATTCCCGCGGCCTGAATGGGTTACACTGCGTTAATATCAATATTTCAAGGAGGTAAATTTTAATGAAAGTCAATTTAAATTTTAATTAAAAGCGATTAAAGCGTCCGGAAGAAAAATTAGCATTGTTATACGAGCGAGGGGTGCGAAAGCGGTAGTTATGAGCGCTGCCGCCGCGCCGCGGCTCTTCATCAATTCAGTCTCGAACGCGCGCGCGCGCGCCTTGCCTCCGTATCCCTTCATTTTCAGCGCGGTAAGTCTTGACTTAATTCACTCCCTAGACAATTATTAATCCAAGCTGACGGAGGATGACTCGATCCTCCCATGGGCCCGATTTTAATACGGGTGATGTATGCCTTCCTTTTGTACGCCAGCCACCCGCAGGACGGAGTTCTTTTTTGTCCCCCGCCACACCCGATATCGAAGGCCCGAGCTTCCCACTCGCCATATTTCCTTATCTAATAAGTATTTAAAATCCACTCGGGAAATTTTAGCACGAAGCGCGCGCGCGCGAGGAATTTCCCACCGGGGTATCGCCCACGAGCCGATTTGTCGGGCGGGCTACGCGTTTCGTCCATCCCCCCGGCGTTTGTCCTTTATTTAATAATTGGCGAAGGATGTTCCTTAATAAAATGTAGATTCTCGGGAAAAAGATTTCGCCGGGGGTGTAATCAGAGTGCACGAGCACCCCTTTCTAACGGGAGCAGATTCGCGAGGTGAAATGAAAATTTTTAATTTTCCGGGCAATCTTGGCGAAACTAAGGAGCGTCTGTTCGTGTGCACTTATTTCGCAGAGCTTATATCTATACGGCAATATCAAGTTACAATTTTTATTGTATTTTCTACTTCCGCTTTTAAATGTTTAATTTTCTGTATCAGCATTTCCAACAATAAAGTTTCTTTGAATAATTAAGATCCTGAATGTACCTTCAAAAGCGATTAAAAATAAATCGTAAAGGTTTCCTGGAGGTTAAGTCGGTCTTCGGATTTCAATCAAATTATAACCTAAAAATTTAACCACGATATAGATTTAAGAGTCGTGCGAGTAAAGCTCACGTTATCCGGTTTCAGAGAACCACAGGACAAGAAACAGAGCAAGGGCGTCATCGATATCCCGAAGATGCGGATGAGAGTGAGCCTCGGGCGTCGAGGGCCGCGGGCCGAAGCCGAGGCCAGCGGCGCCGCGATGTGATCGGCATCGCCCTCGAGTCGGCCCCGAGTCGCCTACCCACTCGAGACTGCAGTCGAGAGGATGCTCGAGGACTCCGAGCGATAAGGCCGCGAGGCCGCGGAGGCGGAGGAGGGGCCGGAGCCCGAGGAGGAGGAGGAGGAGTGTCCGTGTTGTGCGTTTCGGGGGGCGGAGGTGGGGCCGGGCAAAAGGTGTGATGGTCTCGGGGTGGTGCCCGTGCGTACCCCTGGGGCGCAGGGACGCCTCGCCCCCAAGCCGCCAGCAGCAGCAGCAGCAGTCGTCCCAGCAGAAGCGGCGCAGTGGCGGCCCCTTCACGGTCAGCGCCGCAACCGACCGCGCCGAGATGGTCCAGATGTTCTACTATGAAAACCGCGGGAAATGCTGTAAGAAGTTGCTTAGATACAATGGCGTATCCAACAAGGTTTGTATCCCATTTTGAGTTTTATTTCATTTTACTACTCTTCTCTTATATATATATTATTCGCTATGGCGAAGCGTACTCCCTGATGTGTATTCTTTTATGCGCCTCTATTAAAGGAGAAATCCTTTTTGTCTGTAGATTATTCTATTCAATAGCATTTGAATCGTAATTTTTCAAAATTGAATTTCCGGCTATTAAATAATTGTGCATACATAGCTAATTATTGTAGTACATATAGGCATATACATATTTTTTATGGATGAAGCTTATTTATGTTTAAAATGAATTATTATTTTCGTCGAAATATTTAATTAATTTGATTCATTAAATATTATAACTGGTTCAGCGCGGTAAACAATAGAAATTCAAGTAATTTTATACGCGTATCAAATGAATAATTTATTATACGTAAAAAGAAATAATTGCATTTAATATTTATTATATGTAAATTTTATGTTGCTTTAAACTGCATTACAAATATAATAAGTATAGGTGCTAATATTAATAAAAAGTATTTTATAAATCTACTGTATATTACTTAATATTCATTATAGTTTTTGAGTATTAAAATTCATTCTTGATACAAATATAAACTTTAAAATTTTAATTATGATATGTAAAGTATGAGTGAATATGACAAAGTTGTAATGAGACACGATCGTATAGTGACTGTGAATATGCAATGAATATGAGATGAACATTGAAGTCACATTCGCAAAGTAAACATATATTTGTTTGCTCGTGCGTTACAACAAATTTTAGTAAATTCTGCTACTTCGAATGCAATTTGAAAAATTTCATTTGTAATATAACAGCTTGATTAACTTGATCCTCAGTTAGCAGCAATTTCTCCTGTTTCGTCAGTTCATTAATTAAAAACAAAATTTTGTAACCCGTGCGGTAATTCCGGAACCAAGCTCTGCAAAATTAATATCTCTTGTTAGAACCACTGCGCCATTGTCAGTTTAACGCGAACCCGCACTTGTGCACTTCTCCACCCTCTTCTTCTTCTGCACCCAACCTGTAAAGCGTTGCGCGCGTAATCACGATGGATAATTCTGTATTGTTCGCACGAAGCGAGTCGGCGCAATATGCATGCCAGACTCGTGCGTGCGTCATCGAAAGCAAACTGAGAACTTTGAATGCAGTTCTGAACCCGGTTCTCGAGGGCTGAGATTTGCGGAAAATTTTAATGAGAACAAGGCGCGTGTGCATATCTTGGTCTAATTAATTGGGAAAGTGTCATGTTAAATATTTCGCGGAATCACTTTCTCGGACGTCGGCAACACGTCGCCGGAGATTCGTTAGTGAGTGAAATATTCACGAAGAAGCGAAGGATATTGAATGAAATTTGTTCTGATCTTATTCATCGCTATTTGACTGCTACCAATAAGAGTATCTTATTTTTGTGCATATTTGGTTATCCAAGTTAACATCACTAGGGATGTTTTTCGAAATTTAATTTAATAATTCTTGTTGCGCATTAACATATTTAAGTAAATGTTGCGAGTTCAACAGGTCCTCTTTCGTATTTCGAGGGTGGAAAAGGTGTTTTATTTCCTGAATGCACGAAAATCGTAACGTTTATCGGTTATTTAAGTAAACTCAATTTATAAAGCTCAAACAATATGTTTGAACTATATTCCAAGAAGAATTTATGTTTTTAGTAAAGTAGAAGTAAGAAGAAGAGGGTCGTAGTTTATAAACATTATTCTCATTCTTTATCTTTTTTCCGATGCTTGAATGTGCACAAACATTAAATTTCCTGCGATTCGTCTGATATCTAGTTTCGATATGTACGTATAAGTTTATCCGCAGTGCGCATCTATTACAGCTACGGAGTTTTACTAAATTTGATTCCATACCAACTGTAATCTCATGGGAATAGCTCAAGCTCGAGCTCAAGTTAGATGATAGATTATCAAGATATTTTCAAATATTACAAATCTCTTATATACAAAGTAAATTATTAAATTCGAATAAATCGTAATAAAGTAAATAAGAGAGATATTTATTAAAGGATATGTATTACCATTTTTTACAGGTTTTGATTAATTGAAAAAATTGCTTCAGGGTTTTTTATAGCTTTAGTGCGAACGCGCGCAGATGTAGAATCAGATGGAGCCGAGAATCCAGATAGAATCCGATTTTCAATACTCGCACGCGAGCATTGCAAGAGAAGCTAGTTCGATTTGCCTCGTAAAAGAATCGCTTAATGGGAAACTTTTCGAGAATTGGCCTTCGGCGGAGAGAAGACAGGGGAACTTATAGTTCGAGGAAAACGTGTCGCGCGAACCGTCGAAATGTCATTTTATTGGCTCCGGGGGCGCGTCTCGCCTGGCTCGGGGCTTCGCCTCCGCGGACTCGTCTGCCTTGTCCCGCGCTCCTTCAACAGATATACCAGAGCCAATAGGCGCCGACTCAATCTATTCGAGTAACCGCTTCGCGGCCGATTTTAAACTTTTTCCCTCGCACCGCAAACTAGCCGTTATCGAGCACTTTCGCATCGGGTCTGTGCACGTGCGCGGGTGACGGACGCGGCGCCGTCGCGCAACGGGACGCTTTTTTTTCCCCCCGGGCGTTACGCAGCAGTTTCGCTTGGGCATGTGGCGGAGGAGGAGGAGGGACGCGGGTGTACAAGGGGTCCGCTAAAGCGCCGCGAAAGGTTTTTGCCGCGGTATCGAGGCCGATTAATCCGGGAGTCTTTTGGGGCGAGGGGGGCAAAAAGTTGGAGGAATCTCAGGTATTAGGGAAATTCGCCGTAATGAATTACGTGAAGAAATTGGGAAAGAAACTTCCATTCGCTCGGAGGCTTTTGTGCATTTTAAATTAGGGAGAGAAAACTCGGATCTGGAGAGGTAGTTTGGTGATTAATAGTTTTATTACTTTTCCTCTTGCGCTCAATTTCTACGTCATATAATAGCTGATCGTTATCTTTCCAATATTATTAATTAGAATTGATGAGTGCACTTTTTCCTTGATATTTTCAATCTTTTTCAAACGCGCTGAACCCGGTGAACGACATTGTTAACAAGTAACGTCGTTATATTTTTTATAAATTACATAATGACGACTTTGACATTATCCTTTGCAAATAGAATAATGCTGTACATAGTGATAAAATTTAATTAGCTCTCTCAAAGATATTTTTAAATGTAAGCTCACTATATCACTCGAATTGCGAGAGAATTTGATTTTCTTATTTCTTCCAATTTTTCAATAAAGTTAGCTAAGAATTTGATATCACAGCTTTAAATACACTTTTATCTTTTATTTAACTTGGTTATAATGTATGAGAAGGCTATTTTTCAAAGTTTCCGGAGTAGTTATTCAAGATTTATAAGTAATTTTTATAGGAATGTTCTAGGGGTAAATTTTCGCAAGAGAAACCTTGGTGTAAAGTTGAGCGCGTTACAATACCAGAACGAGGGCCTTGGTGACCGGGGCGGCGCAGTATAGTCCTTGTGGCGGTAACGTGACTTGCGGCAAATCTACTTTCCCTCTGGGAAAGGAAACTGACCGAGCAAAGGCTTATCCCCTCGCGGGCGCCGCGCTGGCTTTCCTTCCCCGATCGCCTGCCGCAAATCGCTCTCCACTGCTTCGTTTTCCACCTCCATTTTTCACGCGGCAATTACCTAAGCCACGGAGAAATTGGATTGGAGTACGGCTCGCGCTGCTGCGAGACGTTCGACCTGGCAGATTGATTTAAAAACTGTCACATTATGACCCCCGCGCTGAGAACCGATGATATATCCTCCCGGATTAAAAGGCCATCGAAGCCGTCGGTCCTCTCGGAGAAATCTGACAGCTGCTGCCGCCGGCGCCGACGCGATCAAAGAAGAAGGCGCCGAGCCTCGTACACGGAAGATAAATGGAGCGGTTATCCGGGCGTGGAGCATTATATCGAGGGCGGGCTCGGGCGGCCCGAGGTACGCCCTTAGGGACTGGGCCAGCGCCCCGGCAAGTTCGGCTGCCCTTTCGCCTCCCGCGCGCCCGTCTGCGCGATTCCCATTGAATAACCGTTATTATTCGCCGGCGGGCCATCTATTAAAGGCGGGCGACGCACTCGCGCCGAGGCTCTCCGCTGATTTTTTCTGAAAAATCGACCGGGCCATTTTTTCTTTTTCAGCCTTCGTGCGCCTCCGCCTTAGCCCCGCCGTCTGCGCGGCGGCAGCGGTGCTCCCGGGGGCGTTCCTCGACTGGCCCCCTCCCCCGCCCAGCCGGCGAGTCGCGATCAATCTCACGTAATTACTTTACATTATTTTTAAAGGGGCTAATTCCGCGGAGTCGACGTCTCGCCCCGAACAGCGCGCCGTTCCACGAGAATTGCCTTTTACTCGCGTGCAGCCCCGGAGAATAATTGCCGCGGCGGGCCCCGCGTCCCCCGAAACAAGCGCACAGATCGATCGCGGCGCTTGAGGTGCACGTCCGAGGCCGGCTTATTAATCCGGCTCCGAACGACTTTGGTCCACGATAAAAAAAAAAAAAAAATAAAGGGACCCCGAGGAATATTATCGCGCGACCGAACGGATCGCGCGTCTTCGGGGGGGTAGACAGCGGTGCGCGTCGTTCGGAGCCCCGGCAGTTCATCCGGGGCGCACTCGGCAGGTAGGTTGAATTTTTATGGGGCCGGTAATCGGTCGGCCCGTGAGCTACGTGCATGCGCGTCGCCGCGCGCCTCGTAAAAAAGGCGCGCGGATGCGCCGAATGGACGCGGGCCGCGGGTCCAAAGTGGGATATTTTATCCGGGGCGCGCGCAGCCTCCGGCCCGCCGTTACGTCGATTTACTCGGGGATTTCGACGCTGATCCCCGGACGCCCCCTATAGCCGCCCAGATGCGCGCGCGCGCGCGGCCACACCTGCCGGGCGCAAGCGCGGCCCCGTCCGCCGGGTACGAATGACCGAGTTTACACCGGAGAGGGATAAGGGCGATCTTTCAATCTGGCCGATTCTTTATTTTTCCCCGTAATTTTTGCTTTACGACCTCCGGCGTTTGTCACATCGGGGGATGATTTTAAATTCCGCCCCTCCCCGCGGCCCCTGGCGGCCGATGGCTCGGAAGCCAGCCCGGGGAAATACGTCCTCGCGAGGTGCGCCGTTAGATACTTTTAGAAAGAAGAAAAAAAATCCACCTCGGGTTTATTAAAAAAAATAATCGGCCCCGCCCTCAGTTTGGCAAGGAAGAGTGAAATTCGCCGAGGCGAAAGTCTCTCGGGATAAAGGTAAAAAAAAAAATCTGTCGAACGTGTCCGATACATCAGTGGACGAGGTACGAGAAAAAGCAAACTCCGCTGAAGAGTTTGACCGGCGAGTCACTCGGATGATTTGCCGGTCGACCGAGCCATCGATTATCGCCGCTCATCGCCGTTTGATCCGTGAAACGCAAATGCTTATAGGTATACGCAGCTTCTGTAAACGATCACACAACCAATCAAATGCAGGTCGCAATCGTCGAGCGAGCTATCGATGGGTCCGTAACGCAGAGCCGAGCAGCGCAGTAAAATTAGCATGAGCCGGGGCCCCGATCGAGGGGATGGCAGCTAAATCGGGCAACAACTGCCCCCTTCCCAGTTTAGCGAAGGGCGCGTAAAATCGGGCACTCGGGCCGCGCGAGCCTGCCGAAGACGCGGCGGCTTCGATGTATATATATAGCGGCCGCCCCGGGCGCGCTCGCAAGCTTCCCCGGCCGCGCCCTAACTTCCGTTTCATGCCCTCCCCCCGGAATGGGTAGTTTACTGCTGCGATTGATCGGAAACGGCGAGGCGGCGCCCGGCACTTCATCGCCGCAGCAACTTCAAACTTGCCGATGCTTAATTGAAAAGCGGCCCCCTAACGAATTCGCCCGGAGCCCTCGGCCGCGCCGCTGGAAGACTACTACTCCCCCGACCTCGGGAGGATCGAGCCCTCGGGGGGTGGGGGGGGCCTTCCGATTATTTTCCCTTTTCCCACGGTGGCACTTATTTTTTTTCCTTTTTTTCGACGGACAGTTCTTCTCGCCCGCGCATCCGAGAGCCCTTGCAGCGAATGACGCGCGAGACAAAGGACTCGGCTTCCGGAGCGATATATCGAGTGGTATTCCGATCGAGCCCCGCGGCCGGGGAGCTTTCCCGGAGTTTCCGCCCCGGGATTCCCCTTGCTATATTCCCTTTCGGTATTCTCGAAAGTTAACGCGCGCGGAAATGGCCTCGCAAATGGCGGGGGAGTGGGCCCGGGGCTTCCCGGCGCCTCTTCCATTTACCCGGGAGAGCCGGGTCATAAGCGGCAAGTTTTTGCCGGCCGCCCCCGGTAAGACGCTCGCGAGGCGCTAATGCGAAATCTAATGGAGCAGTTTAGCCGGGCTGCGCGGGCCGACGCCGGCGCTCCGGCTTTGAAACTAAATCAGCCGACTTACGGCTGCCGGGAGAGCCCGAGGAAGGGGTCACGTGTCGTTTTATACTTGTCGCCGCAGCGAGCTGCGACGAGCTTCCGTCCGCCCCCTCCCTCGGCCTTCGTTTACGTCTATTTTAACGCTTACGGCTACTGGCTGGCCGTTGCAGCCTGGTAAATAGGGATTCTGGATTATCCGCGCTATACTTCGATGTGCCGCGAGGGCTGCGAGCTTCCATATCGAGGCGGTCCATCCCGATCGAACGCGAAGGTGTTTGGCGGACGTCCGCGCAAACGTACCAGCCGGTTGTCCGTGTGCCAAGGGTTGGCCTAGCCGAGAGGAGCGTTGTTACGTGACGGGCGGGAAAAATTCATTCGATTGGCTGCGGCCCGCTCGACTCTTCTTTTTCTGCGTCCGCTCTCACGTTGAAGTTCACGCGGGGCTCTGAAAAGAAAGGAGCTGTTTGTTAATATATTTATGTCTCCTTGGAGCTTTGCTAACTGCAAGCGGATTATCGGCTTATCTGTTCCGACGCGCTTATAAATATAATAACTTCTGCACTTCAGCAATTCGAGTCTTAACCAAACTTTATAGTTTGATGGCATTGTGGAGTTCGGCCGCGACGAGCGGTGATGAATTTTCCGAACCCTGCAAATTTACTTAAAACTATTTGCAGCCTTACCGAGCAAGTGCGCCCGCGGTTGAAAAGGAAAAAAAGCAGTGGCGGCCCAGGCGATAAGCATCGCGCGCGGGTGCACCTGACGCCCACGAGCCCCCCGCCTCATTAACAATTCGCTCGCCGGCTCGGGACCCGAGTGGAAGTCATTGAACCGCTTGCGTACCGCGTCAACGATCGGAAGAGGAATAACAACAGGGGAAGAAGCCGGGATGTGGGGCCGTGACCGGGGGTGGACTAGGCGCGCGATCCATTATTGATGCGACGAAAGACCCCATCGCCGAAACGTAGCGACCGGTAAATTACTTATGTATAAGCCCTCATGCATTGGGCATGAGGCTATATGTGTGCGGCGGGGGCGCCTCTCGCGGTATTAGCGCCCCGAGGAAATTCGGCGGCCCCGCGCGCGTTAAATCAAATTCGGCCGCTCCCGCGGGATGTGTCGTCGGGCGGGGGGGAGAGCCAGAAAGAGAGAAAAAAAAAAATAAAAATCGACGCGCGCGCCTCGATTTCCCGCCTCGACGCGCTCCCTCCCCCTCTCCCCCCCCCATCCCGGACCCTGCGCGGCAGAATGACATTACGTCGTAGCGTATATACGCGTGACTCGACTCGGCGAGATTGGCCCCGACTTCCTTCCGCCCTGCGAGGAGCTCGGCCCCCCGCTGGGCTGCCCTCCGATGGCGTCGCGGGAGAGAACTATCGGGGTCCTCGGTTACTGCCGGCGCTTTATACTTATACGCGCGCTTTTGTCCAATATACGAGGATTGACGCGCGACCTTTTGAGATTTAGAGGGCGCCCGCCAAGTGCGGACGAGCCAAAGCCCCGGGGCCCGCGACCCAGTCTCCGCGGAATCGTTATTGCGTGCCGTTAATCCGAAAGATTGAGATTAGTTGGCCGCGGGATAGTAGATAGATCGTCGCATGTGAAACTTGTGCGCCAGTTTAATATATGTGCCAGTGAATTATGACTCCGAGTACGTGCATATATTAATAGGAAGCAGCGCGCCGCTCACAACAAAAACGAATATCAGAAAGAAAATTATGTATTCCGCAGCAATTCAGTAGTATTCAGAGTATATCTAATATAATTAATGCAATTCTTGGCTAATGAATATAGATATAATGATGAGTATCGTTAAATTTATTGTAAACACGCAATATATAAAATTAATATCACAATATTACTAAATGAGCGAAATAATAGTATATTAACGAACATTGTTTCATACAACAAATGAAATTAGAGTAATACTCATATGTACAATATTGATACATTTCGTTGTAATGTTTAAAACCCTTTTATTCATCGTTGTTTGAAACTGAACCGTTTCTTAAACGAACGGATCAATATCAAATACAAAGCGATGAAAAAGGTTATCCAGGAGGTAATATTTGCAAATTATACTCTACAGATAATAGCAGATTATGCTCTTGATGATTCTACATTCAAAATAATAGTTTTCTTTTCTTTCACTCATCATCGAGCTACATTTTATTTTCTTGCGCACGGCTTTTTGAAGCAGCCACAGCTAGGTAAGCCATAAACGGGACTAGTTTTTCAGTACACGTTTCACCCGAGGTAAACGCATTACGCCTAAATCTAAAATTTTCCGTCGAACGCCCGGGCGAAAAAGTAAGGGGCGGCCGCGCCGTGCCCGCGCCGCGGGCGCAAAAAGACGACGGTGCGGGGGTCGGGGCCGCGCGCAAATCCGCGCGTTCTTGTCAACGGCAAAATTAGTTTTCCCCGCGGCGGACCACAGCGAGTCGGTGCCACGTATGAGCGACGAGGCGACAGGGGTGGGGTAAAAAAAAAAAAAGAAGAGTCGCGGCCCCGGGAAAGCCTCTCGGCGCCGGGAATTTTAATCCATCACGCGCATTACGTCGCGTGATTAACGAGCCGCCCGTTTCGATCTCGCGTCGAGCGGCTTCTTCGCGGCTGTCGGGACAAATCTCGGCTGCGCTCTCGAAGCCAGTATAGAGGGGAAATTGAAATTTCCCCCCCTCCGCGGGCCCGCAGCAAATGGATTGGACTCGCGCGAGCGCCCGCGTTAATTAGGTTCGCTCCCCGCGCCGATATCTCCTGTCGCGTTTGTTTAGCGGGGGTAATTGCACTTTATTGAAGACTTATCGGTACTTCGTCGGCCCAGTCTTCATTTGTGCATGCGCGCATTTTGGCCTCTTTGGATTATTTACCTCGCGTGCGTTCGTTTAAACTTTTTTAGATAACGGAAGTGGCGCCAGCTCTGCTGTTTTGGAAATTAATGCCGTTATTATTATTTTTTAGCAGCAGTACGATTCGATATAATAAGATTAAAATTTTGAATTAACTGTTTTGGAGCTGAAGTAATAATATCTCATAAATATATCGCGATTATCGCGATAACGTCTCAATATCCCATTCATTTACCGTTGCCCGGAGTAATTATCGAATAAAGCTTGCTCGATATTATATCTGGAAGCAATCAAGTTTTTTACGCTCTGAAATCTCGATTACTGTGAAATATACCTAACCATACTAAAATATTAATATCCATTAACTATCTTTACAACATTGCAATGATATATTAACCGCATTCAAAGTTTCTGAATTATTCTTTATATTATCGGCCGTAAATGTTGAATACCCGTCTGACTCATTTACTACTACACAGGCAGTCTAATGTTCTCTATTACATTTGAAATGGAACGAGACCTACAATACGGGCAGAAGCGAATTCCCGGCACCCGTCAGACCGCCCTATCGAATCCTAGAAAGACGTTTGTTATTTATCGGCGAGCTCTCGTCCGCCTCCATTCTTCTCAAGCTCATTGTAAGCGGAGCGCATACCTCGAGATTTACGCGCGGGCGTCCCCTTTGGTCCCTCGGAGCGCGAATCTGGATAAGCGCGGGGCAGCCGCGAGAAAAATAGTCTGTCAAGGACGCGGGGAGCTTTCGCACCCATTGTCCAGGAGCGAGCGCTCGTTAATCGCCCGGCCTTTCCTGATGAACGATGCGCGCGGGCAGCATAATGCGCCGCGTGTACCTACGACGAGGCCTTTCGGCCCGCCGCGCTTTACAGGTTATATTTACGAGCGCTTCGCCGAGGACTACGGCTTTTCACTGCCTCTCTCGCAAGCGAGCTTCGAATTTTCCGACTTGCAGCCGTCTGTGTGGGTGTCTTAATGCTTTACGACCTTTTCCCCGATATTGGGCGGGGGCTTGGGCCGATGATGGGGTTCGGCGTGAAACGAGGTCAGTTGTGCCTTCTTTCGGCGGGAGGGGGTGGGGGGGGACTAGTTGAGTTACGATCGGCTGAATATTGCCCATTGAGCGACTTTTTGCAGGCTGGCAATTAAAAGCGACCGGTTTCTTTCATTGCCCCACACTCGGCTATTCAACCTAAGCTGTTTGACTAGCGCCGTGCGCAAATTAGTGCAAATCAGGATCTTTCTACCGCGACAATTCGTTTAGTGCGAATGATTTATGTTGTCGATACAAATCAAGACACTTGACACCAGAGCAACAGTATATCTCGGTTGATCCTGAAAAATGGACAGATATACTTTTAATTACCTCAGAGTGCCCGAAACTAACTGGCGCGAGCAAACTTCTAAAATATGAAGAAACAAGGGACAATCGATCACTCCTCTGGCGGCAACTTTTAAAGAAAACACTCGAGCTCGCGAGCAGTCCGCCAGTTCCTTTCTATCTGTCAAGGCGCCAAGTGGCGCCTCCGCCCCGCGACTGCGCCCGGATACGAGCGCCCGTGAAACTTTTGCTCGCCCGAATTTCCTGCGGTGCACGCGCGACTGCCCCGGAAATCTGTCCTTTAGACCATTGACGCGCAAGCCAGGCGAGCGGTTGCGCGGAAAAGGCGCAGAACGCGCGGATAAGTCGCGGTGACCTTGCACATGGCGCCGCTGCCTCGTTTATTCAGCTGCGAAATAGAGTGTGCCGGCGGGTGGCTTACAGGCCTTGCCCGCGAACAATTATTACTAATTCGAGTTACGTGCGCACCGGCCGGTTTTCCCGGGTGTTGCGCCCATAGCCGATACCGCGAGGGAGTATCGCAAAGGCCCTGAAAACTCACTGGCCGATACAGAAGTGCGCCCTCCACTCGAGAGCGCGAGGCGTCGGTCGGGAAGCAAGAGGACCGGGAGATAAAGCCGGGAGAGAAAAGCGCCGCGAGAGCCCGAGGCGGAAAAGCGCGCCCGTATCCATGGTAACGCGGATATCGCCGGGCGGACGGCGGCATGCCGGGAAAAAGAGAGAGGGAGGCTGCCGGTTACTCACGCCGATGCCAGTAATAATGCACCCAAGCGATGCCCTCCCCCAGTCCGTCTTGGCGTAGGTCGGAAGGCCGCGGCCACTGTGCTTGTATGCGCCTTCGAAAAGGCCCCCCGCACCCGCCCACTTTTCACTGGGCGTCCGCGGACTTTTTATCTTTCACTGCGCCGTAGCCTACGGCGGATCAAAAGCGCGGTCTCGAGTGCGCACGTTTCCTGTTTTTGGTGGTCTCCCCGCTAGTTCTTCCTTTTTACCGTTGCAAATGCGATTCATTCGTTGGTCTCTTTTCATCCAGCTGCTTTTCAAATTCACTGCAAAATATAAACAAGTGGGAGCGAAAATTTGCGCTATATAAACTATTAACGAACTTTTGTTATAGTTTCACAGCTGCGTTCGGGGTTAGTTAGAGCGTTGCATGAAAAAGGAACATTTTCAAAGCAAACAAGTAAGGTAAACAAAACGAGACAGAATTTTTTAATTCACATACTTTATTTTACCTTTATATATATCTTTAAATTATACTTCATTAAGTTCAATGTTCCATTTCCATTGCGGAAAAGGGCATTCTGTGGTTCATTTTAAAAGTTATGCGTACATGAGGGCTGTATTTACTCTTGTGTTATCACTCAAATATTTTCATCCTGCATTTAAGTTACGGAAGATTGTTAAGGATTCGCCCCTACATATAAGTTTCATGCGCACATTTTCCTTGGGAAATTGTTTAAGTTCCTAGAATCGTCTTTGATTAAAAAATTCTTCAAGCGTACTAGGACAAGAGCGCGTTTGAGACTGATATTAAATTACTTTTTTCTCTCTCTCTGTTAATTGAAAAGTAGAAGTTCCCAGCATTCATGCTGTTTCAGTGTTAAATTTTATTTTTCTCAACAAAAAAAGGACGACACAAGATTTTTCTTTGTTCTGTTTTTAAAAAAGAAGTTCTACGCCAATTTTTTATTTATTAATGATGTTACTACTTGTTAAGTTATTTCTTTTCCAGATTTACTAATTTGGCATACCTGTAAATATATAATTTATTATTAGTGATTCGAGTACTCGACTCAGTTTTTCTGGGTAATAAAATTATTGTTAATGTTATTAATATTACAAATTTAATTGTGGGAATGATGTTGCTATTGAAGTTGGTATTAATTATTGATTGATTAATTAATGGTAGGGATTTTGATGTTTGTTGAGGAAAATTAATAGGGGAGTCAGCTGTTCATGCTGATTCTTCTAGAGACTTGGTTAATACTGGGATTTGTGTGGTATGGCACTGATTCGAAGTTGCTGCTAGAGTTGTCACTTCATGGAGGAGGTCCAGTTAATTTCTTTGACCGTATAATCACTTGCGACACCAGATCATGGCGCGAACGAGTATTGACATAGTGGCAGCCATTTGCCTTTCAAGTATGCATGCATACACTGTTGATCAGAATACTGAAAATGGCCACCAGAGCGCAGTCTGGATTCACGACGAGGCGAATCATACTTATTGGCGTGGACATAATCAAGATGATTATGTTGGTTTACTCTTTTGTTGTATTTAAGTTGATAAGAAATACACCTTAAGAGCTATTCACAGGGAGAATTTTTTTCTTATTTTCTTTTGTAAGTATATTATATCACTGGAATTATTTCGGGAGCGTTGTAGAGAGAGGGAAATAGATAGGTGCTTGGAGTGATAATTGCATGATTTGGTATTGATTAACTTAAGTATAATTGAAATATTATTGTCGGTTATTTTCACGGTTTATATCTAGAAATTGAATTTAAGATTGATCATGATGGGATTTCGGGATCCAAATTTTCGTGCATCGGGATTGATTGTTGATTAGTAAAAAAATTGGTACATTCTTGCTTCTTGAACAAGACAAGGATGATACTATGGATTAATAATTAAGATAAGGGTGGCTGATTAGCTTTAGAGGGAAATCGAGTTTCCGGGATCCTGGAAAGGCGGGTGATCGTGGACTCGTTACCCAACCTTCGACCGAAGTACGCGTATTGCCGAGAGTCGTAATTTTAGTCTAAAGTAATAGCGTAGACTATTGTTGGGAAGTTAATTAGAAGGAGTTAGTGCAAATAGTGGATTTTGGAAGGTGCATGGGCGTTATTAAAAAATAAGATTAATAAATCAAAGTATTGGTTATTAATTTGATTGTGAGTTATTTAATTACTTTTGTATTGTCTCTCTCTCTCTTTTTCTGAAATAATTTATTCGAATCCCTACGATACTGGTGGATGAATATTCCTACCAGAAGAATAGCTCAAGAGTTTGCCTCTTTTCGAGATGTTTTTAGCCCTTCTCAGGTCAAACTATTTATTGTAGTGATCGAGATATCTGTTAAAATATATATTTTATCGAGACGTTAATTTTAGCTTCGAGTCGATTGGTTGTAGTTTGTTCGTTTTTCTTTGTTTCAGAAATCGTCGTTATATCGTTATATTTAATTTCAGGAATTAATATGACAAGGATTAAAATAATGGGAGGCCAAATTAATAAATTTAAAAAAGGAAGAATTTAGTTGTTGTAATATTTTAAATTAACTAGCTGTATATGATTGTTCAAGTTTAAAAAATGGTTTATTATTGTTGATAGCCTCTCGTTTTTCATTCTTTTCTTATTTATGAACTATTATTTATCATTTAGATTTTTAAATTCTCTAAACTAAATTATTTATTGTACGAAATGCGAAGATGCATCGTGGGTTGTAACAGTTCACTTTCAACCGTCTCAGGTGGTTGGTTAAAGATCGAGTGCACTCGAGTTTTAAATGATTTTTGTGATTCTTTTCATATCACACATGTTAAAAGAAATGTCTTGCTAATGTCAACCAACGAGAGACATCTTCATCCGTAAAAAATTCTCCAACCAGAGAGGCGTTGCAAATAAGGTTTTCCCGTTTTCCATGAGTCGAAAAAGTAGAACGAGAGGAAACGCAAGCAAAAACACGCCTGGCGACATAATCCACGGTTTTACCGTGTGGTAGTCATCTCGTTTGCAGATTTCCATGCCTCTTTTTATGCCTTTCTTGCGCGACCCTTTTAAATATAGCACATCAAGCTCTATATTTGGCGACACCCAAGATATCAGAATGTATTCCATTAAGTTTAGCTTCTTCTGTTTTTTTTCTAGCAGACTAAAAATTGTCGTCGATTGTATTACATACAAAAACTAGGCGCCGGCTTCGGTGCCGTATATACACTGCTGCGCAAAGGATGTGCAGCGTAAGGTGCAGAGCGATCAATAGCTCATTATCTCTGTTCGAGTGCACACGTGTCGTTGCCCACTTGCCAAGTAAAGGGAAGGTCGTGTGCATGTATGCAAGCTGGGGAACGACGTCGAGTTCCAGAGAGATTGAGAAAGTTTTATAAATCGCGATTTTCAGTGGATGAATCTTGGAGGTTTTATAGCCTTGAGAATTTTTCTGCGGTGAAGTTTATAATAGAATCTGAATTTTGGCCGGAAAACTTTGGTTTAACAATGTCATCCTTATCACATGACTGCACTCTTTGCGACGTTCACTTGTAACAATTTCCGAGCTCTACATACGCGTTTGTTCTTTTCGTACTTACTGCGACTTCATTGAAATATTAAAAAAAAATGAAAAACTCAAGATTTCCTATGAAAATCCACACACAGAAGGCAAATTTAAAGCAATTTCCATTTTCCTTTTGTGTATTAACAGTGTATTCAGAGGCCGAGGGGGAGCGCGTAAGACGCGGCGGATGCGTTTGAGGGTGAAAAAAGAAAAGCGAGATACAGAGCGGCCGAGCGGCGGGCATTTGTCGATGGGCGCGGCGCGGCGCTCGCACGGTTAACGAGACCCTTTTGTTAAAACTCTTTCGCGGCGGGGGTAGGCCACTCGAAAACCGCGCTCTTTAGCCCCGCTTCGTTTCCCTCCAATGCGGCGCGCCGCTGTTTTGTGCGCTTTTTCGTTTGCCCCGTAATCTGTTTCGCTTTGTCACCCACTCGGAGTTTGGGCGCGGGCGCGCGCACTCATTTGCACCGCTCGTAAATTTCACCTGCAAGTCGACGAGAAGCCCCGGCTCTAACCTACGCGGCTCTAACGATTTTCGCTAAAGACGGGGTTTCCAAGAATTTTCATCTCCACGCTATATGCTTTGCTCGCATCCTTGTCCTCTAGTATTGTTTGTTCGTATAATACGTGGAAGGCTTTTACTTGAATTATTATGAGCTTTTATACGAGAACGTTCTTTTATAGAATAAATGAGAAGAATCTTATTCATGGTATGAGTAATTGATGCATCGAGAAGAGTATTTTAAAGCATTGTTCTTTGAAGGCTGCAATTAAAAATCACTCTAACTTTTAGAGCAGACTGACTAGAAGAACTCGGCTATGCGTTTATACCGAGATTTATACAATCAATCGTTTTCGATGCAGATTAGCTCAGTTTCGTGATAAAGGGCACCTCGCATCCCCGAGTACTATTTAGTCGAGCTTTTGTTTATCCGTCTGGATGTAGGGAGGAGACAAAGGAGGTAAAAGAAAGTTGAAGAGGGAGGTGACCGCCTTCTTAAAGAGCGGACAGCTCGGCGGGTCACAGTCGGTAATGAAAGCGAGGGCCCCGCCGGCGGCGCCACACCGTGGCAGTAGGTCAGGGAGCGCCGCTTTCGAATTAATCTCTGGCCGCGGGCAGACTGACGGGCCGACGCTTCCCTTCCTCGCCGCTGCCCTCGCTTACCCCCGGCTCGCCCAAGACTCTTAATAAGTTGAGAGCGGAAACTGAAGCCGCGCCCTAGCCCCCGGCATTGATTTCAATCAATTCCCCGAGCCTCCCTCGCCCTTGGTCAGGCGCGCTCGAATTTCGCCCACGCGCGCGACGGAGCGAAACAGGCTGCCCTTGCGAGGAGCGCGCGCGCGGAATTCATTTACCGGGCGGCCGCGAGCCTGATCCTACCTCCAAAATCGGAGAGGCGCGCGACGAACGGCCGGCATTTATTTACTCGGCACAGGAGCACGCGCGACCCGTCGCCATCGTCGCCGGATCCGTGCAGGGCTTTCTGTCGCGCCGGGACATCCGCGCCGGGGTGGGGATTGTTTGCCCGTCGGATACTGCGCCCGACTCTCCCCGGTGTTTCCGAGCGCGCAGTATTGGACCTCGGTGTGTTTCTTGGACTATTTGCCCGACCCGTCCGCGGGGGCTTTCCCCCGCTCAATAATGATGGCCATGGGAAGAGCTGGCATCCCTGCGAACTTCTCGGCCGTCCAGAGGTGGAGATGCGGCCGTTTATATCGCTTCCGTCTCTGTTGATTCGGTTCATTTTATTGCACGAGGATTCGATCTTATATAGTCGAAGGACAAACATTGCTGATAAAACTCATCATTGCCATAAAAATTTATTTTCTTGTTGTAAAGAAGAATGTGCTATACAAAGCAACATAAAAAATTTTCTATATTGAAAAATTTTCATTAAACAGTTTTGTGAATCATGGTTATATAAAGTAATAAAACTAATTGCTTTACTCCAGATTCAGAGTAAAGCGAAATTCCATATATTTCTGCAATTAAATGCTACATATATATTGAATAACTACAGTATAAATCAAGGTACATCGTAGCAAACGGAAGATAAATTTATGTCACACTCGATATTGGTCACCGGATTGTCGGGTACTTTATATAACTTTAAATTTCATTTATTTCAGTTACATGTTTCATTTTGAGTTCGTCAAAATAGACATGGAGATAATTCCACGCTTCAGTTATTTTAGAATAGATTAAATACTTTTAAAAAATAAAAGTATGAAAGTAGAAAAATGTGATTTAAAACTGATTTTAACAATTTTTTAAGTCTGGTAGTTTTTAATTTGCGCATGCTATATAAAGAAATAAAATTTTATTCATATAATTTCAATTAAAAAGTAATTTAGTAATTTAAGTTATATATATATATATATATGTAAACATAAACACAATAAAAACATATTACATAAATATATACATATATTTTGTGCTTATTACGAAGATAATTCAAACGATTTTGTTTAGAATAAGTTTAATGAGATATCAAATAAAATTGAATTAATATGTATATCGTTGATGTTTGATTTAAATGATGTAATGCCAATTAGCGTAGTAACGTGCTATTTATAGTTTAATATTATAGTAGATTCGGTTATTGGGTATTTTTGGTGCTCATGCGCAAAGCTCATTATCAAACTTAATCTAATAATCTGATTCTATCGATCAATTATTCCCTTTATTTAAGCTGATTATTTAACCACAATATAAATAACTGTCTTCAATAAGACAGGTCTGTACATACTGTTTTATACATTTCAGAAATAAATTTGACAATCATTTGTGGTATTACTCAAGAGCTAAATGTGCCATTCAATGCAAATTGAATACTACTTGATATTTCATGCATGTTACGAAAACTTGTTGAGTTTGCGTACGGAAGCTGGCAAATACTCAATATTTGAATTCGAATAGTTAGAACTGTTGAAAGATTACGATTAATTGATTTTTTTTTCTTGTGATAATACCAAATATCCACGAGCTTGTTACACAAGCGAATCCAACGGCCTGATTGGCATGGTTTGTAGTACCAGTACATTCATTTTATTTAATACTACAAAGGATGCGAGCAAATCTCGTATAATTTCGGGATATTGCGCACGAGTAAAATATAATCGGGTTTGCGTAGGCTTTGTATTGTGTTGATTGACGAATCCGATAATTAAATAACTCAATTGATTTACAAATAGTACATATTACGATTGAGGGGATATTTTGTAGAATATTGATAAATGGCTTCTGAAATTTGTAAGATAGTTAGATTTTCCATCTTATAATATGAACTATAATGTTAAAACTTTATATTTTTTAAAAAAAATTGGATAATTGATTTTTAGTGTGTCTGAAACTTCAATATTTTGTACAAAATAATAATGTTTTGAAAGTTTTTACGAAAATCAAAATAGAATGCATGAAATATATTACTCGTAATAATTTAAAAATTGTTTAATTAACTATTCGAATTCTTCTTTCAACTATTTGTAATAAATCAGCAAATGAAAATGCCCTGACGTCAGTTTTGGTCGTTTTGTCAAACACTTCTGAAGCTTTACTATAACTAGATTCGATCTTACGGGTAGGTCATTCCAAAACTCTTCTGGTCTCTCTTGTAATATAGGTTTTAAGACAATAGAACTGCTTAACATCAATTATTTCTGGGTCCTCATAAATCAGGGAACGAAAGATGTCTTAAAAGGATTTTTCGAAATAAGACAGAGCTGTATGGTATAGCCGAGTGATTTCTTTTTGCTAACACCGATTTGACAACATTGCTGCCATCTGTTCGAATGCCTAGTAGGATTTCAGATGCTCTAAGTTAATGGGATACAAACTCTCAGTCTATTACTACATTGGCAGTTCCAAACTAACTCAATAACTCCAAGCAGAATGCGATACTGGTTGATGACCATAATTTAGAGTACTATCGGGTAAAGCGTCAAATTGGTGATCAAGCGCAGACTGACCACAGCTGACTCAGGTTCGTCATTGAGAGTTAAGAACGTATCAATGCGCAGGCCACGTGATGCAGACTATGTCATGCGTAAAAAGTACCATTGAAACAATGATTATATCATCTAATACATCGCTATATGGCTGATTTGACTTCAGTCATCCGAAGAGATCCGAAGAGTAATCGAAGATACCGATATCCGCTTGTACGTGAACGAGTAAGGTAAGAGGAAAACATGGTTTGCCAAGTTTCCTCGCAGTCAAAAAAATGTTCAATAGCGCCTTTTCTTGTTACTGCTCAATTGCATTACTTCATTTCTTTGAACCGTTGTGAAGCATGCAAGTTTTCTGAGCTTTGCCATGCGCCGTGATTGCATTCATCGAGGGAGAAGTTTGATCAAGCACTCGGCAGCAAGAATTGAGCTTTACAGCCGACCATATTAGATTAGCGGCAACAAAGGCGTCGAACAATCGCGCCTTTGTCTCTCTCAGTAATTGCACCATGAACCGTCCGTAAGGTAAAGATGCAAGGCTGATCCATTCGGTCAGCACTCACTTAACAGACCAGTTCAACTTATTTACGATTGACTTTTACCTAAGCTCACGTTGCTAAAGTAGTCCTGTTTTTCAATTACACCAAAATCATTATAAATGGTACAGCTTTCATACAATAGAAGAACTTTGCATTAAAATGATTACTTTTATCGAGGATATTTCACAAGATTCTGGCCGAAATCTTTTGAATACGAACTCAATTATAAAAAGGAAAAAAATACCATCAATATTTTAGAAACGGTTAATAAAAACTTCTCAGGAAAAAACTGAATAGAAAGAATAGGTAGGTTGTTCTAGTTGATACTCTAATGATGATGGTTGATACAATAATTGAGAAAACATTACTAAGTAAAAATTGGGTCCTTATCCAAACAAAATGTCAGATCTTTTGATTCTAACGAGCTTAATGTCAAGAACAGAATAGAGTGTTGAAGCACCCGTAGGCCCCGTATGATACTTTATAGGCCTCAGTTAATTGACCAAATGAATGCGGTCTTATTCGAAAAAATGGCCTATCTTTTGCATATAGAGCTTCATTTCCTCTGTTTTTACTTACTCACGATCGCTTAGTCCTTCTTACAATCTGTTTCTGCAGTTAAATTTAAAGTATAAATCTTTTTCAATTAATTTTTTTATCTAGCATTATTTCATTAACTTTTATCGATTAAAATAAATAATGCGAAATGAAGAGGTTTTTTGTATTTTATTTTTACTCATATTTTTAATCTATTTTCCCTTTCTTACATACTCAAAATATTAATGCTAGGTTTGCAAAATGGATTCCACCTGGAATTGACTTAGAATGAAAAATTCTGACTAAAATCTAAACGAACATCAAATTTTTATGTCCGAATGTATACAACCACCTATACACAATTAATTAATAACTTATATATATTTCCATTTATTAGCATAAAAGTCTAATTTATGTTAAAGCTTTATTTTTCACATGTAATCTTCTGTCTCGTCTTCTGGAGAATAATAATGAAAGATTAGCTTGTGCTTAGTCGCATGTTAAAGTTTATAATTTGCATACAGAAATACTGTGAAAATGTATTTTATTTATGCAAATATAAATCTTTTCTTAAAATTGCATCGAGCTGTTAACTGGTAAACGTGTTACATTTTTCTGATAAATGTAGCAAAAAAATCACTTTATTTAAACTTGCATACAAAATTCGTTTCTTTCCACACAAAACATAAATTCAAGAAGGAAAGACAACACATTTCCTCCCTTGGCTTTCGAGAAAAACCGCAGAGCCAACGTTTTAGCTATGCTAGAAAAGTGAGAACGCGAACTGTTTCTCGGCTTTGCTCCGACTTGCAATGCAACCCGAGCGCCGAGTGTCGGGTTGCGCGAACTTTTTCGCGTGCGCGGTCTGTCGCGCGATTACGTGGTTCAAAAGAAGATTATACGTGGACGGTGTGCTGTTCCTTTGGCTGGATTTTTGGGTGGCACTGATGCTAAGCCAAAGCCGCGTTCCCATTATTGCACCAGCGGCTGATCCCCCGCTTCGCTCTGCGGGTAATTAGCTTTCCGGACACGAGCCAGCCCCGCCCTGAACGGCCGATGCGGTTGACGAGTGACTAGCGGGGAATTCCCGGTGCATGCGATGCACTACTCGCTCGTTGCGATTCTTCGAACCATCGGGTTGAACGAACGCGTGCTGTTCTGCCGGTGACGTGCGAGCTTTAGATGAGCACTCGGTGGCTTTGTATCGTCCACTCTCTGTCCACTCTCAACGTGTGACATGGACTGTCTTGAAAATTAGATAGAAATGCTTCTCGTGTAAGCCAGTCATAATAGAATTACTATCTGTAGCGAACTGTAATACTGATTCTTAATCTTCTCATCAATATCTACATAGCTACACTTCTATTGTCTTTGAGAGTTATAAAATACAAGCATATTGTATTCTGATTATAATTAATGCAAGTGTGCAAATCAAATACAAAACAATCCAATATAACTTGTAGCGTTGGCTTACTGAGGTAATTATATACTCGAGGTGGCGCTACTGTGTATTCTAGTTCTTAATAATTAATAATTAATCCGATCGAGGTTATGTATTTCAATTGCAACCTCTAAAGAAATCTTAGTGTTAATAATGTTGAACTAAAAAATGAGTGATGAAAATCATAGAAATATGAGTAAATTTTCACTCACAGCCAGTGATCTTTAACTCACACGCACATGTGTTTAATCTCTGATTTTTCAGGCCGACATATACTTATAATTAAATTTTCATTAGACGGTTACTTAAAATTAAATCTGAGTTGATAATCTTTTTTTATAATAATTTTGAATTAGAGAAATAAATTTTAATTTTAATAATTTTTGTAATTTTCAATTATTATGATTATTTGCAAAATGTACATTAATTTAACTTTTAGTATAACCCCATGTATAGACAAGTATACTGTCAAGTATTTCAATAAATAGGGAAGGAACTTTAATGACAAATGCACTTAGAAGTGCTTCTGGGAGACTTCAATTACCGTTTTAATCTTCCGCACCAAGTCAAACTATTTACTTTGCCAAATATGAAAGGAGTACTCCGCCTATTCCACTTAAAACTCGGTCAACAACTAGGGATATTGCGCGCCAGATGCATTTCTTCCCCCTCTCCACCCCCCTTGATATCGCTCAGGAAAAGGCATCCTTGCGAGTAGCAAAAACCTACTTGAAAGTCGTTACGGGAAATGCGGGTCGCGCCGCGTCGCTATAAGAACATCCAATAAATCCCCGAGTTGTCAAAGACGCGGTCCTCGAAAAAGCCACCGCGAGAAGCGCGGCCTCGCATAAATTATGATCGCGACTGCGCGCAAGGCAAAAAGCCGCGCGGATAGCGAGGCGCTCCGCTTAGCCGTTGAATCGCGTTTGATGAGTCGGACGGACACGAGCCGACGGGGCGTCATGCATGCAGCGAGCGTTATTATCGGCATTGTCGGTGCCAATCCAGCCGGTCTCGAGTGCGGCTCAAGCTATCGCCCGCTAAACGACTTATTCAGCGGGTGCCCGACGCGCGCCTCGACCTATTTACAAGCACGTCACGCTTAACCGTCGTAACGCGGCTGCGCTATTAACCGCGGGCGATCTCGTGCCTCTCTCGGAAGTCTCCGAAATTACAGCCGTACGGTTCTTTCTCTGCGCCTCTTTGGAGTAATTCAGCGCGTGAGATATCGCCCCGCCCTTCCGGCTACGCTCGCGGGCTAATCTTCAATTAAGATCTAAGAGGGTAGTTTCCTTTGCTTTTGAGGCGTCTTGCGCTTCTATATTGCGCGTCTGCAATAATGGCCCCCGGGAATTTATTCCAAGAAAGGAAATTTTCTCGCAATTTCTTTAAGTAAAAATAGAGCTTTACCATTACGCTTTGAAATTAGATAATCAGTTATCTAGCGTAGATCGTCTCTTGCAGTTACAAGTCCTAACAATAAAATTGAGTCGTGATCAAAGTTTGTTGTTATCGTTACTACCTAAAATGTATATAATCTTATAACTATTTACAATAACTATTACTTGGTGCCTGAATGTTTAAAAAATGTACTATTTGTAAGTTGTAATATAATATTATATGTAAAACAATCAAATTAATCTGCACTATTAATTGATTTTTAAATTGATAGTCCGTATTGATTGACTAATTACTTTAGCGGTAAAATTAGCTTTTGAAATGTATGTTAATAATATATTGTTATATAGAATTAATCAATTCATATATTCAGTTATAGAGTAAAATAACCGTTATCTATTATCGGTCTTATATTTCATAATTCTTGAAATTTGACTAAAAATAGTCATTTGTTTATTTAATCTTACTAAAATCTCTTTTAAATTTTCTCTCGAATAGAATGATTTTGAAATATTTAATAACAATCTAAAAACAAAAATCGTTTAGATTATTTCTTTCATATTTTAATTCATAATACAAACAGATGACAATAAGACAATGCTTTGAATTCAGATCAAATTTGGACATTGCCTACCATAGAGCTAATTAAATTGTCAGGCTTTTTCTAGCAGGAGAAGAATACTATTTGTGCGTCACTCTTTCTCAGGCCCATAAAACAGATTAACGCGAAAGTAGATCTTACGCGGAAGTGAAGTATATGTAGTACTAGTAATATCGATTACGCGGTAAGTTTCAAGCCTCCATTCATCCACAGCTGGCGTAGCTCAAGAGAGGCAGAGGGCAGAAAGGTAGGTGGGCGGCGCGGCGGGTCCGAGAGCAGCGCCCTCGAGATCGCGCTCGGATTACCAAAGCGCGGGGGTTGGGACGAATCACGGTAAGTGCGATATTGAATGTCGCGCGGGTCATCGTGGTGCAGGGGTTCGCCGCGCGTGGACGTGCCCGTCGTCCCGGCGGGCGTATTAGGATGCGAGATGGTGCGCGCCGCGACGACGATTTCCCGGGAGCTCCGACTTTTCCGAGGAATCGCTTTATGCGTCCGCTGTATTTTCCGCGGGGCTTTATTATTGGCCATTCGATCCAATTAGTTGTTATTTGCAAAGAATGAGATAAAGAACGGCGATTCGTGTCCATTTTGTAGACGTATAAAACTTAATGAGAGTTTTTATCGTAATTTTATTGAGCACGCGCGTTCAAAAGCAAAGATAACTGCATCAATTTACGGATGATTACGTGCATCCGAACAATACGATCAGCTGCCCGATCAATTAATAATTTACTTTCATAAGCTTTTGTTGATTTTTAAAAAGATACAAAAACGACAAGACTTGTGAATTGTTTAACCAACCATAAGTCGGATTAAGCTGATCCATTTTTTTATTAACCAGATTAGCAGTTATTCCTTCTAAATGTTTTTATTGTTGCTTAAATTGCAGATACAGGAAAACTTGTAGATGATAAGCAATAGATTCGCAGATATTAGAATAATTCTAAACGTTTGTTTATAAGCGCTATGTACTTTAGACAGACATTTGTTTAATTAAAACAATAAAAACCTAAAGGTCTTAATCCTAGAAACGCATGCACATACGGAACTTACAGCGAGGCGCCTCTCGCAGACGCTCGGGGTAAGTCGACACGTCGCCGGGGGCCGGGGCAGCTCGCACTGTAACCGGCCGGGCGCGCAAAGCTCGAAACCCGTTGGCTCGGATGCACCTCGCGCATGGGTCGCTTCGCCGAGCGACTTAATTGGATCTCGCGAGTCCGTTTCTTGCCCTCCCTCCCCTTGCCGCTGTGCGCGCCCCTCGGCCAGTCAGGATCGCTCCCCCGCCGGTCGGACAACGCATTATCACGCATCGGCCGAAAGAGTTATTATGACAAAACGGCCGTCGGCGGCGTCTCCGTTGGCCGCCTACGCGAGAGGTTCTACGTCGGAAGCGCGGATGATATAACTACCGGTGTCCTCGGACCTCGTCAGCGACGTCGAGGTTTAACGCGGCCGGCGACGACGCGGAGATTTACCGCGGCGGCCTGATTATCGGGGCGTAATCCGAGGCGGCCTCGCGCTCCTTGACCGGCCACTCGGCGCCCGATAAATCCTCCCGCGATTATACCCGCGCCCCGTTAATCCGAGCTGCCCCGGGACTGCGCGTCGCCGGTAAAAATGACCGGCGGATTATATACCGGATTAGCCGGCGCGTGCGCGTGCGCGCGACGCCGTGGCTTAGGGCCGCCTGGATTTTTTTTACCTAATTTCGGGGTGGGGGGAGAATTGTTTCTTTTTGTTTTTGGAGCCCCCTGGAGCGGCTAATTTCCGCTTCCCCCCATTTTTATTTTTTGCCCCGAGCACGTTGGTTCGCGTGGAGCATGACGCTCGTTCGGGGCGCCCTTCGGACAGCTGTCGCGTGCCCCCGCACGACGCTCGGCTCCGCCGCCCCTTGGTGCTCTTTCTACTATAGTCAAGGCCAATTCCGGGCTCGTCGTTTTAGTATTTTAATTAAAAGCTGATTGCCAAGAGCTCAAGCTGGATGCTGCTTCGAAATGTGTTGACCCTTTCCCCCAAACAATGTCCTGCCGGGCGATGTTCAACTTTTCCGGCGTAACCCGGCCTAAGTCTAATCAAATTAATTAGATGTTTTTCCTTAAGTAAGAAGCAAGTAGTGCGCTATCTCGTAACTAAAGTACGTAACTTCAAATTAGAACAAAAATAAAGATCGTTTTATTTCAATTGCTTCTATTTTTTTTTCCACTAATTGCCGTACCTTTTATTTCTTGCCTGCTAACGTGCGGTGGAACTTAATCAAACACGTTCTCCGCGGCAGCAGAGACTGCCAGTACGGTATTCGCTTGATAAATCAACAGGAACGGCTTTGGGGATTTGACAAAAAGCTCCCGCAAGCGCGGCAAGACATGTTTTCCAGTGAGCCGCGCGCACTTACTCGCAACGCCGTGCGGCGCGCGCTCGGAAAATTGAAAAACGGCGAGCTTGCCGCGGCACATAATCTCGCGACGGATCAGCGGGCGGGGCCGGGGCGGGGGGCGTGGATCGATTATCCCGATGATCGTCGGCCCTCGATCTCCCTCAACGTCGCCGGCCGGCCCTTTATCGCGATCAGCGAGTCTCTCGGAGGCAGTGAGCGCGCGCCCGCGCGATTTATTCGCTCCGAGTGGGGGTGGGGGGAAGAAAAATGCGGCCAGCCTGCCTCGGCGTCGCCACGCGCCGCGCCCCCATCCCTCAGCCGGTCCGCAAAGCTCGGCGCCGCGCCCGGAAAATTTGAGACAATCCCTCTCGGCGCCGTCGGGGCGCCCTCGCCACGGGGCAGATGCCGCCCGCAGATAGGGGCGCCGTCGGCTCTCGCGGGAGGCAGGGAGGGGGCGCCCGAGATTTCGATTGGATCGCGCGGCCTCTGGGGCCGACTCCTTTAGATAAGCCCGTCATTGAGTGCGCGAGGTCGTTTCTATGCGCATACGCGAGCGGCCTGTCCGCCACCTCGACTACCGCCCGCGGCTTTATTCATCGGCTCTCTTTCAGCTCCGCGCTGTTTACTCCTCGAGGCATTTCAAGCCCCGTTGTAGGCCGTTCTATAATAGAGCAAGCGCTGGGGCTAACAGTTTTAGGCTGGACTAATTTCGCAGTAGGCGCGCCCAGGAGTGCGAGAAGACTATCGAATATTGTTTGATTGCGCGAGAGCGCGTGATACGTTGAAATGGAGGCTGTGCGATCTCTGCCACTGCAACGACCTGGCAAACTGCTCCGAGAAGCGAAAAAGTAATCCGAGGGCCGGCAGATTCCTTCGTGCCGGCTCCCCGGCCCCGTCGATCCCCGCGCAAGGGCGGCCCTCCACGGGTTTCGATGAATAAAAATTTTGACCGACGTCTACGCCGGCCCCGCATCCCTCGAGGCAAATTTATATTCGGCGCTATCCTGGGGCCGATGGGCCGAAAATAACGCGGATCGACGGGCCGAGAGGCGGCGCGCGTTAATGAGCCGAGTTCATAATCGAGGCGGACTTGGAAGGGGTGGGGGGAGCGATAGCCCCGAGGTACGGGGCGTTGGCGCGCTCACGCAACGATTGCCATAAAGCGCCCGGCGCCTCATTACCGCCCCGACGCGGCCCTGGGGCTGATCGACCGTTTTGATCGATGCGCCACCTCGCCTTTGCGTGTAAAGTTAGTAATAGAGAGCTACGAGGGGGAACTCGCTCGACTATTATGAGGCCCGGCTCGTATTCGTACGCTCCCGCCTTTCGCCGGCATAACGCTCCGCGGCATTCCGAGGGTAATGAAGACAACTCAGTTGGGGTACGCATCTAGTAGTCGCTCGATAGTCGTTACGTGGATGAATGGTTGTTAGATTCGGTGTAATCGAGGGCATTTGAGGTCGAATAGAAAAATAATGCGTGTCCTCGTCGCGTAAGTGTACGCGGGATCAGCGTGTTTGCGCGAGCTTAGGAGCGGCTGACCTCGCGCAAGCTTCCTGTCTGGCACTCCGATCTCGGTACGCAGAGCTCCTTTCCCCTGCGGTGCTTTCCGAGTCTCGCTGGACCCCTGCGTGGAGATCCATTGTCTTGTGCTTTACCTACTTTCGACCGTCAAGCTCGCGCTTTCTCCAAGAGATTTACGGACCGACTTTGCTGTATATACCGACAAGTGGCTCGAGGATTGATCTCGTCGTCGCCTCTCCACTCACCGAGTCTGCATAGATTCAGGAGGTGTCATTTCCCCGGGAGTCGTCGCGGTCTAGCTTCGGCATGAAAGCCGCCACTAACACGCTCGTCTATGGGCCGCGGGTACGTTCGACTTCCTGCATATACACCGAGGTGGCCCTCTGCAAACCTGAGCTATATACACCTATTCAGAATCTTGAGTAACTACGCTGCCGGGACTGGAATAGATGCCTTAAAGCACATACCCTCAAAAACGCATAATAAATTTACATTTCCGAAAATTGTAATAGTAGGATAATATGCTAAATAAACACAAGATTGACAAATATTAAATGGTAACACTATAACGATTTAACAAGTTAAATAAAAATTAGCTTCTGCCATATTCTTATCTGTGACCTATTTCGAGCTTAATAAGATAAAACTTATCTTTTAATTTGTATCAACAGTAGCTGCACCGAAAGTCTCACAACATTTCGATTGGCGGAGTATACGATCCCGAGCTGATAGTACGTCTCACGCTATACATCCGCGTTATAATTCGAGTACTTAACACATTCAGTTGTGTTTAATCATAAAATGTAATGAAAAGCAGTGCACGGTTGCTTTGCAGTCAATTTTTGAGTTCGACAAGATCGACAGATGTACCTTTCGGATAGGTGCCCCCCATTCGCGATCCTGTAACCCAAAGCCCGTCGGCCGGCGGAGTTAGAATCCTCGGGAGCGGCTGGCGGCGGCGAAGATGAGTCCGACTAGCGGCTCAGAAATCTTCGCGGGCGGTTCGGCCCGACGGCCTCTTGGCGCTGCAATTCCTTTTATAGGTCGTTTGCGTCGGGCGGGCGGCTCACGCACTTCCCTCCGCTTGATTAAATTGCCCCGCGAGTGGGCCGGCGCACGTACACGTACATAGCGGCGCCGACCGAGGAGGCGCCCGGCGCGCCCTCACGTACCGCGTAAAGCGCGACCGAGCAAAAATACCTCATTCCCCGGCTTTATTGCAGTCGGCGGAATTATGAATCTGCGGAACGAGTGGCGCCGCGGGGACACCAAGCCACCTTTTTTTTTCTTTTCATTCGAGCCTTTTATCCCCGCGGCGCGTGTCCCAACTGCGCAAGCGCCGACGGAGAACCCGGACCCGAGATTGCACTAGGAGGCACCGGCCTAAACCTGCCTAGGGCCCGTCCCGGCCGACCTATACAACCTCCTCCCGCGCAGTGCATTCCGTCGAAATAACCCCGTTTTACTCGCGCCGCGCGAGGAAGTACTCGATATCTCGCGGAATGAAAAAAAAGAAAAAGGGGAATATACATATGCGTTGCGGGCGAGAGGAAGCCGCGCCTCCCGGGCGCTCGTTAAAAGTCCCCGCGCGGATGCCGGCGCGGTTTATACGCGGCCGATAGGCAGCGAAGACGGCCGCGCGAGCGACCCGTCAAGATTTCCGCGGCGCGGGTTATCGCTCCGGGGTTCCGTGCCGGCGGGCTTTTACGCGGCCCGGTCTCGCGTGCCGCCCGATGATTTACGGGGCCGGAGTCGGCCGCTAAACGCCGCGCGAATCCTCGAAAAAGTCGACCCTCTGCTTTGCCCACTTGCTCCTGGCATACGCTTTCTTTTTTTTTCTCATTTTTCTCGCGGATATTAGCCTTTAAGCGCAATCGGAGATGCCCGGGGTGTAGGCGGGCACGAGATTGAAAATTGCCGGCTCGACCAGTTGGTATATATATACGTATGCCGTCTAACTAGGTGACGGGCCGTTGATTCAATTCCTACGCTTGTTATCGGCCTCGGCCCCGTCGCCCATGATAAATTAATCTTACCCCTTCGAAGATTTATGATGACTTAATGCGGCCCGGGCGAGATAAAGAGAACGAAGGGGCAGCCGGGGCGCATCGGCAGCGCCTAGGCGGGGCAAACAGTGCAATTCTTCAGAATCCTCTCGGCCCAATCCCCGAACGATCAATTACTCGGGGAGAGGTTTACCTCCGGCAAACACGAGCGCCGCCAGCAGGGCCGCTCGTGCTCGCCTCGCATGTGTCTTTCTTTCCGCGACTCGCGATACATGTATATACGCGCGGCCTGTTTTGCCCGCCTCCCTTGTTCCACGTCCCCCGCGCAAACGCGAGCTCTTTCAAATCGGAATTATCGACGAGTTAGTCTATGCTCGGGCTGCACGAAACATTGTACGCGTACGCGTTCGCAGGGGAATCACTTTGCATGGAGAACAAAAGCCACCCAACAAACCATTGTTACGATTGTCATAATGACCTCTCGCGACGTATACACCGCTGTTATCGTCCGGTAATGTTCTATCCACTTGAATCGTAAAAAGTCCACAATAGAAATATTATATGCGGCCAAAAAATTTAGTTTAATCTCCTAGTTTTGGCGCTGCTCGCTTCGCCTCTTGGTCTTTCGTCGGTGCGTGAAAAGCGCGTTAGAGGAGTCGAGTCCGTAATAAGAACGATGCTCCCGGATGCTGCCTTTTCACTTCGAGAGCCGCTCTTAATTTGGCCACCAAAGTACAGTGCCGTAAAAACAAGTCTTAATTCTAGAGGGAGCCAGGGAGAACGGAAGTAGACCTGTAGTATTCTCAAAATTTCTTAACTTATGGAAAATTTGCTTCCGTGTAGTATATACCACAGTTTATTACCACGTTAGATTTGTTCTAATTAACTTCAGTGAGGTATTATGTTTCATTTTCCGCTCCAGTCTTTAGAAACTGGTCTCTATTCAAACGATTTTACTTTTTCGGTTCATAAGTAGAAATGCACAAGTATTTGTTTTATTAATTAATCAAATTTCTACAATTTCATATTTGCTTTGAATTAACGTTTGTTTGTACAATTATAATAAAACTGTAATAACGATTACTTACCGGATTCGTAAATCGAAAACGATACAAGTTTATAGGACTAATAATTCTCTAACTAATTTAGGGACGCATTACCTCAGAATACATATAGTTTTCTTAGAAGTTAGGAAATCGGCCACTAAATTATTAGGGAAATAGTCCTATCGAATTTAATCGATTACAGTTTCCTAATCTGATAGGTAATTAAGAACTTTTCACTCGCTTTAAATCGTTACAATTTCATTATATTCGAGTATTAATGCAGAAATAAACAAAATCATAAATAGTTTGTCCTATATCTGTTTATTTAAAATTTGTGTAGATATGTTTCCTTGTACGATTTACAGAAATCTTGCGATTATATTTACCCTTCACTGATACATAAATGTGTACAAAATGCTATTGTAATTCACGAACCATCTATATTGCAATGTTTAATAAAATGTGAGCATACTCGCAGTCATATTTATGAATTAAATTAAACATGAATAGGTTAACTTCATTGAATTCGATTTTTCTCGCAGATAATATTATTTAATATAAACTCTCACGAAATCAGCTAACTGCAATCTATAATAGGCTTTTGACCTTTAAAGCTTCATGTTCTCGTTCGCTGAAATTTATGCTCGCTTTAAATAGATACTTGGTGTACGCTTCGTCCACTTTAAGTGGCGCCCATTTTTCGTGGGCTCTTAAACGCACATAAAAGCTTGTCCGTAGAAATCCAATATCAAGTGTAGTCTCGTTTCAACCATCGAATTATAAATACCTATGCGCGTAATAAAAAAATTGTAAAATATCGATAAAAATGATTGAAAAAAATTGCAATTGAGTTGTTTTTGTTTTCGTAGATTTTGCCCTTCTTTCTGTTAAATTCTTTGCCATCGGGCATATTGCATTTTATTCATTCCCTCTTTTTACCTGTCCGCTTCTCAGCCCTATTCACTTTATTTGCTGACATAAATATTAATAAAACGTTGAATTCAGTATTTTATTTTTTCCTTTCTCCCAATTTGGTCATAACAATTATTTATTCTTTTGAGCTTATATTTTGCGCATGAAAAAATTATTTACATTTGACAAAATAACTACGTGTTCCTATTTGCATGCTCCATACATGTTCATGAATGGTTTAAATATTTATGATTTTTATTTTAGATTTTATTATCTTGTATTATGTAGAGTATAACGTAAATTGTATATTACATATTACTATATGTCATATTATTAATTTTCATATTCCATAAATGAAGTCCTTCCTTAAAGCTTTCTAGTAAAGTTCTATTATATAGATATTTTGGTTGCATAGGGCGAGTAAGTGATGCAATATCATTAAATATATAATTTCATAAACGGTTTAACACTTATAGTTCTTGGGTTCATATATTACACACCCATAAAGGTAATGTAGACCCAGCAGGCGCTATTTGAACCACTTGCCTCTAAATACGAAGTGATTTCCATGCTCCGTTTAAGGCCCCACTATACTTCGTATGTATTTATGAAGATGGGCGCACTCATGCAGCGGAGCTCGTGAGGATTTCAGGAAGCGAGATACGGCCAGGGGCCGTGGGACACGTATAGGCTCTCGTGCATTGGCGGCGTTATTTCATTCGGGCGGCATAAACGAAAGCTAATGGCCGCTAATGGAGACTTGCGGCGATATAACCTTCCGCCAATCAGAACTCCTGGGCCGCTCGTCTGCGGCGCGGCGTCCCCGAACTCGCGCGCCCGTTTAATTACCGACTGCACTAATCAGCCCCCGCGGTTAACATTTTGGCACGATTGTGAGCTGCTCCATCGTACGAGCGATTCGGCGCTCGATTGCTTGATAAACCTATCGGTTACGAGATCGGTTGAGCACGATGTCTTCCCTCGGATTCGACTTTAGATGAGTTTTAATTGCCCGAGTGGAGATTCTGAGGATTCGGAATTACGAGGTTCTGCAAACTCAAACGTTATTTTAGTGCGAGCTCTAACTAAAAAGTTATTGACGAATAAAAACATAAAAAGAAAGTTAATTAACATTTTTGTATTCTGTGAATTTTTATTAGCTTTACTCTAAAATTAAAGATATATAGAACGAAATTGCATTATAATTTTATTATACTTGCATCTAAATTTTATAAATTCATTTTATTTTTATGCCGAGAAATCTAAATTTTGTTAGATCAGAGTACAATTTAATTTAAATATTCATTTTGCAAAACTAAATTTTATTCTCCAATAACGATAATTTTCAAACCCTTTCATTCTATTGCTATCGTGTAGGACTTAAAGTAATTTTATTGTATAATCTAGATAACATAAAACTCGTTTATATTAATGATAATCCATTCAATAAAAAACTTGTTTCCATATTTAATATACACTTTAAACGTATGCCAAATTAGCATTTTCCTCTAAAATTCCAAACTAAGATAATATTTTCATTTATAAAAATATTCAAGCGCGCAAACCGCGCAATATCTAAATTGCTTACATAAACCATGATGCAGAATCCTGAAAAATAAAAATGTCTGACCAAAAGCCCCTTTTCTAAAATGCATTATTTACGTACGCCCGCGCGCGCGCCCGCGTTGTTTCATCGTCAATTCTTCCAAAGGGAAAACGGAAAAGTTCGCGGGCGTCCAGGAGGTCAAGCGCCCGCGTGTTTTTTTCCCCCGTCGCGCACATACGCACGCACAAATCAAATGCAGCGTCGCGCGTCGGACTCAAGGGCCGCGGCAAAAAACAAAAGGGCCACCGCAAAAAATGCGAACGGTAGAGGAAAGCTCGCGGCCGCACGGCAGAGCCCTCGGACGCCGGACGAACGCGGGCGTCCATTACTCGCACATAATATCCGCGCTCGAATTCGCGTTACAGGGCCGCTGCCGCGCGGCGGCTCGGGCGCCCAATGGCACCCGGGAGGATTTCAATATTTCGGCCAGATATTACCCCGGGCGCGGCTCCGATCGGCCTGAAATACGAGCGAGCGCGCGCGAGAGAGAGACTATGGGCCAGTATTTGCGTTTCGCGCGCGGGGCGGGGCCGCACATTGGCCCCAAGGCGCTTTTTCCCCGCACGCTTGACTATATGGTCCCACTGCGCGGGAGGGACTATTATTACTCGCGGTGGAGCTTTTGAATATTTTTCCGCAGCGAGAGTCCAACTCGAGGCCCTGGGGATTTGCGTCTAGGAAGTCATTTTATTTAATCGTTCGGCGATCTTGTATATACCTCGACCACTGTAAATATATTTATGATAAGTGAGATTACTGTGAAAACGATCTTGATAACTGATGTAATATCTGGAATTACAGCAACTTGAAAAATACACAATATGTAGGTCACGTACAAGGTGTTACATATTGTTCCGACATTGTCTATCTACTCTGAAGTTCACTTTGAAATACATAACGATATTCGTGCACATGCATGTTTAACCTCATGTTGTACGTTGTTTGATTATTATGCTTCTGTTTTCATATTTTGATTGTGTATTATATCAAATAGTTCTTTCATATAGCTAGAATTGGTAAATACTGGTATTTAAATAAATGGATGTGTCATTACAACTAAATTTCGAACAGATGTAAACAAATGTGCTGGGGAATTCTAAGAATTTCAGGGACTGGGTAATAGTAAAAGGTAGCTTTAGGGGATTTCGAGTGGTACTGAGTACATAGTAGAGTAAAGTTATATGGATGAGTTATTCATCAATCAAAGTTCATTGCGTTTACACATTAATCAATGGTATTCGCCTGTTAGAATCAGTCAAGCACCTGTGTAAGGATTATTTCAATTTGTAGGTCAAAAATAAAATGGTACGTATAGTTAATATTAATTGAAGATCTGAGATAGTAATAAATATGCACAAGCATAAAATTATTCATTCCGATGAATTACAGATTTAATACATTGCAAAGAATTTAAAACACCGGTGACTCTTACAGACAAAGAATGAAGTTCGAAAATGATGTTATGTAGTAACTTCTTCGGTAACTTCAAATAATAACCAGATTAAGTAATTGCAGAATAGAAAAGACTACAATTTAACCAAAAATTACTCTATTCTAAACAATGTATTGGATAAAATAGACACTTTATTGACGTGTTTGACAATCGCTGAAGGCTTTTGATGTTTTAGAATTTGCACAATGAAGTCGATTGCATCATCAATGAATGAGCGATCATATTTTTTACTGCGCATCCGCGGCAATGAATTAGGGTATACGCTGGTAATCGAGATCCAGAACTGCCTGACCCCTCCCTATCCCATAAAGTATTTACGGTGACGTCGCGTCTTGACATCATCAGTCCATTAAAGGCGGGTCGGACGACTATGACGAAGGCCGGGCTGGGCATTCTCGGGCCTGGAATTGCGCCGCGCCATTGGCCCCTCGATCGGCAATCCCTCACCGGGTGACTGCTGCGCAGCCTTGGGCGATCTCATGCTCGCGGGGCCCTGCATCTATTTGCCGCATGTCCCGCGGGGAATTCGTAGGCGGGCGCCGGCGCCACTGCCTCGCCCCGGCGCGCCCTGAAAAAGATCACCCAATATCTCATTCTTTCTTCGCGAGGGGCGGGAGCGCCTGGCCGACAAGAAAGATGCCCCCCTCTGCCTCCGACGTTTTCATTTTTCCGGGCAAATCCAGCCCCCGCCGCCGCAGCTGCTCGTAGGCGGATTCGGGGGCGGGGATCGAAGCGCCGCGGCCCTGCAAGAACCGGGGAGGGAAAAAAAGAGGATCCCTGCCGAACAGCTGATTCCCACTTGAAGCTGGAGAAGGAAATGCGTTATTAATGGAGCAGACCTCGACCCCCCAGGCTTGTGATACTTCTTCTCGCGATGCTGCGAAGTTTTCTCTCGAAAGCAAAAGTATATTCGCCAGTACCGTTAAAAAATTATGCGAATAATAAATGTGTACTTAGAATTATAAAACGTGGAGATTTTTACTGCTCGGGGCATTATATTGATTCTTAAAAATTAATTTATTGCTTCCACTTACTTTTATATTAACGAATGTAACTCTTTTGTTTCAGGTCCTTCTCTTCCCGGAGGAAGGCTGGGCGAGAAGCGCAAGCAGTTCCTACTGGACTTTGACGCCCTTCTGGTGGAGTCGAAGCCGGTGTAAAGTGGTGGAGGTAGCTGGAACGAGAAGGTTCGTAGCGCCTTCCTTAATAACAGTTGCCGAAACAATGGCGAAAACCTCGTATTTCAAACGATACGATAAATATTTTTTCATTCGCACGCTCGAAAAGATAGCCGAAGGACCAAAAAACGGCGAACCAGTACGTTCCCTTCGGAAAAATCGGCCCGGGGCCGAGCGCAACGTATAGCGCACGTCCGCGATAAAATGTGGCCCTGGCTCGCGTTTCCGGCCGCCCGGGGCCCGAACTGCGTCCGAGTGAAAAATCCGGTCCATTTGGCGGCAGGCAACTCCTCGTCTGCCGGCAGCCGACAATTGCGCGCTCCCCTACACGTCGAAAGCTCGCGCTTCGGTAACGAGGTTGTAATGCGCCGGTGCGCCCCCGCGCAACTAATGGCCGCCCCAGTCGGGAACGCGGGCTGCGCTCGGCTCAGCGGGAGGCGGCTGCGTTCTGCCGCCGTTGCGGGGGTATCGGCGCGCACGGGAGAGAGTCTGAACGGGTTAAAAAAAGAAAACAGGGCTATTCCTGTTTTTGAGGAGCATCTCGAGGAAGATGTTCCCCCGGGGCGCGGCTTCCCCGGGGATCGGGTGATTGCGCGCTGTCTTTGCTTGCCGCGCGTCGCGCGGCTCGAGCTATTTCCCGAGTTCCAATTACAAGGGGAAAATTAACCATTCCGGCAAGCAGACGGGTGGATGGGCCAACGGCAGATAGACCGGCGGAATAATGGCTTCAAAGCGGGGGCCGCGGCGGCTGCTCTCTCGGCCGGGGCGACCGCACCTCGCGCCCCGCAGCTCCAGCCCGCCGGCCGTGTTTTCCCACCAGCCGGGCGCTTTGTTGGCCCTACCGCTGGAGCGGCCCTCCTTCGCGACCCGCAACGCAGCTAATTGTCGGGGCGGCCGCGCGAGGGCCCCTCAAAGCCGCCCGCATGCCCGGGCCGCCCGCGGGCTTATCTCCCGGCGGCCTGTCCGCGCCCGCGCCGCGCCCCCGGCCCTCCTCGCGCCCTCGGCTTTATTTTCACTGGGCGGGGCGCGCGGGGGCCGCGATAAGAGGCCGCCCGGGCCCTTACGAGGCGATAAAAAGAAATCGTCCGCCCGCGCCGTCTCGCCGATCGAGGCCCTCGAGATTATCCTCGCGATGCGCCAAGCAGTTGGCCCTTAATTCAATTACGCTATCGGCCTTGGAATTTCTTCAACGGGATGAACTCCCGCCTTATTCCTATCCCACCGCTTTATTATTTCAACGGTAATTGCTGGCTGCACCTTGTCACGCTCTACTAGAGAATATTAATTTTGGATAACTGAAACAATAGTGAGGGTGCAGTAACTAAGCTCCCGTGTCTACCTATTATACTGTAATAATTTCAATAGTCATTTTATACTAACTATAGATATTTCCTATAAATATAGACATATGCACGTAAAAAATAATTAGCATAAAATAGTTACACAAATCGTACAGCTAAATTGAAAAAGTTTTATGACATTTTCAAAAAATATCCGGTGCACTTACGAATTTCGTGTCTTAAAATGTGCTTTGCGTTTTATTTATCATCTAATACCGCTCAAACGCGAGTAAAGTTTATTTAACCGTCGGTCGCCTGCCATAAATAATTTGGCGGTCGGTCTTATGCGCCGCAGAACGGCTCCCTAGCCTACACCCCGCATCTCAGGCATTCGCCGATCATTTGAATCATTCACAGAGGATCGTCCGACCTTATTCCAACGCGACTGAATAACGAATGCCCGCGGGAGTGCGCGCTGCAATCACTATGAACGGCTTGATGGCCGCTTAAAAACCTACCCGCCGGCCGATAAAAAAGATGGCGAACAAATCGGGCGGATTATATTCCGGCGGCGCGGTAAATAAAGAAATAAAATTTGATCGCCGGCGCGGTGGCGCGTGCGCGGGGCCGCTCGCGGCCGCCGCGATGCCCCTGTCTCTCGGCGGCAAGGCGCGCCCGCGCCCACCGGCCCTCTTTCATTACGCGATAAAAGTTTGAGGGCGCCTCGGCGGCGGCCGACGCAGAAAGGACGTCGCGACGACTCGGCGCCGGGGGCGCCGCGAGGGCTGATAAGAAATTCAAGCGTCCCCGCTGGGCCGACGCGCGCCGACTGCGCCGTAAAAGTCGTTTGGCGCGGGCGCGTTCGCCCTATCCGCCGGCGCCCCTTCCCCCCCCCCATGCCCTCGGACGCGATTGAAAGGGATTTGGGAATTTGCCGGCCCCCGGGGCCCTCTCCTATTCCGTTTAATTCGGCCCTTTCTTCGATTCCACGAGCCGAGGACCGGCCCGGCTTTCCCATTTCGCTTCTTTGCCTCACTTTGCCTCGCCGGCCGCGGGCGCTGGCTTTGCTTTCCCAGCGCCTCTGTACACGGCTGCGCACCGCGTGTCTCCAGTGAATAGTGCTCGCAAGCTTTTACCCTCCACTTGGTTATCGCAAGCCTCCGCGCGTTGAAAAAGACCATCGAATTCACGTGTGGTACAAGAAGAAAATGCCTTAAGGTTATATATAGGGGAACTTTTGCTTAAGTTGTACAACCGCCAACTTTTTTTTAACGAACTACGGACAACGTGTAAGCCGGGTAATTACGCAGAGTTCAGCAATGGATACTTATTTATGCCATTAAACTTCTCGCCTGAAGTTTGTTAAAATTAATTTATATCGAAGGTTGTTTCAAGAGTTTCGCGGGGTATATATTTAGATTTGAAAATTAATGCTCAAGTGTATAAAATTTACTTTTAACGAGATACCCTATAGCAGAAGTGGCTTAAAAAGAAGTCTATGAAAATCGGATTTTAATTGAAGTGCGATGAAAAAGGCGTTTAAATTGGTATTAAAATAAATACAGTCGGTGCTTATAATTCGCGCCTTCTAAAAACAAGTGGCCGCGTACCGGATTTCCCCGGGATTTACTTGTCGTTGCCGGGCCGCTTGGCGAATTGTTCAAATATCGCCCAAGAGCTTCCCCGGGAATTGCACCGCGTCCTTTTTAATTTTACTCGGGCTCGCGAGCCCGCGGTCTCGAATAACCGGGCGCCATTCGGCCTCGAATAACTCCCGGCGGCAATTTTACGCCTAACGAGGAATTTCGTCGCGTTACGATCGAGAGGTAAACGCGCGAGGCCGTTTATACACCCTGCCGCCGCCCCGCCCCGCCCCCCCCCCTCCGCCTGCCCCTCGGCCATTGTCGAGAAGCGCGGTTAATTGAACCGCGACGCAAAGCTGCTGGTAAAAATGGAAGCGAGCGCCGGCGCGCTCTGAAAAGCTAAGCAATTACGCGGCTTTCCGCGCGCAGGCGGCCTGGGCATCCCGGGGGCAGAGGAGGCCGCCGGCTGCTTGGGAAAACACGGGGCCCCGAGGAGGAGCCCCGACGCACTCGGCGCTCGTTGGCGCGTTAAAAAAAAAAAGAGGTCCGCGGACAGGTGTGACGACCCCCGCCCCCTAGCGGCCTCATTTGCATTAACGCGCGCGTGCGTATAAATTAATAATAAAATCCGGGCGCGTAGGACACGTATTAATTTTATGGGGCGTAATGCGGAACGGCGCTTCGTTTAAAATTTTAATGAAAAGAGGCTCCCGCGCCCTCCCCCACGCGGCAGCGTATGTAGCTCGGCCGCCCGCGAGTTTTCTGGGATAATCCCTTTATCGCGGGGTGGCGCCGAGCCACCGCCGCCCCTCTTCATGCCCACTCACCGCGCATTAAATTAACTGTCCGCCGCAAAAAATAAAACGCAGACTCGCGCGCTCTTCTGGGGAGATGTGCCGGGGGATTGGGGCGCCGGCCAGGCCGACGCGGACGATCCTGCGACGGACAGCTCCCCGCGCACTCTGCGGCCCCCATGCGCGCGAGCTCTTGATTGCGCGCTGATTGGACGCTGGGGGGTAATTTTCTTGGGAAATTCAGTTTTATTTATCCCTTTGTGCCTCTGTGCTAGCCTCACCTCGCTCTCCTCTTTACTTTTTAACGCGAGCCCCCGCGCCCCGTGCATTTCAAAAGTTCCATTCTATCGGTGCGATGGAAGCATCATATCGTTCAATTGTCCAAGTAAAAAACTGCATTGTCCAATTCGTCGTTGTTGTCCACATCTATTTATATATATTTATATACAATAATAGAATAAAGTAGGTATGACAGTATCGTGCGAAGTATTGAAATGTTTATAATTGTAAAACTTCATTTAACAGATTTTTCATTATATTCTATTTTTGAAATCTTTATAACAGACGACAGTCAAAGAAAAAGCAACGAAAAAGTAATTATACATTTCTCTAAAGGCGCCACTGCGTCGTTGTCACCTCGACAGATTTCCAACTGCGGATGAGTGAAGGTGAGAGGAGCTTTTGTGATCGTCCTCACCATCCAGGAGCCATTAGTCCAATCACTCGAGCGGAAAAAACTCATGGAAGGAATATCTTCTCGTCGCTTGCTCTGTTCATTCGCTTTTGTTCGCTCGCGTCTACATTTCTATTTTCGGGAGTCTTACCCTCGCTCAGAACACGATGCACCTAGCGACTTAGGAATTCAGAATATATCTTTCTTACTTCAATAGAATTGACTTCTTTAACTTTTAATGATCGCCTACTTCTCACTGGATACTCAGGTGGCTCCTTCCGCTTTGCAGATATTTTATCCAATTGACAACAGTTGTAAGCATCGTACGGACTCGACTGAAGTAGCTATTATTACTATGTAACAACCTGTACTACTGTAGTTTCATAGAAGATTATACAAGGAAGTTCCTTAGTAAAGAATATTTATACTGTTACATAATCTAAAAATTTTAAACTAAAAAGAAATAAAAAATAATTTCAAAACAAGTTTATAAAGCTGGTAATGCTGAAGACGTCATTTTAAAATTTCGAAAAGTTAAAAATATATTTTAAAAGGTTCAGAAGCTTATGCCAATTTGTGCTGATTCCTCGGCTGATTCTCTCTCATATAAATTTTGTGTCAAAAATTAATTTGAAATATCAATTATGTTAAGTACTCTTTTAATGAATTTAATATGTCAAAAGAGTCGGTTAATCAGAAACCCAATAAGATATAAAAAATGATAATATGCAGTGTAAAAATAAATTAATGAACGTTGCTAGGAAATCGAAATATTTGGTAATTTTTCTGGGTCACTATGATAATTTCATAAGCATAATAATAAAAGAATATAAATTATTTTATCACTAGAATTAAAATTAGTAAAACTCCTAATTTAAAATAAAACTAATCTAATTGTATCTTTATTTCTGTATCAACTTCTGAATTTATTTTTAACTATCTGACTTGAATTTAGAGTTTTATAATAATCTATAATTGAAATAACATTATTATTAGGATTAAGGAATTGTATAAAGCAGAAACCAGCCAGTTACTGTTAATCTTGTAAGATTTTAGCAATTTTTCTCCATACTACTTCAATGTTAGCAAATAATTAATGTAATGAAAGCTCGGTACAATAAAAGTTACTGTAAAAAGTTACAATTTTTACCACAAAATATATCAGATTGCTCTAATAATTAATAAATTCTGTCAAAAATTTTAATACAAATCCTAATAATAATAATCCTTTTTTCAAAGCCCATAAAAATTATAAACATTTTGTAAAATCCGATGAACTGCGCTCATGTACAGTTTTTATTCACATGAATATATTATACATTTCATATTATTAGTGAGTTCTTATTAAGTTTTTATTTACTAGATATTTAACATAAGCAATCTAGTGAAAAATTATTGATACGGCTATAACTGAACCGAACTCTTTAATTGTCTACCAGAGCCGCTAACATTTCGTTAATATAATGAATTTCGGTTCTTCAAATTCTCATTTGAATCGAGGTAAAATAAGTAATAAAAGGAAAGACTTTGGTTGGAATTAAACTTTGAATTTAAATGTAGCAAAACTTTTATCATACGTTCATGTAGAGTAGGTTTTCCACGAAACGTGCGTATTGAAGCACATCAGAGTCATTATCATTATCAATTATCTAAACTCAGAAAACCAATTCAACGACTCAAATCCCCTTTCAAGAATCCAAAGCCCCCATGATGGTTCAAAGCCGATCGGATCTCTCCCCTTCGGTTCTCCGTCCCCAAGTCAACCTCGCGCAGCTAAGACGCAGTGAAAGTGGTCTCCTTCGCCCTGCAAGGGTGATTCAAAAGTACGCCCCAATTCACCTCTGCACCAACTTTTCATTTCAAGAGGGCTGAAGCTTTTCTCCGTTCTCGTTCTTTCTTTCTCATCAAATAACGATGATTTCGCTACATAATGACCTATTCTTGATTGATGATTTTAGGTCCTTCTATCCTGGTTTTTTCGTTTAATTTGTCTTTTTACCTTTGTTACGATTAATTAGGTTGTTATTACTTTTTAGACATATATGTTTTGTACGCGAGAATTGAAACGAAACTTCGATCATTTTAAGTTTAAAATTAATGGAGTAGATTTATAGGACAGGAAGCGCGCATGTTGCTCGTTGTTCATTGTAAGCGAAACTGATGGAGTAGTTGAGGAAGCTTTATATATCTTGCGGAAGAGATAATCATTAATTATTGTTCAGATAAAGGGTACTATGCTCGTATGGACTATATACTCATACACTTTGAAGAATGCATCTAAATACATTTGGATAATGAATTTCTTTTTTTTTTCATTTATTTATTTAAAGCCGCACCCCCTAGATGGGTATTAGCGATATATGTACATATTATTTACAATAAAATTTTTTAAAATATTTTAGTACAACTTTTCATATTTAACATATCTAAATATTTAATAACATTGATACAAAGATTGTAATTGTCTAAGATAGAAGGTAAGTTATCTCTAGCATTGTAGGCTTGACATTCTTTAGAGAAAATAGGACACTTAATTAATATGTTGTTGTTAATAATTATGAATTGCATTGCGAGTGACATATAAGTAATTTACATATTTACGTGTATATATATATAGTCACGTACACACCTTCGGCGCGATACGCGACAAAGCCGGATACGTGAAATCAGCGGCTCCGACATTCGCTACCGTAGAGAAACCGGGGGCCCCGCACTCGTAGCGCGGGGTCACCTTCAGTGGAGTCGCGCCGAACGCTCGAAAACAGTGGCTCCGATATCCGCTATACCACGGAGAAACCGGGGGCCCCACACTCGAAGCGCGGGGTCACCTTTAGCGGAGCCGTGTCGGATTTTCGAGAATAGCGGCTCGACTAACCACTGATCGAAGGAAACACGCGGGCTCCGCAGGCGGCCGGGCCACGGCAACAGTAAAGCACGCGGCTTATTCGCGACATCGACAGCTCGAGTAGCCGCCGATCTAAAGAAACTCGCGGGCTCTCGAGCCGACGGGCGCTCGGCAAAAGCAAAACACGCGGATTACTCGCAACATCGGCAGCTTGAATAACGCTGAAGGTATATGTGGGATCGGCTAGTTCGGGAGTCCACGGGTGGGGAGAAGCGAAGTCGAGCAACCATAAAAAGGTAGGATAGCGTCAAGGAGGGGGTCGTTTTGTCATCTGGCGTTCGTTCGAATGACACGCGTCGGGGCGCCGTTTCTTCATCCCGATAGTGTAAGTCTGGATAATAAACTACGTATACTGCAAACTGTGAGTTAGTCTCCTCGTTACTCCTCCAGTCTCCAGCCCTTGTCGAGAGTTTGATTCCTTCCACCCTCCACACACACGCACATCCAGCGCGTACGTAACAATATATAAATAATTTGAAGAAATAGGTCATTCTGTATTTTGTATTTCATTAATGACTCGATGAAGTTGGCATTGCTTATATAAATCACCATTTTATTGTTGGTTATTTGTGGTTCTTTTACTATTTTTAATAATAGTAGCTCTATTTCGGTGTGTGATAAATAATGGTTTTCTTGTAGCATTAAATATGTTGATCATTAAATATATCGACGAGACATGCAAATGCGTACTCATTAGTAAACAATATTGAAATAGTTATATAATATAATATTTAATATAAATAGCAATGATTTTGGTATGTTGCAGGTACAGCACACAGGCGAAAATGGTGGATACCGGCACGGGTACGTTGTACATTATTGGATCCTTCAAAAGAATGACCACCGACGCAGACTTCAAAGTAAGAAATTTCACTAAATTCAGCATGAATATAGTTAGCATTAAAAGTTTTCTTTAGTGCGACTGTAATACGAATCGCTTGCTAATAATGTCGCCTTTGGTATCCGAGGAACCTCCAATTTTCCAGTAGATATTCTTCCGAGGATGAAACGAGGCTTTCAGAGGCGACCAGAGGCGTGGGGTAGCTGCACCTGCTTGAGAAAGCCGCAGGTGTGGCGTATTCGCTTGCAGACTCGTGTACCCTCTTATCTCGGGTCTCCTTACGGAAGGCGCATAGAGCGTCAGACGCCCCCAACAAGGTCGTTAGTGGATTCTTGGGGCGACGTCGGCGTATCGAGTGACGGCCTCGCGGCAGGTCGCGCCTGGCCCGCGTTCGCCTCCCTTCCCATCGTCCTCCTGGAAAAAAGGGACGCGCCCAAGTGGATGGGGCATTGTGCGGGGGACGCGCGCGAGGCCCGCTCAGGGGTATTTTACGAGGCGCACTAAAGCGCGGGCGGCCCCGTGTCCCGCGGTCCGGATTCCCTCCCCCTTACGCGTCGCCCTGGCTTTTGTGCGGGCTTTTCAGCCGGGATTTCCACGCACACGCCCGGGGCGACGCGTTAAGCCTCTATACACTGTGGAGCCTCCCGAGTTTCCAGCATTAAAGTGCACCGTCGAGCGCGGAGAGAGGGAGCCCCGGCGGGGGGAGGAAGGGGAGCCTCCAGCGCGGGCTTCTTAACCCTATGAATCCGGGCGGGCTTTCGGGACGAGCGAGGCGTTAACGGGGCATCGGCCGGGCGAGGCGGGCGCCTCCCCCCCTTATCGGGGCCTAAACGACCGATCGAAATTCCCGGCTCCTCTCTCTCTCGCTCGCTCCCCCGGGCGACCTCGAGTTATGGATATAGACGTTCATATATACGTATATACCTATAGGCGCGGACCGTGCGTTTTCTCGAGGCGCGCACGGCCCTCGGGCGCCCCGGGGCTCAACGGGTTTAATGGGTCAGGCGAGACTCGATTATGCTGGGACAATCCTCCCGAGTCTCCCGTCCCCGGGCGCCGCTACTCTCGCCCGGTCTGCCTCGGCCTTGTGCGTGGCGCATCCTCGCGCGATCTCCAAGGCCGACCCATCGAGTGTCTGCCTTTGTACAGGCCCTCGAGGAGTGAACCAGTTGTGCACTTTTCCCCTTCGGGATCCAATGAGGATGATTCCCAGGCAAACGAGCCTGCCCGATCTTTCCAGGTGTTACTATTATGCTCAGGCGCGTTTCCACGAATTCCCCTATTTCCCTGTAACTTCTGCGTAATTCCGAAACCGTTATACCACCGACTTTCATCCCTGCCGAGTTTCACCTCCAGATGATGATCTAGTTAAGCTAATAGGTACTTTATTAAAAAGTGATTATATCGCTTATTTCGAGGGACGCTCACGGCCAGACAATGGAAAGCCTCGGTTCTTTTATGCATGGAGAAACTTTAGTGATGTGAAAGCTCCTCGTACTGTTATAGTTTCGTGAGATTAAACTTCAGCTGGAGGTAACTTTCAGTTTGCCCAAGATGGCGAATTCCCCAGCAGTGTTTGGTGCAAATTACTAAGATTCTACGTTGACTTTACAGGATTGCCATCCTATTTATACTCTCTCTTTAACTCTGTATGTACAGTTCTACAAGGATATAGGTTTTAATTAAGCAGTTTAAGCAGTTGAGCTCGCAAGCAGTTAGATTCCCTCCAAAAAACTGCAATGATTATAACATAATGTAAATGAAAGACAAAGCCCCTTCTTCATCAGCCTTGAATGGGCCTCGGATATATACTCGTAGTTTAACTGTTGAAAACTCAAACAATCAATTACACTCTACACAAATAGGAACCTAGAATACTGCACAACTGGCTTCATTACTGCTCCGTCTTACTTCCGCACCTTTTAAATCGCTAATGCATTATTTCACTCACTCATTTTAGCTACATCCTTAAAGCCGCTCGAACGGCCTTCGTCTCGCACAGATCCTCGAGCTCTTTCTCCGACTCCGACGGCGCTTTCTTCTGTTTACCAGCGACTCGGCTTCTTCAGATCTTCAAACGCTGGCTTTTCTCCCATCACAGGAATAAACAGTGCCCACGTGCTTTACTCGAGGAAAGCAGGTGCATCGCGCGGCGTTGTGGTCCTCTTTATTGCCCTCTATCCCGCGCAGGGCTTCTTTATTCTCGAGCCGGTCGAGGGTCGCGGACAAAGTGTTCCCCCGAGTCCCTCCCCCTCCCTCTCTAGTCTGAAAACGAGCCCTCGTTACAGTGCCCTCACGGCGCTTATCCGAGGCCACGAAGGTCGACTATTAAAGAGCGCACAATGACGAGCCAACCGGCAGACGGATGCTCGAGCGATCGAAGTGAATTATAATTTTGACCGCAAAAGAATATCGTATTCTGCATCTTCTCTTTCTCAAAAGTATGCGCAGTTAAAGAATCCACGTGGGGATTGGGGGCAGATTGGATAATAGCAGATGTTAATTGGACCGGGACGAGAATGCGCGCGTAGGGAGATCGTTATCTCGACTTCATCCCGACCTCTTTCATTTTTATTTCGACTTCCCGCATTTTTTGCCGCCAACTCGCAACATCAAATTGCGCACGTACATGTTCATGTATGTACCAGACGTGCGATTGTCCCATTTTTTTATTCTTTCCCTTCCGCTACGCTCCTCTGGTAAATCCTTTTTTCGGTAGTAGTTGCCTCTACGTATTTTTTGCTCAGTTTGGAGGTATCAGTGTCGCTTTGCGTTTATTTTTTGGCTGTCTCTCGGATGCGAAGGCGACTGATTTAGAGGGCCGTCACCGCATGAAATGGCTTCTTTTTAAATTTGTGATTTCAAACATGATTTTGAAATGTGAGTTTATTGATTTTTAATTTTTTATTTTTTGTAGAACTGTCTGGTTAGTTGCATGATTTTGAAGACTAAATTCTAATTTAAGAATCAGATTTTTTTTAAATTCTTTACACATATATTGTAATATTTCTAAACTATTCCGTCGATTTTGGGAAATTAATTCTTTTGAAAATGCACGTTGATATTTTTGAAAGTAGTGGTAGCATAGTGTAGCCAGACATGCTTCAATTTTGTCGTATTATTTATTCATATTATTTTCTGTCAATTATTTATTCATAACTAGGTATTAATTGTTGTTGCAATGACTTTGCCACACTAAACGAAATTCGATTTCATCTTTCTGTCGTATATAGCTGTACCTGACGTCGAACGTGTCGTCGAGCGACTTCAATATGGGATATAGTATGACGGGGACCCTCGAGAGGGGTTGCAAGAAGACCAACAGTTTCCAGATGACGCACTTTGCCGTGATACGTAGGCGGGACTACGAAAAAGCGTACGAGGATCCCAGTCCTACCTAGTGCCCGTCGACGCCCCCGCTATCCGACTGCGGGGACTATGACCACTACACGTAGTCGCGTGGGGGCCCCGATCGGACGAGTTTCGCCAATTGCATGCTCTGTGAATAGACTTTTGAATTATTTTTGTTTCGCAATGCGAGTGGAGGAAAAGTTTTTTTTTAAATTATTGTTATCAAAATACCTCTTCGTATTTGTTAAAAGGAATTTGTATGGTTATTGAATAATTTTAGTCAAAGGATAGTTGAACTATTCTTGTATTAGTTATTACTTGTTGTTTTTACCAACAGTTATCGGTTTCGCATATGGCGAGTGAAAAATCACGTACAGAATAGCCCTTTTTTAATATTTTGGATGAACATCAAACTTTGATATTCACTTGCACGATTAATCATACTGAGTGAAAATACATACGTGGTAAATATAATGTTTACTTTCAGCGTCTGGATTATCAGTTTAAGTTTTTACCCCTTTAAGAGGATACATACCGTATGTACTATTTATACACAGAAAGAAGTAGTAGAAGGATCAACATTAAAATTGTACTACTTTTAAGGCATTTTAATAATTTAAATCGGAATTATTTTTGTGACGTTTTCCATCATATCCTCTGCGAAAATAATTTATAGATAAGCAGTGATGCGTTACATATACAGAGGATTTATAGACTGGCTGTGTAGTTCAATCTTATACATTGTTAGTTTGTTTTCATAAACTTATTACATGCAGAAGAAGGAAAACATATTTAGTGACAGCTTTCTATGAAAATTCATGAATGCAGTGGCAAAACTTTTTAAAATTATGATCTTTTAAATTGCAAATTTGATATTAGGCATTGTAAACTGCACAACTAGTATATACGATGTGTGTATCAGTTTTTATATAAAGTTTATATAAAATATTCACAGAATGCAGTCGTATGTAGAGACACATGTTGCAGCTATTTTTATCAAACGAACCAACTGGTATAATTATTTGATATTGAGGATAGGAATGTGTGGAAATGATCAAGTCATTGTGTTAAATTCACAGATTGCAAATGGAATCCATACTATTAGTGTAATATATCGAATTGATTTATCCGTATTTTGTTGCATTTAAAAGGTGAACGCACCCCGTGACAGAGCAAAACGTCCATAATAGTTTTAATAAACGTAGGTTTCGTGAAAATGAAATAAATAAAAAGACGCTAAAATTTAGCTTATGCAATGATTCACGAAGTGTGTATGCGTATGAGCTCCAAGAAAAATTTTGTGAATGTCGTTGGAGTGGTCAATTTTAATAGTTAAACAAATTTATTTAAATACTGTTTTGTATAATGTTGATCATCAGTTTATGTTTTAAATTATATTTATTTTTTAAATATTTTGTAATTACAAATTTCAAGTCACTAAAGCACATGTACAAAATTCTGATTTTAATTTTTAAACGATTTTATTGTTTATTAACCATAGAAGATCTAACGTTCGAGTTTATAAAACAATTCGACTTTTACGTGACTATACCCTCACGATTAAAATACATTCACATACAGGGAATATTTATTAGGCACCCGTTGAAATGAATATTTCGTGAAATTCGGTAACACATATTATTCCACGCGTCTTACGAGCGCGTCGGAGCTGCGAATGCGCCTGCAACCGTAACGCGTATTATCGCATAAAGCGAACGACGCGGCAATATCTGTTGTGCGCGTGTGCGGGGTTAAGACTTTACCGCACGTACATCACCACATGCTGAAACAGCAATCGGGTCTTTACCAAAGTATTAGCTCGTAAGTTTCTCGGCTGGATTCTGCCCTATCTCAGAAATTCTTATGTGTGTATTATAAATAAAAATTTCACGCTGCGGCTAAGAGAGAATCACTGTTTTAACTGCATAGGTGCGATTTACTATACATATGTAATGTAAGAAGACAAAAAAGAACGATTAAGAGAGATAGAGTTGCAGTTTGATGAAGATGTGCAATGTTTTCAAATGGAGTAAGATTTCGCAAGCTCATCATCACAATTCACCTATAAGATAATATATTATATATTGTATAGATGTATAAGGCGTAAATAGGGTTTATTATAGATATATATATTCTATACATAGAACAGGTAAATTATGTATATGTTTATGTATATGTATATGAGTAAGGATATGGATATAGATAATATCGATGTGTACGCACGACAAATAAGAACCTTTTGCTCGGGATCATTTGTATATTATAGGGCAGCGTGTCTTTGTGCGACACAAGATTTATTTTTGCTATCGAGTACTGAGAACGTCGTCATTGCATGCCGTTACTTTATCGTATGGTACGGTATGTATTCACTATGTTCAATGTCTTATTTCGATATTTTTAAATCAACGAAACCGTACTTTTGATGCTTTCAATTATGCAGTATGAATTCCTTTTTAGTACTAGTTTGTTGATTATAACTGGCAAAATTATGATAGAAGAAGATACAAAACATTATGCTTTGACGCTTTTTATGAGAAAACAAAGTGCAATATCACATGTGTGACGTACTGATTACAGTTTTTCAATTTCACAATTAACTATCTATTATTGTTATAGTTATACATATATTTTAATATGCAAGAGGTAATTTTTTCAAAGGTTTTAGCACCCTTATAATATTAAAATTATTCATCTAAAAATAGATACATTGACTGAGACGTATCCGTTGAATTAACTATTGACTAATGATTATTTATAAACTGATATTTTCTCTGATTTCTAATTATAATTATTTTAAGAATTATGGTTTTAATTTCTTAGTAATTATTATTTTATCTATTATTATTAGTAAATTGCATTCGTGCTCATTGTAATGAAGCAAACCAAAGAGCAACGCGAAAGTTTTATAAGATTTTTTTTGCTTATTCATATAATAACAATTGTTAGGAATAAATCAAATGTAACATTATAGTTTATTTTCTAAGTGTATTTATTTAGTATGTAATTTAACGAATTCAACGCATACGTTCTAAAGTACGGCAAAAATCACAACAACCATTAATAAATCAAAGGTCAAAGGTTGTGAATGTCGATAATGATATAACAACGTAATCAAATTTATATAAAAACAACTAAATATGGCTGTAAGTGCACCGTTTCACTGTAATATTTTCGAAACTAAAAAAGTTGCATCGCTATTTCTCTGCTTTGAGATACATCGACAATTATGTCTAGCTGTTAGTGCCAAAAAAAGAAGCGCGACGTTTCCTACGAGGAACTAGTCCTATCGTATATTATGCAGTAAAAGTATAAGAGAGTAAAAGTATAACATAAGGTTTAAAGAAAACAAAAACTATAGGTGTGTATCTTTAACGAAAGTTGGACTCGATCTATTTTTTTGTGCGAGTAAGGGTGGCACGTAACAGGGTTAACAAAGAGAGTAAAAGCATTCTTCTGTTCTAAAATCAGCGAGACGAACACGTTTTTCTCACAAAACCGTCTATGAATTCTCTGCTGATTTTTGAACCCGGATGAATCAGAGTAGAGAAGCAAATTAATCAATAGAGAGCTACACAATGATATTTAGAATTTTCTCTTTATATGTCAGGTTAATATAGATTAGGAAATCGCTTCTTCTAGTCGTTCAGATAAACATAGATATAAAGGAAAGTATTCTCATTCCAATAATCATGCTTTGATGCTATTTAGAATAAAGTATTGCGATCAATTTTTTCGCTGTTTGTCAGAACTAGTCTCCTTACTATAATTTTGCATTTGTATTCAAAATGCGCCGTTTAAAATTCTACTGCTTTAAGGTGTTAAAAAGAAAGGGCGCGCATAAGACTACAACTGATCTTTAATTCATATTTTTTAAATTCAAAATAAACATTTAATAGCTTTAAGCCCTGTAATACCATTGTTTCTAGAAATTTTTAATTTACTGATAAAAATCACCAGACATTTGTTATTACTTTTAAAACTTTTATTTTATAAATTTGGATTATAAAATATAAATTTGACGATTTCTGAATTTTGAGTGTCTAGTCTTATGTAAAGTTTCTCCTTAATTACGTTCTGCTTTAAGAAAAACTATACTTAATAATAAACATAATTATTAGCTGAGGTAATGCTATAACTAGAAGTTACAATCGAAAAAATGAATGTATTTAAAATTTTAATATCTTCATTAGATTTTAGAAGTTATATATATTATAAACAGCAACGTAAAATTATATATACAATAAATCGTTTATTAATTATACTTAAATTTTTTTAGTCAATTAAGTTTTATTAAAATACAATGGAATAAAATGAAAATGAATCATCATAAAAATTTATCTCATTCTGAAAATATATTAACCATTAAGCAGATATTTAAGCTATAATGTATGAATTAAATATTCAGAATATGTTTGGAAAATCATTTCAATTTTAATTATTTGCTTTAAAATTTTTAGAACAAACTTTCATCCTTTCTTTCGGTTGTAACTTTTGTCAATGTCTTTATAATAGTCGTAGTTTTGGCTTCTGCCTATTGCTAAACTTTCTAAATCGCTCACTGACTACGGCATAAAGAAGTATTGAATAGTTAGGCAGACAGTAGAGTGTGCGGGTAAAAATTATACGTATTAAGCCGTAGCGGTGAAAGGGCATTGCTAAACATCGAGAAGCGTTGAAAGCCTAAAAATAAAATTAGCTTCGTAGTTATCTGTGTTTTCACTTTTCGATGTAGCTTAGCGAGCTAGGATGATTTAAGTCAAGTAACGTCCGATATCACGGTCCCTCCTAACTACTTAGCTGTAGCTTAGACCCAACGATGCACGCTTTCTTCGAATGTCTCAAAACAAATCAAACGTCACTATCTTCGTCGGCTGCACGCGGGTCTCTAGTCACTTTTTCGTACGTACGATTTCGTGGGTAACACTCGAGCCTCCCGAACTTTCCTTCATATACTCGTTATTACCCGCGCGTTTCCAAAAAGTTTCCTATTCCAGTCCTCGAGCTACGACACAATTCCCATAGCTTTCTCTTTAAAAAGACTTGCACTTTTTATTTAATACCGCACTCGCTCAATATCTTTCATTAAAAAAATATTGTCCTCACATTTTTCCAGTTGACCGAGATGAAACAATATCGCGACGAGAAAATAATAAAGATACGGCGAGTATCATCGGCACAGATTACGTAGAGTAGGGAATGGAGCGTCAATATAAGGCGGGGAGCGGTTGGCACTCGGTTTCGACCCTCGTCAACCGGGGGGTTTTTACAGTCGGGACCTGGAATAATAAAAAAGATATCTCTATCGATCATTCAGCTCTAGCTCGTTCCCTTTTTTGTTTCGCTTTCCTCTGCGTTTTTTCCCTTCGGTTGCCCCTATTACGGGCTTTGATGCCTTGCGCGGTCGCTGCTTCGTGCGGAAAGAAGGAGATGTCGGGAGGGGCGATTGCGTGCCCTCGACGGTTTAGATCGTAGACTATGTCGTAGGTAGATCGTAGTGCCGTAGAATCGATGTCGTTTGCCCTCGAGCAGAGTACTTTTGGAGCCCAACGAGACGTTTGCTCAGAGGATTTTTCCTCTGACTTTTCTTTTTTCCTTTTTATTTCTTATTATCTTTTCTACATCTATGAACTTATTGTTTTTCTATAGTCATGGTCAAAGAGTATTTATACGAGATAATAGTATGATGAATGCAAAAGGAACTATATAATACTATTCCTTTACTGACATAATTTTTTTATTTGTGTGCTTTTACCATCATAGAGTATGCATGTTTGATTGTCTCTTTTTATCTTGGTCTACAAGATGCATTGCGGCATCGATGAAATTGGCTTTCTTGTTGCTCCCGAGCAGTCGTGAACGTTATTTTTCCCAAGCGATGGAAATGGCCAATCATCGGTTCCGCGATGAGCTCGTCAATCGGCTCGTTCAGCTCCACGGGGGTACAACTATTGAGAATCAACGATCGTTCGTTTAAAATTTCGGGGAAGAACCGGTAGTTTTGCGAAAGTATATCGTAACCGTGCAGGTGTTAACAAGGATTAGTTAAAGAACGATTGTAGATTTGCTCTTGTTATCAATCGATGTCTAGTGTAGAACTGTAGTGTACGAAAAGAAACTATTAGTAGTGAACCTAATATATAAGTTAGATGAGAAAGAAATGGAGTAACCGAGTCTATTATTATTACCGCTAACGTTATATAATTATGAAAAGGTCTTAAAAAATACGAACGGGAATTTCGTATTCAAAGCTATGGCTGTGATCCTTACTAATCAGTACGGTTCGTATTGTATTCGACACTACGCGCATCTTCTCATAGGTATTTCCACGATTTCATTATGTAGATATAAATAAACGTATAGAATTAAGCGATAAATACACGGTATTATACGAGTATGAGATAAACACTAACATAATGCGTTATTTTGAAGCGTCACTGTTCATTTTTTTCAAGAAATTCTGAAAATTTTTAATTCAAACAGTAAATTATAAATTATACATCTTGTTTTTAACATCATAATATTGCTCAGTTTAATCTAGTCTGGTATAATTAAGAAAATATTAAAGAATCGATCAATTCCTATAAATATTCCTGGAGAAAATAAATTCGTGTTTCTAGCTAGCGTAAGGTGTCAATATCCATTTGAAATTTATTACTAAGGACGATGTATTATACAATAAGAGTTTTTCGAGCACGATTGTTGTGTTCACGTTTTCCGCATTATCCTTTTTTTGTAAGTATTGGCATTTCGCACCTGCGGCCCGATAGTTTCGTGCCAAACACTTATATTGTGTAAGCGCGCCTCGTAGTCTCAAAATTTATGCACGATGCTCCTTTCTTTCTAGACACGAAAAATCCATTTATTACGTTGTTGCTCGCGCGTGCGCTATTTAACGTAAGTTCCAAAGATTTATCGACTCTCGTGGAAGCCGAACTTTTTTGCGTTTACATCCATTACAGTGTACAGTATACTTGCGATTGCGTCACTCGAATAAATAAGTTTTGTTTTTTCTTTTGTATAAATAAATATAACAAGAATTAAGACTAGATTGTAAACACACGATAATGCTAAGAAGCGTAGCACTCGTACTCCCAATCAAAGCTGTAAATAATCGTTAAGTGTGTATGAATCGCTTCGCCATGCGTAATGGTATAAATAATACACGGCCCACTGCAGTAAAAACGCTTCGTATTAAACGATAAAGGCAAAAAAATTCACATACGAATATGTATTTGAGCGATAATGGATGCGATAAGGCATAGGGTGTCCGAAAGCAAGGAAGGAAAGCGCGCGAGCGCACGATAAGCGAAAGAGAAAGGAGAATGGCCCATGGCTTGTGCGCGCGTCGACTTCCGAGTATTGCCCCCGGCGTTTACTTTGGCTCCCTCCTCTCTCCCTCATGCTAATTTCCATGCCCCGGTTCCTTTTAGTTGCGCCCCTCATCGATCACTGCTCTCCTCCCCCCTACTCATTTGTTCCTCCTCCCCCTATTCAAGAGGGAGCGCGAGATTTTTCGGACGCCCACGGCTCGATCTTATCGTCAACGGACGGAGCTCGACGCTAGACACTTTCGCGCATTATCCGTAACAGAAACAAACGGAAATACTTGTCAACAGTCCTGCGAGAAAGCGGATCGTGATCCGACGCGTCCAGAGCGAAGGCTTCGATGTATTTTCACTACACAGTCCTGTCTACAGTCAATTCATTTTTGTATTTATATTTATTAATCCGTGTATATCTATTGTCATAAACCATGCCAACAATAAATGTTACATTTACGCAGTGACAATCCATTTTGTTTTGATTTTCCTTCACTTATATAATGTTTGAATATGCGCACCACACGAAATTCCAGGTGCTTTAGTTGGATAAAATATAATATTATGAAGATCGATTTTTGTTATATTTTTATCTGCTTATTTTATTTCTTCAATACAATATATTGCAATAAAAGATATTAATACATTATGTTAAAATATTATGCGTTAGGAAATATTGTTTGCCGTTATTCTACATTATGAGATTAAGTTGCATCCTGGGAAGGAGTTTTATATAATATAAAATTAAGCTGGGCCAAATCCAGGAGAATCAGTAGTAAAGGCTGAATATGGCTAGGACGTACCAGCATACTGGTACGTACTTCACATACGATTATGTTAATTTTACTCTAATTTTTTATAATGAATGTTATGACCTTATTTTCTAACTTTTGAAATTGCAATAAAATATGACTTCATTTTTAAAATATATCCAAAAATGTTTTTATCCTTTTAGTATTTTTATGAGACGTAAATAATTTCGTCCAAAAATTTTTCATATATGTTAAATTATTATTTATATGAGATTTATTGGGTTAAATGTATAGGGCTCTTTTAATACTTCGATTGCAATTACTGTAGTAGTAATCCTACTGTTTATTTAAAATTCGTGCATGTTTGGAAACTTCAATAAGATAGCTATTGACTTAAATAACACACTTGTCGGCACGATTACAAATTATTATAATGTTTGTATATATATTATCATTAATAATATTACTTATTTGGTATCTTGCAAAAGCCTAGCAAACTTGGAAAAAGAAGGTCCATCAAAGTTAATAAAAAGCGGCTTAGAATGAGTTTATGGTGAAGGAATCGATCGATGAGTACTTATCGGAGATGACAGAGGCGCTTTGATTCTCCGACGAGCGCCTCGTTCCTCCCTCCGTCAAGTAGATGTAATCCCTCTTCATAATATGGAGCTAGAACTACGGCGTCTTCAGGTGAATCCACTCGTCAACTTTTGATGAAAAGTATAGAACAATTAGCTCAGGCGGTCTGACCAAGTTTTATGGCATTTCGCAAGATCTGCCTACCGCTGTCGCGGTATATTCCGAGAAGTTGGCGCGCAAAAGCGTAACTTAGCCGATTGTCATAAAAGTTGCACCTGCCCTCCATCCCTTCAAAGCGCGCGCACAAATTCGTTCAACACCTCTGGCGGTGACTTCAACGGCTACCCCTTTGATGGGCAAGCGCGACAACGAGGGCTTCTTGTCTCCACCGCCAGTTCACCCCGAGTTTTAGTTTGGAAATTATAACTTGCATGGGTTCCAAGTTGGTTCTAGCGGGTAGAGTGCACTGATACAGTCCTGACCGCCGACGCCGCCGACGCTACTTTCAAAGGGAGCTTTCGCGCGGAGGTTACGCCTGCGCCGCGACGGATTCTGCGGCCACCCAACTTACGACGAGCGGGTAATTTGCCTAATTGAACCTCGCCGCCATGCCGCCCAGCGGTAATTAAAATTGCTGCGCAATCGATGCGGGAGATGGTGCATACGGGGCCGCGCTGCGGACTATTCTAGGAGATAGGGTTGTTCGTGTCGGCGACGACGTATCTGGTTCTAGGTAGTCAGTCGCACCTATTGTTATCGGAAACTTGAAAGTGGTTTTGCATGTCGGGACGTGTAAGCGTACACAGAGGGAAAATTCCCTCGGCAGCGTTTTCGATCTTTTCTCCGATGAACCGAGGAAATGGGAGAGTATGCACTTGCAGGTTTAACGATTCGACATTTAGTTTGTATGATTATAAATGAAAGGCTTTCTACAGAGTACATGTAGAGATCCGTGTTCGACACACGGATATAACACGCTGGACATAACGTACTATTTTGTTATTTATAAACACGCTCTTGCCGTACTTTCTCAGTATATTCTTTTTATTTTTTTTTGCTGTTATGAAAGTAGCTTTTTACTTTTATACAGAAATTTCTTTGAGTCAACGCTTAATTTACAAGCCTGGTCTAGTTCCTCTTGTTAATATCGCAGCATAAAGTACACGCCTTTGGTAGAAGCTTTATTTAACATATTTTGCTAATGGAATTAATCTCATGCTATCCTGGAGTAATGAAAGAAATTACTTTATTTTCGAGCGAAACGAAACTTCCATACTTGTGAGATAGACTCGTTGCAACTTATAAGTAGTTTAACAATTTGATTATCTACCCACTGTACAAGCTCGATAATTATCAGGTAACTTTATATAATTTTGAGTTCATCTGGTTCATCTACTATTTGGATAGTAGTGCATTATGCAGTACAAAGCTAATGTTTGTAATTACCGCTCAGACAAAAAATGGACAAATATTGAATTTTACGAAATGTGAAGCTATTTTGTAATTTTGGCTCATAACATATCAAATCTCGTGTGCACTGGCCGCGTCGTATTGAAAATTTGATTAATCCGATAATGCGCATACGCAAATGAGCAATTTCTGCTCGGGACGAAATTTCTCGTAGGAAATCATGCCTGCAAATAATTTGCAATATTATCATATTTCAACATTTTACATAATTCTGCATAAGAAATTCCACCAAAGGTCGACCCGTGTGGGCACCCGTGAATAGCACTCAACAAAAAGCACTTAGGAATTTCCTGTAATAATCTGAAAACATGAAGGTCACGTAGCCCGCGTTATTCGAGGGAGAACTCGTGAAAGCCACAGCAATGATCGCTGCCGAAAGAGTTGTAATTGGGAATGCCGCGCGGAGGTGTACGCGCGGACACTAACCAGAGATTGACCCGGAGGGACGGACATGGTTCGCGCGTGCACGTGACGTCGGGACAGCTTCCCGTGGTACGCTCGTTCCCGTCCGCCGCTCATTAGCATCTGTAAACATTCGGCCGCGGGCGCACTCTGCTCGGTAAATTAGATCGACCCGGCGTAATTTTCCCAAGCCACCCCTCGGTTTGATGAGGCCCGACCCCCACTCCATCCCTCTGTCTGAATGTGTCCAAAAATTTATCACGCACGTCCTTTATTTCTCCGGTCTGGAATTTTATAATCCTCTTCGTTTAATGAGCTGCGCTGGCACTGCGACATACGAAAGAAGTGTGAAAAAGAAATGAAAAATGTCAGCGTAAAAAGGTAGTACAACACAATTTGAGCTGACTCTTTTATTATCATTAAATTACTGCATTTATAGAATTTAAAATATAAAATAACAAAGTACCAGAGAAAATAAAAAATACTTAAGTTACTACTGCATAAACTCGATGACATTTTAAATTATTTATCAAAAATATCCATGTACATCGAATGTTGGTTTAATTATAGGCTATGCGATTTCTATTAATTTTATCTGTGACGTGCTTTTAATTTTTATGACTTTTTATATGCGCATTTTAAGGTATGTAGATTGCATGTATGCTGTAAATCAATTTATTCTTTGAAAATGAAAAATAAACTAAATACATGCATACAGTTTATTTTTAAGCTAAATTTTTATTTTGACGAAAAAAGGAATAAACATTCAAATATTAAATTAAATAAAAAGAAAATATCCGCTGCTCAAAGTATTAATGATTGAATAATTAAAAGGTTTATTGTACAGTATGCTTGATAAAATGGATATAATTAATGTGTCTATTAAAAATTTTGATTGCACATAAAGCTTTACAAAAGTTATTAATTTATATATAATGTACGCAGTTATCTACTGCCTGTCGGGACTTGACTTAATAAAGATGCGTTTAATTTTAAATAAAATATATTAATATGTTTGCTTTAAAAACATTTGAATTTATGTTGGCCTCTTCATTTAAAAAACGAGTTTCTTTTTAGTCGCTTGTACAAATCATGTAGCTCCTCGTAATTAGTTTGAAATTAATTTTTAATCAAAGGACAAACCTTTGCACTCGAGTTTGCTGAACTTCTCAAAGACTCTATATAAATAATGAAAGAGTTAATATTGAAACGCTTCCTTCATGATATTCGTTGAAACCCAGCGACATCTCTTCTGCGCAAACCGCGAACGAAAGCCAGCCGCGAGTTCCGAGGATGAAAACTAATTCTCCCTTTGAGCCCGTAAAGATAAACCGCGCAATGAATTGGCGATAATCGCGGGAATCGTGCTCGCGAGGATTCGCCGCGGCGGCGGCGGCGCGGGCGTCAGAGGTGCTATCTCGGAAAAGAGATTATTCGCATTATTTCTTCGGAGCTGGGGCCCCGCAGGCGAATCGTCGATTCAACGCGCGCTGCTACGCCCCCGAGCATTAATCTGAGCCTGCGAGCGCGAGAGGTGGGGGGTAGAGGAGGGAGGGGGAGAGGTGAGTTTCGAGTGGATAGGATTTTCGAGGCGCTCGGAGAATTTCGAAATTTACATAACCGCCCCACGATGAATTCCAGCTAGAGTATACTTTGCATACAAAGCCCCCCCGTGCCGAATCTATTCGCACGCTCGTTATTTATGGAGCCGCCATCGTTTCCGCCGCCACCGAGTGCATCGTGCACTTTTGCTTTTTCACGCCTCGCCGTCAAGCCATTTTCACCATAGCTCTCTGATCCTCCCTCAGTTTTGTAATTCCGTATTTTTTCGACAGTTGCACAGCTTTCTGAAATGGAATTTTACGGGCATATGTTGAATTTTTCAGTTCAGGATGAAGGTATGCTTGGTAACCGCTTTTTGACTGTTACGCTTCATTAACTGAGATAGATGGATTCGGCTAGCGATTGACGCATAGTAAGAAAGCTTTGAGAATTTTTGATTGAGTGATGAGTTTACTGAATGTTATAGGAATACGTTTAAAAAAATTTTTTTTAAACTTTTTTTAGAAGTTCAATTTTTTAAAATTAATGTTCGTTTTCCTTGTACGAATAGCAGTGAAATTTACAAATATCAGCTGAAATGTTTCGAATAACTCATTAGTTTGTGATTAAGAATGTCAGATATAACTATATTTAGATGGACGATATTCACAGATTATTAATAGATCGGATGTTGATGAGTGCTCTAATTTATTTATAAATAGCCTGAAAAATCAAATGATAAGAATTAGCAGTTGTTGATGCATAGAAATCATTACATCGTATATCGCTTCTCAGATATCAGCTAACTTCTTTCTCATGGGCGTTCATGATACTACTGTGACAGAAAGTTACAATTTTCGCATTTATAACAATAAAAATATTCTATTTGTTATCTAAAATCGAATAGATTTTTACTACAGATATCACCGAAATATATGAAGAGAATCAGCCCTTTTATTTATCTGTAATCTACGGTTTTGGATTTCATGTCTTTTCTATTTTTGCAAATATCAACAATTTAGATTACAATCTCTTTTTGTTGAATCACGTGCTTCTACTCTAGACCCATTATTCTTTCTTGAATGCATATATATTATTTTCTTTTTTGTTTATAATTCATAAATTCTGCATTTTAATATTATTCAGTCATCTGAAATAAAAATCATAAATATAATTTAAATGTTAATAAACTACTTAAAATAAAAATATTCGTTACAATACCTTTATTATGGGTCAGTTGAACTAGCATATCAGTATCGATAATACATTCTAATCCTAATATTACGGTTGCTATAGACTGCTACCTTAAATAGATAAAATAAAATTATATCAACGATTCCATTAAGATTATATTTTATACAGTATTTGTTATGCAAAAGTTAATATATAAAATTCGTCTTTTTCAATCAAATTAAAAAGAGAATTTTTTACGCTACAATTTCATCCCTTGTCTATTATCCTATCGACACAGTCATTTTATTGATTGTTCATGTATAAACGTGTATCATAGAGGATTAGTTTAATCTTTTGTCCTGCACGTATTATCGATTCGCGGTACTCACAGATTTAACTCTATCGGTCGCACATGCAGTTTCGAAAAATATTCACAAAATATATTAACAATGTATCGCGGCCTCATGCAAATATATTCAAAAATTAAAAAAGCGTTCTTTATCTCTATGATTATTAAGATCGTTAATAACATATTATGTTAATAAAAATTATAAAATATAAGCTAATTACACGAGAGTGTAAAATTGAAGCAGGGTTACATATCGTTTATTGGTACCGTATTAATATGCTTTACAAAATAATTGGATTAAGTCATTATTGAATTCTACATAAATAGTATCATAACGATATAATCGTAACAATTTGTAACAACAATAGTATACAAATTTCCATATAAAAAACTGTAAAAAGTTATTTTAAATATATTATATAAAATTTTAATTCCTTTAAACAAAATCGATTAAGTGTGTTGTCAATAAATGCATAATTCTCTTAATTTATAAATTGAATTTAGATTTATAAATAATTATCAGTGAATTCAAATTGAACCCCAAATCTGCGAAATAAAAAGTTTAATGATTTAAACATGAATAATTTTACTCATTAAATATCTTATAATGTGACTCTCATAGATAAACAGATGCTCCTCGTTTTTTAATGTAAGCAGAGTCTACATTTATTATATATTATCGCAGATATATTGGCAATCGTCAGCAAAATCACAAATGATTATGCTACGTCACCGTAGTAGAGTGGAGGGTGGAGGTAAATTAAAACCATCATAATTGAATATAGAAAAATGTATTTGAAAGTTCGCAGAATCCTCGATGGTACAATGTCGACACAGCGGATAGACGATGTGGTCGCGTCAATAGCGTCATCATAATCATGTCGAACGCGTGTTATGCCACCTGATGTTGTCTCACGTTGTGTTTAGCTGGGCGTTGAGTTCACGATGGCACCTTACAGGCCTGAAGCTAGCACCGCATGACGCTTTGCAAGCACCGAGGTCACGCAATGTAGCGCTCTGCTGACACCGAGATCACAGATAGTGGCACGAAGTGGTGGTGTGCTTTCCGCGCGGATTGGGACTCTAAAACACAAATTATACATTTGCACGTTATTTTAACTCGGGGATACGTGGGCTGCTTTTTCCAAATGTTTTATGAGACCACGTAGGGCACAACGCACACTTTTACGAGCCCTTCCATCGACGGGAAGACAAAGTACGGGGACACATGATTGCCCTCGCCCACTTGTTTGTATCGGGTCGGCCAGTTGATCTTTGTACCCCCGATTCCCAGTATCCAGGACTTGCACCAACTGTCGCAGCGGGGTTTTTCGATACACGATATTCACTTTGATTCTCCCTTTGCCACATGGGTAAAATAAAACTTATATTATTTTGCAATAAAATCTCTCTTATACATATTAAACAAAGGCACGTTCAAACAATAAATTCGTGCAAAAGAACTGTTAGTAAGTACAGCTACATAGACGGCAGTATATCGGCGAAGCTACCGTATTAATAGCGATTCTAAACTCGCGAGCTCGGAGATGCGGATCTTCCTCGGCAAACTTCTCCCGCACAGCTCGGCGACTGCGCGGCTTCACTCGGCGGACGGCGGACGCGGGAGGCAGCGACGCGCCCACGATCATTCCTCATCGCACGGGCGGCGTTTCGCTAACGCGCGGTCGCGGCTCGCGCGGCGCACATCCGCGCGCGCCGAGCGATTCGCGCGTGTCTCCGGCGATGCCGCCGCAGCTGATTGATACGCGGCAATAAAACTCGCTCGGGGAATTTAGAGTCGCGCCCGCGCGCGCAAGATTAATGCCGGCTCCTTTGTGCGGGGGCGGGAGCCGGGGCGACAACCGGGCGAAAGTATAATTCGCCGGGTGATTAACGAGGGGCATTAGATCGACGAAAGATTCGGCCCGCGCTCTCTGTTTGTTTTCGATTTATGCCGGGCACGGGCCCGGGGAAAAAGCCCCGCGATGAATCGCGCGCTGCATTAGCGGAGGAGTCGTGCGTGCGCCCGGCGTTCCCTTGATAAACGAGCGGGCCCAGCCGATCCCGAGATAAAATCCCACTTGCGGCTACTTAATGGGATCTTAACGTGACACGGGGGCCGCGCGCGGTTCGCTGAATTATTCTTATTGCTCGTACGGGGGTCGCCCCGCCCGATAACCGCGGCTGCCGAGGCTTTTCCGCGAGTATTGCCGTGCGCCGGCCGACTGCCGGAAGTAACGGCCCTGTCGCTCCCGTTAAAAGGGATGGCGCGCTAGTCGCGCGAGATGTTTATTGGGGAACGAGTTTTCGTCTCCAGGGTAGATCTCGTGCCACTGTAAATTTGCCCGGTTCCAGCTTTTCCAGGTATATAGGCTACGGCGTTGTAAAATTACCAAGTGGATGCTCGTTGTAAAGCCATCCGGCTGAAAAATATTTCGACGAGATATCTGTGACGTTTATGCTACTGCTACAAAAGTATAGTCGAAGTATAGCCGCTTTCACAAAATCCCATTCTTGCTTCTTGATTATAAAGCCTTTTCATGTAATACTGTGGATGAATGAGATTTTCTTCAGACCGAGAAAAAATTGTAACGACTCAATTGTAACGATGTGCATTATTTAAATATTATTTTATTTACTTTAATTAGTTTATAGGATAGACAAGCAAATGATAAATACTGATACAAATTTATCACTTTACAAATTTTGTGATGATGTATTTTGTGTATTTGATTAATTGTTATTTCGTTGTTCTTAAATTAAAGTTTTAATTTTGCAAAATTATCATTTCTATCTTTATTATTTGAGAAAGGAAACCTTGTAATAATGATATTGAATGTATTTGTGAATCTGATGCAAGGCAACCATCAAAAAGAATAAATTTTACTGCACGCACATGATTCTATCGAATAATACTAAATTCTGTTTAATTTAAAATTATTAGCTATATATGATATACTTAAAATACCAAAAGGAGGTCAGCAAAAGAGAAATAGAGAGCCATTGCAGAGCGATAAAGGAAGAGAGAGAGAGAGCTGGAGAGTAGCTAGTTAATCTGCGATAAAGGAATTGTCCCTCAGCGCTCGGTAATTGAACTGTCCAACCGGGAGATAGGGAGGATTGTAACACAGCTTCGCGATAGAGTCCACTAGCCAAAGTGTTATACGGGATAGGTACGCGAGGCTACTGTTGCATCGCGATCGCATTTCGCACTGCGAACGCCATTAATAGTAATATACCCCTGCAAGAAAATTAGCGAAATACGCAAATTTAACGTTGCGCGTCGAATGCGGCTTGCGCCTATTCGTAGTAATTTGAGAATGCCCTAATAGACGCCATTTATCCGAGCATTAACCATTCTATAAATTAACCTCGTTATAATGTTTACTATGCTGCAGGGGAAACCTCCTTCGATCGGGCCTGTTTATCATTTTGCGCGTCACTCGAGAGTAAAGGACATCCGCCGATGTAAGGCGCAGACTATATACACCCTGTCCCTGGAGTCTAGCCGGGCGATTATCACGCGGCCGCGGCGACTATCTAGTTAGCGTCGATATCGTTGCGGCGAGACCGCTTTGTATGCAACCCCGCGACGCGGCGCGCTACACACAGAAATAATTCAATTCCAATATAGCCGGCTAATTCAATTGGTTCGGAGATAGCGCGTGGGCCCTCCGAGTCTGGCGGTACCCAGGGAGCACCCCTTCGAATTTTAAACGGGCAGCCTCCTTAACGCGCTTCCCTGCGTCCGCGCGCTTATTAGCCGCACTCTCGGCTTATCCTCCCGAATCGCTCTCACGCAATTCCGGCCCATCATCGCGGTCGGCACGGCGCCGGGGTCGGAGGGTCGCCGCGAACCAACGGGAAAGTGCGATCAAGCGCCCGTTAGAGCTCCTTTACGCGAGTAGCGGTTGAGAAAATCCCTGTCGTCCTGCACGCCGCTAGAATACCTAATAAGTAGCCTCAACTATTGTTTAGCTGTTTATAAATAATGTAGTTTAGGAGGATAAGCGTAACATATTTCGCAGATCGTATTGTTTCATAAATGTCTCATTAATTAATATCATAAACAATTTATGTGTAAACGTTATTAAAATATTATATTTTTACTTTTAATAATTTTTTGAATAAAAAAGAACTATTCACATGAATTATGTACATGTAATTTTCTAATTATATTCATATCATAATATATTTTTAATGAACTATTCTTACGCATCTCTTAAAATTACAAAATGTTCAGTTTCTATATAAATTTCTATATGACTAGAATTTTTACTAACTTCTAATACTATTTATATTAACTTTAGTAATTATTGAAGATGAACACATCTATCAATCTACCTATCCACCGATTTACACACGCAAAGCTATTAAAAATTGTTTATATCATCATTAAATTGAAGGTGCAGTAAAAAGGCTTTCCAATTGGCTCGCATGGCGCTAATCGCATAATGCTTGAAACGATAAATCTTGTGGGTAAATCTAGAATCTCCACGCAAGATTCCCAATTGAGTATAACGACAGTGGCGAACAATTACTCGGGAGGTCGTGAGCCCGGGCTGCGGCGCGGCGGCGCTTCACAAGTAACGGGCCGCCCTTTGTCTGGCTTCGAGGCAGGAGTCGTGCATAAGTCAGGCGAGCTGGCCCAGGCTAAATTAGACGGGACAATACGTCCGCGCGTCCGCGCTTAAGAAGTTCCCCCGATATCTCGGAATCCTCGTTCTTCCGGGTGCGCGCCTTAGTCAGCCGGCAGATAACGCGGCGCGGCTCGCCCGCGGAATACCAAGTATCGCGGGACAACAATGAGTCGTCCCCTCCGGAGGCTCCGGCAGCAGTGGGAGGCCGAAGGTCCGGGGGGTGCACACTGCACCCCACCCACGTACCCCTCCCCTGCCGGGGCGAACTGTCAGCAAACTGCATTTGCCATTGTTGCAGTCGAGACGCCGCCTCCTCATCTACCGGGCAACTTCCCTAACGATCTTGCCCAGGCGCTGTATTCCCAAACTACGGCCCGGTCTGATGAAAGAACTCCGCCCCTTCGACCCGGCCGTCGAGCTCGTCGCACGGGCCGATTCTTTAATCCCGTGGCCACTCTACCCGTTCCTTTGGCACGAACGCAGCTCGACGAGACGTCGCACTTTTTTCCAATACATCGAATTGCCGATTTCAATATATTAACTGTAGTAGTGCCATGTGCTGTGCAGATTAAGCTGCTTTGAAAGGATTCAGCTCTAATAGAAATATAGATTGGATTCTGATCAATTTGGGGCTACAATTTATGCTCTAAACCAGTATTTAGGTATTCAATATACCTAATTAAATAAAAATGATTGATATACTCGTATGTACGAAGACATATACGTACAATAACTATCGTATATTTTAGCACATGAACTTATTTTTTGATAATTTTGATTGTATTACAGGTTTATTTCATGCATTTAAGGGCTATTTGACTAATGAAACTAGTTTTTATGATTAAGGAAAAGATCACATCCAATATTAAAAAAGTATACTAATGAGTCGGTATTTTAGTTATAGAAAACCCGTGTATTATGACACTTAGACTTATATATCCGCCAGTTTATAACAGGCAGAATATAGGTAGATAATTCTGTCTTACTTAATCTCGTCTATACCAGTATGCTTTATTGTTTAAACAGCTGTAAGTTAAATTCTGAATATTCTTTATAAATACTTTTGCATTTACTTCTTTTTAAAACATTAGTATAATCTGAATGTATTATTATTTAAATGCTAAGGTTTAAATACTTGACAAACGTGATCGGGTTTGTACACGCTGCCAACAGCATCTGTACAACGCATCGCGCCCGTGCGCTTGTATCAATGCAACCTCGTAAAACCAGCGGTAGGAGTTCTCCAAGCCGAATCAATAAAGCACCTTCATCTCGAGATGCGCGTTCCGGATGTCGGTGTAACTCGTGCGCCCAATACAACGGCGGCCCCGCCCCCGATGCGAAGCCAACGCGCCTATTCTTTCCCGGGGCGCAATCAAGACCGCGTAATGCACAAAGCCATTCCTCCGCCCCGGCAATCATTAGGCGCATCCGGCCCGTGCGCAATTAGTCGGAAATGTGGTATGGCACCGAAAGGCATTCGGCGCAATACAGCCGCCCGCGGCTCCGTCTTACCGGCCTCTTTGTGCACCTCCCACCCACCCCTACCTGCCTGTATTGCTAGGTTCTCGCGGCGACGGCGCGCCGGCGCCAGAGTACATCCGACCCAGAAGGCATCGATTCGCCTGCCAACTTTCAGTTATTCCGAGCTCATTTCGTTTACTCTCTAAGCTTTGATCCCGTGCACTACAGCCATTTGCATTTGATCCGTACGCACATTCGAGCGTCCGATTTTTCGATTCAAATACTATATTAATTCCGGGATCGCCACTTTTTCATCTTGTTGCTTTGCAGATCTTCTCTAACGAGCTCTTATATTACCGATAGAAGGTATTCACTCGGAAATGTCTTATCATAAATAATTTACATTGCAACTAATTCAATTACATACTGCTATAATGCGCAGCAGTTTTTCTATTACATGTAATACCGTCAGAAAGGAGAATTACGAAATTTGCACATTCAATGTATATTCATTTCATCAAATTTGCTAATTTGTATTACCACTTAGATCACAACTACATACCAGACTAAACTTTTGTTTGTTCTAGTTTTTATACGCGAAGCAAGAGTATAATGTTTGTACTAAAACATTTTATACTTTAATTATATTTGTAGTAAACTAATTAGTTAACATTAGTTAAACAGCGTGATATTAGCGCATTCACTTATATTTTTACAGTCTATATTTCTTTATAATACGACAATTTTTAAAAAAGCATAAAGACTGGAATTAGAGCATATTTACTGAAACGAAAAGTTAAATATCTGACATAACACTTAGAATATACATTGTGTTTTTCTATACGTGGTCTTGCGAGTATATTAGCTAAATTCACATCCTCGTTTGAAATTTTCTTATGGACGAAGCGTAGAAACTTTCATATGAGTATGATTCGCTTTAAATGCTATATAGAATGGTGGAACCGTCATAAACTACGTAATGAATTTTTATTCGCTATCAGATATAACGTAGACGAAGAGTTTTATCTCGGTGCCGTAAACAAATTTGAACGAGGGTCGACATTCTGCGACGTGGGCGTTTTCCCTCCTCCCCCCACGTAGGTCGTTGAATGAAATTCAGATCCCCGACTGCACACATCCGCGAGGAAATAAGCGTGAAATATATTCCGCGGATCTCGAAACTCTCGCTAGCAGGATTCTTGCTAGCCTCGAACCATCCCGTCCACCATGGAAAAACCGAGGGCTCGCGTCGCAGGCGGTGCTGCAGTCCGATACCGTGGCGCGCAAGCCACCGATTCACCGAGCTCGCCAGCTATTTGATGAACGATATCGTCCCGTCCCGCGGCCTCACGATCTCTTTGCCGTCCAATTTTTCCCCCGAGTTATGCGCTCCGTGGCGGTCATCGGTTCACCCCCCTTCCGAGCGCACACATACGCTCGCGTCGAGGAACGCGATCGCAGCGCGCGTCCGCTCTTATTTTCATTCGGATCGAGCCGACCGACAGTTACTGTTAGTGGACTTTTTCCTAACTTTACACGTAGATATTGCCGGTTCGCGGAACTGCCGTTCGGTAACACCTAGCCATCCCTTCGGAGTCAACGACGGTCCAACTCGTGCAAACCGCCGCGCAAACGATCGACTGCGACAGCGAATGTCTCATAGTATATTACAGTGTTGCCGGATCGATTGATCGGGCAGGAAATATATCACGATATGTAGCTCAGAGCGTACAGCTCCCTGCTGGGCCTACCAACAAGCGATTCGAGCCACTGCAAGCCAAATCGGCGCGAAAAGTCGAAAGGGGTTCGCACCCAGTGGGTCTCGGGGCTCGTCGCTAAGCGAAAAATTTAATTGATTAGTCGTCCGGTGCCCCTTCTCTAGATTCTGTTTCGATTTCGGCTTTGATTTAGATTGACGAGGAGGTCGCCGCGCGTCCCCTCGGATCCCCGATAATCTCCTCGGATGTTCGCGCTTCACCGATAAACCCGCGCAGTCCGACCACCAGTTTGACAAGGCTGATGGATTGCGGGCCTGCGCTCACATTCACTGACCGCGCGAGCGCCTAAATCTAAGTGCACCACCATCGTTGGCGGGACTTCGTTAGGAGGCGTTTGGGTCTTACCAGCAGTCGCCTTCAGATTATCCGCATGTCATCTGAGAGATCAAGGCTTTCTTCAGAGCGGTGCGTCTTGTAAACATTTTTTGCGATTAACTTCGATCCAAAGTTTTTTCCAGGGTCACATCTTAGCATAACAAATTGACTTCAAACTTTTAGATACATATTTCGTCTTTAAAAAATAATTTTCTGCAGTAAACTGAAAACAACATATGGAACATTGTATTTATTTCTGTCAGCTGTCACGGGTACGTGTCGGGACCTAAACCCAGTAAACATTTTGAGTTGTTAAAGTTCGTGCACCCGGATACATCACCTTTCAGTTAATTCTTATCTGTAACACAACTAAAATATATTATTATTTCAAATAAAAAATTTGTTAACATTTATGAGTTATTGTTGTTAAAGTTAATTAATTTCTTAATTTTGTAAATGTTGATTCACGGAATTATAAGAGGATTTCAGATGCACCAAATAGTGCGACATAAAAAACATAGATATAGTTTATGTATGTATTCGGGCAGGGAGAATCACGGAAACAATATAGCCGGTAATTTCTTGAAGATGTTTATTTCGCTTATTTATAATTATAATAACATCATATCGGGACGCGTTTATCGATTTGAGCGTGCGCTTCCGATTTCCTCATAGTTTACATGACAAAACGAGCGACATCGCGAACTACTGGTTTGCCCTATGCACTGGCGTTAGAGTGCGAAAAGGAAATGGCAGGCGCATCGGGGGCGAAATGAGCGGGCGCGTGGTTATAAGTGTTCGCACTTATCTTATATTAATGTATTTCGCCCGGCGTTGGCTCAATCCCGATCGGGCAAGGCGTTGGTACGACGGGAGGCGTCCTTTTCGAGACGATGTAGATCACGGGACTCTCAGCCTCGCCGTAGGGAAGTCGCTTTGCTTCAGTTGGCTTCAGGCTTGATGGCATTGCTCGTAGACGAAGCGCAGCGAATAACGAGTCGACTCCTAGGCTGTAGTCGGCTAGTCCTGGTCCGTCGAGGCCCCGATCGAGAGAGCGATCCTCACGGCATATTTGCCTTATATAATCGCTCGTGCCGTCTTACTCATGTATTAGGAAGGGCGATTTGGGCGTGGCCCTATATACATCTAATTGTGTATTTGACCGAAGTCACTTCGCGCAATCGATATTTAATCGATTCACTACAATGCATTGTTCACTTATTTGAATCATCCAGATATTCCGTGTAGTTTAAAATGTCGTGAATCTGATATCTTCTAGCTTGCTAATGTATGATGCTAATACATCAGTAGGACGAGTAATAAAGCGTATTCTTCAGGATGTACCTTAGTACGTGGAGGTTCATGCGGCTACCTCGGCATCAACTCCCATAAAAAATTAGATATACAAATAAAGATGATTGTGGATTTATTAAAGATATAATATAAGCAATACAATTTTTGATATTTACGTTAGTGTGATTTTTTTCTTAATACTCTTCGAAAAATGCTACCAAAAATGACAGTTTGAACTTCTTCAGGGTTCACTATTATTCATAAAAAAAAGCCCGGTAATGTAATTCTTGTATGCAGTACGCTACTTTTAGTATTTTCACTTACGAATAAATGTTGAAGTTTAGGATAACAATGTAAGTACATGAAATACTATTTGGAGTAGTTATATATGTTGCAACGAAACTACTCCAACATGGAGCTTCGTTTAATTTTTATAATTATTAAGTTATGGTGAGGTGTATGGAAATAAAATAAATAACACGATTTTTGAGCCAGAAATAAATTTGCATTTATTGGCTCCTTGGGTAAAAAGCCTGAAGGCATAAAAAACCCCAAATTTTGTGATTGAATATTTGTGCGTTGTGTACACTTGAATGTATCGCGCGTGCACTCGCGATAAAGACATTAGATCGATTCTCTGATCTGACGCCTTGAGAAAAGACCTTTGCAGTCGATGCACTCTCGTATGTATAACCAAAATGCTTGCTGAAAGGTCTTATCACGACTGCCGACTCTCACAGCGATAATTGACTGACTCTCGTCAGTTCGCCGAGCCAAACCTTACGAGGGCGGCTATATGGAGAGGAGATCAATTATCGTTCCGACGCGTAAAAATTGTTTCATTGTAAGGCTGCAAGATGAACTCGAAAAAGAAAATCTCGGAAAATTTCGTAGATAGTCTGCGGGACAGACTGTACTGAGGACTGTATGCTTGACCGTAGCGTTTCCACCATGTGGCTCGGCTTAGCACGTTCAGATGTACATACTGCGCATGAGAGTTTTCGTGTACTGAAAGGACTCTTTATAGCCTGCTGACGACCTGCGTAGCAGTTGCGCCGTTCGAAAAGATTTGAAGTCGACTATCGATGAGCGAACTATTGTTAAAGATTTTAATTATGTTGCGGCTTCGGGTACCAAACAATATATTCATAGCTATATTTTTTATTACTTTGAAATATCAGTGAAATTAAATGAAATGTTTCGCAACCACGCGAAGATAGGTTAAGATATGTTGTCAATGACAGAAAAGACGAGTAAGAGGAAGATGTATACAGCAACTGAAAATATAAACAAAGACCTTTACAGTTTAAACTTGAGACGTTCATCGGCTACAAGAGCTTCTGAGAAAAAGGCGCGTCAAGCTAGTCATTGGCCGCTCTCGCACGAGACCCAACGGAGCCCCCGACGCGAGCGCCAGCCGCCACGCCATGAGCTTTTCCCGCGAAATCGCTAGACTCGGTGGATCTGCACCACGAGACTCCTTGTCTCGGTTTTCCGCGAAAGCCGCAATCGCATTTTACCCCAGAATTTAAGGACATCCCCCGGTACCGACGAATGAGCTGAGGTTTTGTTGCAACGCGCCTCTGTTCATCGACTCCATGACCGAGGAGGCATCCCCTCCCTAGGAGCCGTCTCAGGCTGGTTTCGGTCCAAGAGCTATCTGCCGCGGATAGATCTAATCCTGCATACCCCGAGTTAGCCCCACTTTAAATTCTAGTGACCCTTTTTATTCATTACCTCCCACCTGCATATTGAATTCGCGTTTTTCGTGCGCATAGATAACGATTTCGTACGTATGTTTATTTAACAAACGTTTTAAGTAGGAAATAATATTTAAATATAATGAATATAAACGCATAAGTATAGAAGAAAAATAACACCGGTCGCCAGGTCAATCACAACAATTACAAAGTTGCCAACGATATACATACGCCAGATTTAAACATGTACACCAACATTTAAATGCCTGCGTATATACGCTGTTCCGAAGCGCCTGCTCTGTTTACATTTTGGCCCGCGCGGACTTGAAACCTCGTGCCTCGCCCTAGACGTCGCGATTCGCTGTTACCGCGTACACGTTAATTTCCGTTGGTAACACGTAATTTTAAACACTTGAAAATTAAATTTCAAAATACTAAAAGATGTCTTAAAACGAGTAAAAATAAATAGGACCGCCGTAGTGCATTGTGTGTAATATTAATTATTGTATTTTAAAACAATTGTACATTTAAGTGTTGCTACAGAAAATAGATTAATTCGACTGTAAAGAAAACAAATCAAAGGTAAGATTTAATTTAATTTAATTTATCTATTTATATTTTATCTATTTTATATTGTACTAAGCCCGAAGAAGAAAAAAATGTATTAATATGTAAATCCTTATAAGAGGCGGTAGCTATTATTCGAAAATGCGTTGACCGCGTATTTGTAATTTAAAAATATATTTGAAATTCAGAGTGCCTGCTATCCGCATATAAGAGTGAGTGAGAACAAACCCGCAGTCGTATAATATAGAGTCGTATGCAGTTGTCTCCATAATGTACGAAGTCATAAAATCGCAAGAAGATCGTCTGACTTCAACATAACCAGGGGTATCGTCATAAGCATCGTCATAGTTCACAAGGACATTTTGATTCCATGATAATGGAAGTAATTCATTGATCACAGATCTACGAAAGCAGAGTCAAATTCCCAGACATATAATTATCTAGATAATTATTTTTTTAATCAGCAAACTTTTAAATTTCGTGTTCCCGGAAACTCGTGATGCAACAGGAGAAAATGTGACAGGAGAGTAACTTGGTAGGTGTTAGCCCCTGGTCGTGTTGTGTACATGCTTTGATCAGTTATTAGTTCTTTTTGAGTCTCTTTCGCACGGCAGCATTACTTCCTAGATAGCCTAATTACATTCGTTTATTTTATACATGCTTCCTTCCTCCGAGACTTTTAAACGATTTCGACTAATAATAAATTGTCATGCTAACGTATCAAAGGTGTGCAAGATTAATACTAAATTTAAGCCTATATTGTATTTGTCCCGGGTCTGTGTATTGGATTCGTTAATAAGGTTTTCTTAGGTAGACTCTGACTTAGACGTGCGTTTGTTTTTTGACATATTATATATTACGAAATTATACTATTTTGCGGAGATAGGCGCAATGAATTAAACGATGAATGTACTACGCAATAGACGTTTAATTCCGAAAAGCAACAAAGACTCCATAATAAACTGATGTGCATACTCGATAATACATAATTTTAATAAACGAAGAAGTAACAGACCCCTACATAATCTGCATTAGTGCGTGCCTACTTCTATTAAATAATTAATTACAAATAATTAATTTAAGTATTTACCTATTCTGTATTGATCCTGACGGTTGGACCTATCAGGCAGCATGAAGTAGAGTGGGAGATTGACCAATCGGTTACATTATTTAATATACATATAAAGTAATACTTTTATATATATATATATATATATATATATATATATATACGTATATCCCGCTTATTTTCTTCGATCTATTGGCAAATTGTTGTTCGTTTCAAAAGATAAATATATTCTACTCATTTATATGCGTCTATCTTAGATTTTCTGAATTCAAAACCTTACCATCCAATCAAGTGACACCTCGGAAGGATTGGAGGCAGGGTTGTCGACAAATTCTCGCTACGAATCACATTGATAAACTTACATTTGGTTTTGGTTTAGCATAGGACAGCATACGCTATATATACGACAGCCGCGGAAAACTGTCGCCCCGTCCCGCGCAATATTCAAAACTCGAATTGACACGGGCGTGCGCATCCGCACTTCGTGGACCTTTTGTTCGTTGTACCATCAACGCGATATACCGGCCACAGGAGATTTCGTGTATCCTCACTCCAATAGCCTCCTCCGCTCGACAATGAAGCGGACTCTAGAGCCTCCTTCGGCCGGGCTGTGCATTCTGTCGGCAACATTCGCCACACATGAATCTCACGCCATTTCGTGAACTAAACATTTAATATCGTGCTTCGGTTACATGACCTGAAAATCTCTGCTGTTGAACTTCACTGAGAGAAAAAAACCAGTAAAAGTTACTAAAAAATCTGACAAATATTACTATTTTTTTACAGTAACCGGGCATATAATGACATTTTTGTAAAAAAATTACAATATTGGATGATAAAAACTTCAAATTTAACTTTAGCTTTTTTTATCTGAAATATTATTAATAATTATTATAAACTCTTGCAAATTTGCCCAACGACGTTGGTCAAAATTTGTACAAGCTTCTTTGGTAAAATATCAGAAAAAGAGATGCAGAGAAACCAAAAATAATCACTATTCTTTCATTTTTAAGTTCTAAATCTGGAATATTTTACAGTATTTTTTGAAACATTATTGTTTAGTTTTAATGAATATATTGGATGAAATTAAATTTATGTCGCATTTATTTGTAATGCTTACTAGTCGCTCGCTTAATTTAACCGAACCTAACTTATATATTACACGCTGTATCGCTCGCTACGCCACCTGCAGTACATCGCTATAGTTACTTAAGCTTGCCAGGCCCAATATACTCGTATACTAATCAACCACTTTTTTAATCATTTACGGGTTTGAGATGACAATATGAACTAGTAATGTATGTTACTCTCCTCAATAAGCAACCACTAGTGTATGTACTGAAAATAATTAAAAGGATTAAATGTGTAGTAATAAAATTGATAATTAGTAATTCAACAATTATTTATAATATTTTTTTATTAAATCCAATTTTTCATAATGTAAATTCTTCCATCAGACAAATGATTCGTATGACTGATGGAAGTGTTAAAGACATCATTTTACATAAAAATAAACTTCTAACAGTTATTAGCGAGGTTATTAAGCGAGGTGGTACTTGTTCGCGGAAGAAAAATAATGCCGAAAGGAACATTCCGAGAAATACTTACTATACTGATCAAGCATAACATCACTCTCCCCTCTCCCCGTCACTTCATTCGACTCCACGGCTTTTTGCTTAGAAACAGAAGCGTCTGCATCGTGCTGTTGTATATTACTGTATGATACTCAGGCCGTTGATGAGGATGTGAATTCTTGCATATATGCTCACTATTCTCAGTCATTTATTGAAAATTTTACTAGTCGTTTTAGGACACTCTCCATTCGCAAATAGTAATTTCTATATTCTTTCTGTGCTTATAACTAATAAATTATGATAGATATAACCTATTGTAGATATAATCTTACTCCGTTCCTTGGTTTAAGAGCAATGATCCAAAGTATTTTTTTCGAAAGCATTGGTTTAAAATCGGGAAAACTGCTTGAACGAAGTCTTAAGCATAATTTAGTGTATGCATTTGATTTACATCTATATGCCTTCATCTAACACAAGTACTAACGCTAGCAAATCGTTGACTGATTATGAGATAATTTTCTGATGATTTCATTTTAAGCTATAAACATATTGATATTTTATGAATCATCTTTACGTGACTTTTATAAACTACCTAGTTACATATCATAATTTGATCACATGATGCTTTTGAAAATACATTGATAATCATTGCCTTTCTAACCATTGTCAACTGCCATAGCTTCAGAAGCTTTGAAGACGAAAACGCTGAAACTGAGGCTGCGAGACAACGCACGGGCAGGTTGAAATGCAATACGAGTGGGATACACCCTTGCGAGCCTTGTTTATCGCCGACACGTCGCATAACGCGCGGCCCTGGAGGAAAATCGCTCGACCCAATACGCCGAGTCTCTCGCGATCCCCGTGATTTACACTAGCTCACGAGCGCGCGGCAAGGAGAGCGAGCGAGAAAGAAAGAGCGTGAGAGTTATGATTAATTCCCTCGAAAGTGTGCACGCGCACATCATTCCGGCCGCGGCTCCGAGGCGCCGAGTTTACGGCGGGCTCTGGCGCCTCCCTCCCCCCCGCGCGCGCGCTCGTAAATAAGCGAGCAGTTTTCCTCTTGCCGCACACGACCACGCGAGGGTGGGATCCTTCGCTCGGCAAGCCCCGAGGCACGCAAAGTTTTCGCCCAGCGGCCACCGTTGCTTCTTGCCTCTCCCCCCATCAGCCGCCCCCAGGAGCCGCTCCTTCCCCGCGAATCCGAGTCCCTCCGCGGTGGCGCCGGCGCTCGTAACTCATTGGGGTAAGCGGATGCGTCGCCACCTATACCCCTGCACTCTTGGGCCGTGGCGAGTCTATATTTTCCGCGCTTACGCGCCCAACGCGAACGAGTACCTCTATATAGTTTACTTTGCTCTCTTCTTTCCTTTTTTTTGGAGAAGTTTCGACAACTTTTTGCTAGCGGGGAGTGAATAAATGTGTAAATTTATTCGTTCGCCTCGCGAGTTGTTGGGATTCCGAAGTCGGGGGGAGGAGCCACAGCGGAGGGTAAAGAGGGAGCGGAGGGGGATTGACTGAGCAACATAAAAATCACCGCCAGTCTGTTTGCCTTGCATCAAACAAAGATTTTTTACCGGTTTTTAGAACTTTTCGCAAATGGACTGGTTGATGGATAAATATTTAAAACAGATATGAAGTTGGTAAAGATTTTTATCTTTTTAATGTTCATCTTTATTTTGATATAATCTTGTTGTAAAACAAGTAATAATATTGCAAAACAGAGATAAAGATCTTTATATTTTCATGCGAGCAGCTACTTTTCTCAATTTTATATACATCAATATAGAAACCTAGCATATACTATTTGAATGTTTTGATAGATGGATTTCCCTTTAACCCGACTCCTATAGTAAATCGTAGAAACATGCTAAAAGATTTTCGAGTGGGGCTATCTGGCTTACAAAAATAGTTTAGGAAGACTTTCAAGCAAAATGAAAGTTCGACCGTGCGGGACAAAAATTACAGGTATATTTTCAGCTAAAGCGGAGGGATTGAGAGGATTAATGCCTGGAAGCGGTCTTTGGATGGCTTTGAAGAGACTTCTTTCTTTTTTTACTGCGAGAGAAAAATTGAATTTTGGCCAGGAGAGTAGCTAGTAGAGTGGGAGACCGTAAATCTTGTTATGTTTCCATTGGACAAAACTGCCGGGAGTTTAGAAGTTTTTTTTTTGATAAAGCGCGCCCTTGCAGTATTTATCGCTTACGCATCGCAAAAAAAATAAAGGATAAATGATCGCATATAATGCATTCATGTGATACTTCTTAATTAGCCATGAATTAAGCTCGCTTTCGTACTGAAATGATTAATAAGCTAAATAATTCTGCGCAATATAATTTATCACTAAGAGCATTTTACCCTTGTGTACAATTTGATTATTTCGAATATTCTACGTTACTCTTTCATTATTGCCGTGTAAAAGAGACAAATGCGAAGCGCTGGCAGGTGCACTGTTCCTGTGGGAAATCGTCGCCTGAGCTAGAATTTCTTAAATATCATTTCAAATAATGCAGATTTTAAAGTGATCTACGATTTCATTCTAATTTCATCGGTTCATCTAAACTTTTTTAATAACGTTTTTCATTGATCTAGATTTATTATACATGAACTTGCAAATATTAAAAATATACTTTCGGTGAAATGAATCGCTATGCATATATCAGTTTTCATGCAGGAAAAAGGAAATTACTGTATATGTATCGTAGATTACATTCGTTTTTGCAGAATTATTATGTCAATATTATTCATCCTTCAATTTGACACGTGAGCACTCGCTGATTTTCAGCGCTAGCCTCCTGGATTATATTCCCTAAATAAAACAGAGCTCGCATTGTTCCGCGGAAAACGAGGTAGCAGTCTGCAGTTGCGCGGACGACGGGGCCATTCTGCCGGGCCATCCATTAAATTAAAGAGGCCCGTATACGAAAAAACAACTTTAGCATACTGTTTATTATGCGCGACAAGTGAATAACGTTCCGTCTTCGTTCCGCCCCCGTAGATGGCTTATACACAACTGGCTCCCTTGCTTGCTTACCCACCGCCCAGCTCTTCCTTCCCCTCTGTTTCCCTCCTCCCGTTCAATCACCAATGAAAACGGAAGTTTATAGGAAAGCACATCCGCGGGAGCCACTGGCTTCCTCGGCGCTGCCTTTTTTTTGCAGAAGGACGATCTGGATGTAAGGAAAATGACTACGCGCGCCAATATTACTTCCCGTTCAGTCCTCTTACTTGCCCCAACCTTCCCCGAAACGAATAAAGTAAACCGGAAAGCTGCAGATAGAGACTCTGTCTCTTCCGCAGGAAACAAAGAGGCGAGGCGAGGTGGGATTGCTCTCCGGTTGAGTTATATGCGACATCCATTCTTTCGAAAAAGAGCTTGTAAACAAAGGGGAGGGGCTGACGAGCGAGGTAGGTCTGCGGATGAAAAGGAACTTTTCCCTTTAATAATGTTTTTAATCCCGCGAGAGCGTGGAAAAACAAGGATCTCCACTTTCCCGGCCGGGAGCTCATTATTATACCGTCGGCGCTGCGCCGCCTCGTTTCCGGTCCTCGCGGGACCTTCCGCGCATCCTTTCGCTCGCAGCGCCCATTGACGAGCGCTGCTTGCGCGTCCCCGTCGGAAGCCGCGATTTTTCATTCGGGCAGAATTGATCGATGGCGCACGACCATCTTGGTGAACGCGCGTCCACTGATCCCAATATCAGCCTTGGCGTGTCGACGACGGCGCCTGATTTGTCCGCGTTATTCCGCGGTTGCCTGTCGCGACCTTGGCTGACGGCTGTCTGTGGAGGACCCTACAGTCGTTCGTCTTCATCAGGCGCGTCCGAAAGAGACAAACATTCGATCTGTCTATATCTCGCCGAGATCCCGAGCAGAAACTGGACGCGACTCGGCGACTCTCTTGTCTATCTTCGTTGCCCGCAATAGTCGCACTCGGGAGGATTACGAGCTGCGGCTTTGGCACCCTCGTATACTCGCGGCGACCCACGAGAAGCCGCACGATGCCGCCGCCGAGCTGCGTAGGTTGCGCGGCGTCCACGATCCCGGAAAATAAACGCTGCGCAGTACTCGTCAGCCGCCCGCAATCGCGTCTTCCCCCTCGCGTTCAGAGGCCCTACCGACCGCTTTCGAAAGATTGTCGATGGGAGAGCTTCGCAACTTTCTATGATATCACGACCTAACACTTGTAAATCGAGAGGGGACAAGAAATGAGTAGCTTTGATCGATGGATTGATAAAATTAGTGCGAGGTCAAGTTATTTTACGTCACTTACGCCCTTCTATCTATACTGCCCTCGCACAAATTAATTAGGTTTTTGTCGTGTTTTTGTAATATGATACATTATTTGTTTCCTTTATGTAATCAAGTTGAGATTTTAAACCCTAAGAAAATAAACGCGTGTGTCTTGAGTGAAAATAGGTTCTTTTCCTTAAAATTAAGTCGAAAAATTCCAGGCACGATATTACGAGATACTATAGAGTATAACTTTGTCAAGTTCGCGTACAAAATTTAATTAGGTCGACTCTTTTGATTTTGGAGTATTAATAAGAAAATTCCACAGAAAACGATTTCATCGCTTGATAATGGACTTTAGATTTTAAGCGTGTGTTTGTATTCTAGTGACACGAGGCATAATTAATTTGTGTATTTTATAATTTAATCAGTATATTTCTCGAGGGTTTATCGAAAATCAATAGAATATTGACAAGCATCTAGTAATAGAAAATGTTGTAGAATTAATCTTTTCAAAGCTTCAGTTTGTCAAATCGTTTACTTGACTTTTAGACTAATTGGATGTGTACGGACAACTAACAACGAATTAACCTTAAATAGAGATTGCGAATACACAATAACCATATTCTAAATCGACATGTTCAATGGTTATTGTTTGTTATTCATCAAATTAATAGTATCTTATTCAACAAATATAAACTACAATGTTTATATAGACTATGCCACACCTACATAAATGTGAGTTAATAATGCCGAAGCCTCAGCGCATTAACTTCCATAAAATGAAGAATTATTTTTTTTTTCAATCAATTACAATTCATCGAATTATTATATACACTCATAATATTTCTAGTTTTTTGTTTTAAATTCTTTTCTCGGTTTCCTTCCTACATACTCATTTCATATTACTATCCAGATAAATTGTTTGGTTCATAATTTCATTATTGAATACTCATGCTAAGCTGAGAATCTAAGTTGATTAAAGGACTAGTGAAGAGTAAACTAATTGATTTATTCTTGCAAACAATTGTCCACATAATTACTTATTATTCTTTTAGTTATAATTACTCCATTTGATTAAATTATAAAATACTCTATTTATAATTGAAAAAAACTGAGTTTTATAATAATATAATTATTAAAATAAGTGCAACGCTCAATTTATTAGTCATTTTCGTAATTTCTAAGATTTTATTCGGACCACTTCAATCGAGACATGGGAATCGCAGCGATGCATGCGCCGAAATTTGGTCGCCTCAAGCCAGGAGCAGTTAGTCGCCGTGGCGGCGGCAATTTGCAGGATGCAATAATAGTCCGGATGGTTTCTGTCGCCCCGCGGGGGCACGAAAGAGCGGCACACCCCGACTTTTACCGTCTGGGTCTGCGAGCTTTACGAGCCGGATCCCGACGTAATAGGGGAACCCTTCGGACAAGTCGGGGACGTGCTCCTGCAATTTTGATGCGAGCTTCATGCACCCGCGCGCCAATGAATAATTTGCTCCCTCGACGAGACGTCTCGACAGCTTTGTCTCTCTCTACACTCGGTCGGGGTCGCGTGTAGAATCATGCGAGAATTTCGCTAGGGTGCCCGGAGGTTCGATGACGACGGAAGGTGCAGGACGTGGATGCATCCGTGATTGCGCTTTAAGGAGAGTCTCAGGACTTCAGGGCACTCGCTAATGCTCTCTTAGACAAGTTTGTAGTTGGATAGTTTATAGATAGCAGTTTGTGTGATAATTACCTATTTGTAGTTTTTAAAATAAATATTGCAATATTAGAATAGTTAGTTAAATATTAGTTAGATTTTAGTTTAGTTGGTCTTAGATATTTAAACTTAATATAAAAAGTTAAGATTATCGAATGATTTGTGTTCAATATTTTCCACTAGTTGATCTGAATTATAATTTTAATTTTTATTAAAAAAACGTTATAATAATATTTTTTAAGTATAAAATTTCATAATTATGTTCTACAAAATTAAGAAGTAGCATTTACAATTTTTATAAAAGTACGGATTTTATTCACACAAGCTTAATGCAACAAAAATTACGGAGAATTTTCATCAAGTAATTTGAAAGGAGTTAAGGTTACAAGAAGGTATTCCAATATCTGTTCTAGTAAAGTGAATGTAATTTGAAAAGATGAAGATTAAAACAGAATATTTATACAATATATATAATAGTCAGAAAGTGTTCAATAATATTATGTTTGAAAATTATGCAATCGTTGATTTGCCTGATAAATTTTATTTTTCATCTGCATTTTGTATGTAATATCAGATAACATGAGAATATACGCGAAATTGAAAAGCTTTATGAATTCATTATATTAGAATGCTGGAGTTTCGCATGCCACTCGCATTGTTGGGAAATTTTGCTCATACGCATATTGCAGTAGGCAGTAATCCAGTTAGATTATGAAATGGTATGGCATCATGAACGAATTTTTGCACCAGTTTTATGTAAAAGATTCACAGGATACCACTTTGAAACTCACTTTACATATTCAGGCACCTGCTCGTTCAATATAACAAAAATGTTTTCGTTCAAAAAATGATTCCCCATACCTAATTACGCGTAACTTTTGGCGGCATTAGAATTAAAAATTGATCGCGCCCTCGGTTTTGAAATTCCAATGAAACTATAAATTGTATGTGGAGATATCGGGCAGTCGGAGGCGCGCGGGGGTAAGGCGGGCGGGAGGCACGTGGACGCGTGTCACTCAAGCGGAAGGTCGGCGGAATTCCATGCAATCGCCCGTGAAATATTTGTCAAACGACATGGACCGTTGCGCATGTGAGAGCGCGCTCCGAGCCAGTTGAATTCTATCGACGGAAATGTAGACTCCTATAAAACTCCATCGTAATCGATGCGCAACATTCGCCTGGCGTTAAGCATCGACTGCCCGTTTCACCCCCACCGCTCCCGGCCCAGGCCGATAGCGAGCGCGGTTACCGCGCTATCACTCTAAAAATAAATTCTACTGCCTCCTGTCGAACTGCGCGAGAGTGCGTCCTGACCTAATTAAATTCCATTTGATTCTAGGCAAAAGAGAGTAGCAGATACGAACTGCGCTCGGCTGCCTGATTGCCTGCTAATTGAAAAAATAGTGGCCTAGATTTACCATTTCGTTATAAAGCTGGTGAACTCATCCTGACGTATGGCATTTTCGAAAGGTGACTCTGCCCATAAACTCAGGATAAAAGTTAGGGATTACTTTTAAGGTTACCATTATTCTTTTAACATCACCATTCATTCTGGAATTTCAGTTTGAATATGCTCCGGGATGAATCTCATCGAATTAAATAGATTTCTCACATATCAAGTCGAATTTGGAATTAGGTGCTTTAATATTTGTTCCCTTCCATTTCAAGATAAAGATCTACTCAAGATATTTATTACAATAGCAAATTTCAACTCTTATCTAGCTGCTCGGTTCCTTCTAAAAAAATTTTATATCGCAGGGGAATTAAGATAAAATATGATGAAAAATGAAGATGTGGTAATAATAATATTCATGTGTCTGATAAAGTTTGAAATTTTTTAAAGGACAATCAACATTATTATGCACTAAATCTAGAAGTATAGATTTTACGGCTAAGGGAGCGATAATGTGTCGATAAGAAGAGGAAATATCAAAAAATCCTCTGTTGGGAAAGTGCACGGTAGACTGCCGCCCGTAAAAGCTTTAATGATGCACCCTTTATAATTTATCCATAATAAGCAAGATCGATTGGTTCTTTCTTTATTTATTCTCGTACCGTCATTACAGGCCCATAAATTCGTAAGTGGCCAGATAGGTAAGCGCTGAAGGAGCTTCATAAAAATTTCTTCTGCACGCACTCGTCAAACTGCGCTTAGGAACCTATCGCAATGGGGCTAAGGCGAAGGAATGGCTCCGATCTTACTACAAGTATGTTTAATTCAGTTCTCAATTACTCATCAGACTTTCGAATCCTCCGAGTCTTCCTTTATTTTTCCGTTTCTTTCCTCGTAAGCTATCTTAGGTTTCTTTTCTTTCTTTGGGACGTTCAGTAAATCAACCTCTTCTCCACCCCTTTCTTAGAGACAGTCAGCAGGTTTCTGTGCTCGTCCTTCTTTTCCCTTCTACGCATCCCTTCCGCCCGACTGCCATTCTCCCCTTTTTCTTTTGTATTTTTCTGAAACCTCCGTATTACGGAGTGCAAGATAGGGGCGTAAGTGAAGGTGTATATGAGAGAAAAATCCCCAAGGAAGCCATGAGGCGGAGGAGGAAGGAGTGGAAGGCGAAGGAGAATGAGGAAGCGCACTTTCGAGCTTTTGTTTCCTTCTCGGTATGCCGGAAGCGTTAATTAAATTACTCCGGAAGGAGCGGAGAGCAAAGTAAGCTGCCTTATAGAGCGGGGGTAAACTTTAACTTTATTGCCCGTCTAGCAGACTTGCCCTTCACTTTTTACCTCTCCCGTGGACACTGCTTTATTTCTTAATCTAGAAAAGACATGATATCCTGATTCCTCATTAGCTTTCTATTCTACCAGAACTATGCTGAATCGCCGATAATTAGCGATTTCTTCACCCGAGTGATGTAAATTGATTCGGTTGTGTAAGTTAGTGCGATGTGCTTTATCCTTTTATCCAGTTCCGATTATTATCAGCCATAATTTCTAAAATATTTACTGATTACTAGGGATACAGCTTCATTTTTATAGTAGCTACAGATTATTTATGGCAGAGGTCCGTCCAGGAGAACTTAATTTGGGGCTCAGTAAGTTTGGTCGAGCGATAACGGTGGCATCTAATATCAAAGTACCCCAAGAAAATGGTAAAAGATAAATAGGTAAACAAAGGGAAGGGCTGGCCACGTGGGAAAGCAACAGCGTTTGAAGGATTGTCGGGGAAGCGTTGCGTGCGGGGAGGCGCCGATAGGCCGGCATCGTCGAGAATAATGCGTTGGGCTCGTGATTAGTCTTTGGCGAAGGAAGATATCCCCGTCTGCGGGAAATCACGATCCCCTCGTATTTCTCGGCGTTGTTTCCCGGGGCCGGTGCCTCGATAACCTCCGCCCCCATTTTTCCCTCGGCGGCTTGGAATGCGCGCGCGCGCGGCAAACGTGACGATATTTATTATTTTGTTGGCGCTCGGGCTGCGTGCGGAGCGATCCGCGCACGTATACGGCCGGGACCAGGGCGCAGTTACGAACGTGCCGGTAAATACCTCCATATTTCATTTGGCGCCTACGCTTTGCCCGGCATTTTTTCGCACTTTATCAGGTGCGCGGCCGGGCCCTTGTTCCTTTCCTTTTTTTTTTACACCAACGAGCGCGCAGGGAATTGCCTTCTCTTTTCATTCTTCGAGAGCTGGTGCAGCTGCTCTGGTGGACGGTCGCCACTGCCGCAGGCTGCAGCTAACTATTCGGTGCCGAGTTCCCGGAGAATTCCCAGTGTCCAGGTGGGGGCAAAAGGGCCAACTGTACCCGGCCACGTCCAGAATGCTGCAAATGTTTCCCGGTTGATTGTCGGTATTTATTGCTTGGGTAGCGCTTGCGCTCCCAGTGCAGGGCGCGTGCATATTTTTACGAGCCTTTTAATTCCTTTTTCTTCATTCTTATAAAGCGCGCTAATGCCCCGGCCCGACATTAATGGAGGGACTTGTCCACTCGGCTTTAATTACAGAACTGGGGGAAAGCGGTATAAAAGTCTCCTTTTGTACGTGGCGCGAGCGCGTTAACACGAGGACCGCGCATGAATGTACTTTTCATTGCGCAACGCGCCCGCTCCTTTTGCCATTCATTAAACCCTTCGTGCGGGGGATAAACCTTAACCGAAAGCTGGATTGAGTTCCACGCCGCATTAATTAATACTCCACTGATGCTCCCGAGGTTCGGTGCGTGTCAGGGAAAAAGTGCGACTGGCCTGTGGGATCGGCTCGTCGAGAATAATCTAAAATTGAAATCCCGAAAACAGGAGGTGACCCCTTTCCTACTTTTCTCAGGTGGAAACTCGTTCGCCCGCCAGAACTTTTCTCCTTTCCCACTTCTCTCTTGGCCAGGCCGTGCACTACTATCGGAAAACTATAGTAATCCACAGTAGGACTCGGACCATCGAGCAGCTATATGCCCGCGCTGCTACGTGCGGGCGACCCTCGGTAAATCCAGGGTGCGATATCGTCCTGTAGGTGGCCGCCGTCGCTACACTCCGATCTCGTTATCGTTAGCTCCTCGCAACCGCGGTAGTCCGCGGAAATTAAAGCAATTATCTTGTCTTACTGAGACTTTTCTACATAATGAGCCAACGGATGATTAATCAAGGCGCCTTCGCCAACTGCCGCGCGTTGGACTTTTTATATACACGGCAGAAGGGAGAAAACGGAAGCTCGCAAACTTTACTGCATATTGCCGAGGGATGCGTAACGCGCTCCGAGACGGCGCCGTTTGCCAAGAGCAGGAAATTCAGCTACTGTAAATAGAAACATAATTTAAACATATTCTCGTTTAACGCTGGCAATCGTCGCTCCCACTCCAGATAGCCTCTCTGCCGCCTCTGGCTCACACTGAGCTGTTACTTTTTTACATTCTGCTTCTTATTCACGATCACATCGTGCTTTGCTTACACCTGTAAAGTAAATTGATTAAAATAAGAAGAGAATGCAAGTATTCCTATGCGTTCTATAAAACAGCACCTGAAGATATACCGTTTTTCTTGTATCTTGTTCCTGAAAAGATTCGTTTTTTAAATTAGTTTATTTGTTCTGTTATTATATTATTAATATACTTGTTCCATTTTAATTTATGTGTTTTAAATTCCAAATAATTATAGAATATGCGGCTTTAAACAGCATGGTCGTAAAGAGCGACTTTTTCATTCTCATAAATTTCTCTCGAAAAAAAAGAAAAATTAAGTATAATAGGGCTTTTGGACTGCTTTTGAAACGACGCATTAAAGTTAACACATTATAAAAATTTTAATATATATTATACTAACACTATATCGAATAAGTAACTCATTCGCTTTATTAGAATAAAAGCATAGTTCTTCTGTCCTTTTTATTACACGAACAAAAGTACGCGAGGTAAAAGCAGCCATGAAAACGATGCTGGCTTAAAATTTCAAAAATACTTTATGTAAAATAAAAACTTTAACGTCAGTTGAGCCTTACTAAAAGCCTAAAAAAATGAAATTTATGTATAAATTTATGCAAAAAAAATCTGGATAAAGAATCGATTCGAAAATATCTTTAATAAATGTTCGGATAGGTATTGAAATGCACATTGAAGTACACATTCACCTTCAAGACGAGTAGAATAATACGAGTAGAAAACCAATGGAAATAGAATCGTTATTGACTGTACTATATACGGTCACGATCGCCACTGGGAGTTTGCCGTGCAAAGCCTTTGGTCCGAGCGGGAGTTTGAGCCCCAACGATTCTTCTTCTGAGCCTGGCGTTATAGCGGAGCGCGAACGTTGCCTGCGCGAATGCGACGCGGGCAAAGGAAGCTTGTGCGGGATTTGTGCGGGCCTTTGAATGCGAGTCCGCAGATAAAGAGACTTACGGTAATTGCGCGGGGATAATAGCCGGAACCCCTGACGCGATTGCAGCCTCAATTGCACTTGGCCTACGGCGCCACTTTTCGAGAGGCGAGTTTGTTCCCTACGTGCGAGGACAAGAGCGAGAAAGTGGATTCAATGATCCGGTCCTTTATCGCTGCTTAGGTGTCTGACGGTTTACCCGCACGGCCGACTTCCGAGCCTCGCGGGACTGAGTTACATTTAAGAAGCCCGGCTTTTCTGTCGTGCCACATTTATCGGAACAAAGTATTTGTATTATACACGAAGTTAGGAAGTGCGCGCGGAGTTGATTTGTCAGAGGGAAAGTTTGGAGGTACTTGTTCAGGGCTAGCGGAACATTCCGTGACGGAACGTGAGGTGCACTTAATATTACGGGGATTCATTTAAAATGTTTGCTGGTAATGACGCTAGAGCCACTCGGGAGAAAGTTAGTTGGACAGGCCTGATGTTAAATGATGGGGAGGAGCGCCTGTCAGCTGCTGCGCTCCAAGCGGAAAAGTCCTTAACATAACGAGTTTGTACTCATCATCAATAATGAAGGAGACACACGGTTTGGGCAACAGAAATTAAAGTCCACAACGCCGAGCCATGTTTTCTGTCCAATGTTTTTAGTCTTCATTAATCGACTGTATGGGCATGCAGTTGTATGATATACTTATTTCATGAATTTGTGAAAAAATAATGTTTTATTAATTATAGGACGATAGCGGCTTAACATGTGTCTATAATAAATAGTTTGTTAACATTTTAAATCAGAGTCATTCAAAGGAAGAAATATAAATAAATTGCGAATCTTGAATATATGTCTGACCACAATGTGAGTCGTATCACTTAAATCAGTAGAATCTGCAAGCGAGCCCTAAAAGCAGCGTAGGGCCGGATTGGAGTGCAGCTCTCAAGCCCAATATCGCTCGCATACGCCTTTCCCTTGACGAAATCGACCGGCTCTCGATACGCGCCCAGATAAAACATAAAAATCACTTTATTCCGCAGAGGGAGTCTGGGCTCGCTCCGCTCCTATAATCGCTCGTTTCCCCTCCCTGCCCCGAAAGCCAAAGCGTTCCCTCGAAGGGCGCCGGCGCGGGGCTGAAGGATTCCATTAGCAGGTCTGGAGGCGCGTGGTCCTCGATGGCTTCGCCCTACTCGGCCCTATCCGCATTTTCTCGCATTGCCGTGTCCTCAAAGCGAGCGGTCGCGATGCCCCGGGGCGCCTTTAGCGACGATGCCAGGCAGAGATTTGAATATAAATTCCGGGGCGGTCCGATATCCGGCCAAATCGAATTGGAATATATACAAGGATCGCGGAATGCCGGGGAAGATGGGGCGGAGATAGCGAGGCCCTCCGCCCCCCTTCTCCGCCACGGCTTCCCTCGCGCCCGCACGTCCGCGCTCCTTTTTATTATTGGGCGTGCCTCTGGGACGCTTTACAAGCAGTTAGTCAATAGCGCCCGAGAGCGGGCGCGCCGATAAAATACCTATTCGCCCCGCGGAATTGCGCCAATTCCCGTTTCTCCTTTTACGCGCATATTGGGAGGAAGTTTTTGTTTATCAGATGACGAGCGATTGCTCGCTCCGTTTCGAGCGGCGCGTTTCGCCCGCGCCAAGTACAAGGCACAATTGCCGATTGTAAAACTCCACCGAGCGTGCCCTAATTGCACCAATAAAACATTTAAAACTCGGCTGCAGAATCAAGTATTGATCGGCGCGATTGTCATAATGGAGAATTTGTTTCGATAGTTCACCGTTGCTTTGTTTGCTCGAAAGCTGTTAAAGAAATCATTTACTTAAAGAAGTCCAATCTAACCTAGTGGAAAGAAGCCTGAAAAATGAGCTTAAAATTGTTTTCTGCTGTTAATCGCCTGTCGTCGGTAATTGAGATCGCTTCAAGGCTCAACTTACTTGCGATTAAAGATAAGCGCCGGAGGGTAAATAGCTCGGTGATGCATCCGCGATGTCGAATCGACACCGTGCGAAATGTTGGTAAAGGCCCCTATTAATATTACAAGTTGGCCCGACGTAACGGAAGAAAAGTTTTTAATCGCGATTCAGCTGGCCGCGTAGTCTCCGGCAAGAAATGGAAATTGTAAAGGACGCCCCACGTGGGCCGTCGTCCTCGGGAATAAAAAGGGAGCTAAGTTAGAAATGCATCTCGGTCGAGCTCCTCTCCGTCTTAGCGGGAAATGGTCGCATGCAAATGCGTGCGGCGGCCGAAAGAGCGCCGCGAGAGTTGAGAGCGAGGCTTTTTAAAAGGAGGAACGGAGGTCGGAACCCGCAGTGCCACCCCTCCCGTAATACGCGCGCGACCAAACTTTTTAATGGCCAGTGCTTGTGTTGACTGGGGTCATCTTCCTCGGGGCTTTCGGAACTGATTACGCGGCCGCCGACGCAGCCGCCCCCTCGCGTCATTCGACAAAGTTCTGATGAACTCGTTCTCGCGGATGGGCATTAACCTATATATGGCCGCAAGGCCTAATTGGATTTTCGGGGGGCTGCGACGTCAACTGCGCCATCGATGCGCGCTCGCACTTGCCCGGGGAGGGAGATTTATTCTCAAGTACCGTTAGTGCAGAGCTCCGCTTTAGGGGTCGACTCGGGAATTATGCAACTTCTCCTTTTCTAGTGGGATCCTCCGCCAAATATGCTTCGGAGAACTGTTCACTTTTCTTTCGGATACGGCGCTATTTTCAGATAAAAGTTAGCGGCAACACCCAAGATTATAATGTACTCCAAATGTTATTATGGTAATGGACACTGCGTTATTATCGTGTGAGCTTTCTCGAGAATTAAAAGTTTCACTTTAATGTTAAGTCGATTGTGTCTATGTTAATTAGCATAATACCGTAGCATGCGTGCACTTTATATTATAGCAGTTAAATTATCGTCAATAAGGAAAAAGAGGGAAAACAAATAATCTTTTAAAACGACACGGCGCATTATTTTATCGACTTTATAGGTTCGTAAAATTTTTGTAGCCATTCGCAGCTTATTTTTCTTACCTTTCAGGAGAACCGGATAAAATATTTTAATATTCGCTTAAAAAATCTTTTTATAAAAATAATTTTATCTGGCTGCTGATATTAAAAGAGGAAGTCACGAGAGTAGCTATAATATAAAATCTTTGTTACTGAATAAAAAATGACAAAGTACCGAGCGAATTATACGCATCGGCAGAATGAACTGTGGATTGGCGGTACGTAATTTTATTTCATTTTAATGGAGAAAACGTTATTGCATGTAATCCATTACGAATACTTTACCTATAAAACGTAGAATGCCGTTTTTTCAAATAAAAGATAACTAAAAGCCAATCAGAAAAAAAATCTCGTTACACCACAATTACCTGTCTTAAATATTTTTGAAAATAGAATTTTCGCAATATTTTTCCTATAAAAGATAGTTATAATAAGCTTTTTACTAAGCCACTCGGTGCATTGTAATATTAAACTCTGTAAGCCGACGTACTTTGCAAGGTGTACCGCTGGCTGGGTCAAAAGACACTGTCTGTGGAAGTAACTCCCAACCGGATGCCTCGTTCTGGTAATTGAAAAAATTCCATGAATGTCAAAGATGAGACGCACGCACCGAAGTTGCTCTTGCTGCGAGTAGAGGTATAAAGTGAGCGGCCTCGTTAAAGGGCGGCTCGTTCGAGCGGCTCCGCCCACCTCCGCCCATCTCGCGGTCGGCCCGCGAAAAATTCCGGAAAACTTCTTAATGGAGAGCGGGGCTCGTAAAGCAGTCGCGGCCTAACTCCTCGGCTCCTCGGCCCCTCGGGCCCTTTGTCCCCGTAGGGCATCGATTATGCATGCGGCACACGGCCGGATAATCGAAGCGGCGGCGGCGGCGTTCGGGCAAGGAGCCGAAAGATCGCAGCGGACGAGGGAATTTCTCGAGGACGGGCCGCCGTCGCGATAATGGAAAAACACGAGCGACTGGCGAATTTTGAAGGCGGGCCAGGAGCCCATGTGCCCTGCACGGAAATCCGGGTCGCCGATGTTGCGCACTTTAAACCGGCGATAAAGTGTTACGTATTTACACCCTCGATAAATATTGAATAGTCGTCAGGCTGTAGAGTTTCTTCCGACTGATTCGTGAATAGATTAGGCGGTCGCTCCAAATTGCCCCTTGTTCATTTCCATGGGTCCCCTTTTAGACAGCCTCAAAACGATACTCAGCATTAATAAACTTTATTATCTACCTCCAGTATTCAAATGGAATGATTTTATGGTGCTCATCGCCATGGTACTCAAATTTTATTACTTGATGCAGGTTCATTTGGATTCGTTATCTGCGAATCTATACACAGCAACGCAAGATGAGAACGATAAGCGAAGTGCACAGGGCGTCCTAGGAAGCGTCAGTCGATAGCGAGCGTAGGCCTGCGGCCAGCTAGCCGTCGACGGTGAATGAAGGAGCAGTGGGTACGTGGCGAGGACCGCGTCGCGCTGGCTAAGCGCGTTCCAAAAACTGTGCCGCGCAGTCCTTCCGCCTCCTCTCCCGCCGACTCGTTAGTCGCGCGGCTGCTGACGCCGCGGGAATTCCTCGAGTGCCCCAACCCCACCCTCGCCATCCTGACGTAGTCGATGCACCACTCTGCCAGATCCGACTGCCGAGGCTCTCCTGTACTCTACTCGAGCGATTGCGCTTTTCGTTGCAGCGGCTCGAGAGCCGACTCGCTGCACCGCTGCCGCCGCCATGGTTTCCAATTAAATTCTGCACGATCTAGTCTACCTTCCGCGAGGTGGGCAACTGCAACACTGGAAAAAGGTTCATTCGCGTTGTGATTCGTATACGCGTTCTGCTGACGTGCAGAATTTAATTGCTACGCGCTGACGTCACTCTGTAAACTAATAAGTCGAATGTGTTAATAATGCAAGTTTACACCTTTGTTAATGGTTTGATATTGTTGAAAAGTCATTAAGCCTCTGGGAGTCGAAATAGTTACACGGCTGTTACCGGTATACATTACAACACTTCTGTCACTATTGGTACAGTATTATGCATTACCTATAACGTTAATGTAAAGTCTACACTAGGATACAAATGTTATTCCAGCACGCCGATACTGTAAGCATTTGCAGTAATGGAAAGGGCTTTGAGAGACAATGGCACTAGGGTAGAACGATGAATGAGAGATCTGAATACATGACATTCGAAATGAATAATTGTAAGCATAAATAACTGTTAACGCTATATCCTATGGGGATTATTGCTTAGTCTTATGTTATTTGGCGCGTGAAGCATTTGTTATATTCATGATCGTGTGGTAACAATTAAAGAAGAGTTTCAATTCCCTTAACAATCTGAAATTTATTCTTAATCAATATATTGAAATTATGACATTCATTCCTTTATAAAAATAACCAGCGAAGCTTATGAAATCTGAATATACACAGATTGACAGAGTTATTTAATTTTTAGTACATACATTACAATTAAAAGATAAAATCAAAATGAATTGTAGCAAATGACAACCATAAAAATAAAGTAGAATAATATTACCATGTAAATTAATATTATTTAATATCAAACCAATTGCAAAATGATAGAATCTTACTTAATTTATAAGTTTAAATATATCGATTCCGAATTTTAAACGCCGTTTTCGTGTAATATATTTGTTAGCGAGGAGTGGACGTAGGAGATGGTGTAGTCGCATAGAGAGTAAATGCACTGATATCGCCGTAATATCGTTTATATATATAAGTGAGCTGTATAAGAATTGATGCTTCTTGCAAGGCGATCGGCGGAACAAAAAAATAATCGCTGGCTCTTTTTCTCATTGAGCCCTCGCATCTTTTTCTCACTGCAGGGCCTCGAGGCTCTTCGCACCTTTTCCGCTCCGCGGGAAAACTCGGACATCTCCGCGACTCGCGCTCTCGATCGTAGCGCTCCTACCTGCTTGAGGTGAGAAACCCGCGCGCGAGCTTTGGGCGCCAGGCAGCGCGCGCACACACACACGCCTTACCGCGCAACGTAGCGACGGGAGATTGGCGCGAACAGATAGCTTGTTACGTCGTCTCGCTTACTCGCATAAGGGTTACGCTCCAAATTATCGGCCGGGCATGTGTCCCACGTCCGTGTCCTTGAGCCAAGATAGGTCAGAGGTGCCTATAAGGCCACCTCTGCACATAGGATCTATAAGCCCGAAGCATCGTGAGTTTTTAAAGCCGAGGGACAATTGCTTGCCCCTAGCTTACAGCTACACGGCCGTGACGTAACTTCCGCGACGCCACGCCAGGACGCGGCCGCGAAACTGCCCCGGCCACGGGGCAAATATCAATAATTATTAGTCCTTACTATCAGCCATGTGCGCTAGAGCACTCGCAAGCCTGTTCGCCTCGCCGCCTCCCCGTCGCCTTCACAGTTTTAGCTAAAATAAATCGTAATTTAAGAAAACATAATTACAAATAATATTTGTGGGGTGTGCCGCTTACAACATTCATGTAAACCATTTATACCGTTGCATATGAAAATAATAAAGTCAAAATATAGTTTTCATATACCTAGAAACAGATAAAGTGTCTTAAGCAATATAACTACAATAGTACAGTACATTCTATATTATTTTGTCAAAAACATATAAATAAAGTTGTGTGAATAAATATCTTAAATAATAAATGATTCCATTAAAAAGCTTCTAATTATTTTTAAAGCAATTCCGCAATTCAGTAGACTCCGCAAACAGTCGCTCATTAAAAAGCGAGAGCTGCAGTCCGAAAGAAATCTATCTTTAACTGTGCTACCTGGCTAATACAGCTCCGAGCGAAGCCGACCAATCCCTCTGTGATACCCCGAGCTTTTTCCGTGGTGTTGGAAAAAGAAAGTTAATTGATACCCTTTCAGTGGGCGCACGGGCGTAATGTCTCAGAGGCGACGTTCTTTATCAAAGAATCTCCCATCGGCCTCTCGATGAAAAGTCCTCTCTAGTTAGAGAACACTAGCAACCTCTGTCCCCGGTGTCCCGTAATATAGCGCAAAGAGATTATCGTCCCGAAAAACTGGCTATCGGCGTCCAGCCCGTGATTTGCTCAGCCCTACTTCGGCGCGGCTGGCCGAAAGATCGATCTAATTTGTTCTCGGAAAGTTTTACGGCCTTGATAGATCGAACGTGACGTCGCTCGGGGACGTCGCCAGAGGGCGAAATCCGATTTTTATTGCACCAACCCGAAAAACAACGGGTACGCGTTACTCGCGTGTTATTTGCGACGTCCTTTCCCTTGCCCTCTCTCACGGGGGAAAAACTGCGGCTTACACAAGGAAGTGCGAGTACCAACGCGTTTCCTTTCTAATTTAAACGGTCCATCTCGCCTGTCGTCCGACTTTACGACGCACACCGATTAGAGTTATGGACTTAGACGTAAAATATGGGAGAGAATGCAGAGAGTTTGTTGATTTACAAGTGAAGTTAATGTCATGCGTTCGATATTAATTCTGTTTAAGGAGATTCAAGCTAATTTTTTCCTTCTACGATAAATATCTGAGACAAAATCTACCTAGTCACAAAACATTCGAGAACATAATAGCTAGAATGGTAATATTATCAATATACTACATCATTGGAATACATTGGTGATAAACGATCCACATATCCGGAAAAATAAAATCTAAAAATAACAGTGTTCACGATAAAATTGTACTATATTGTACTATATATAAAAATAAAAGAGGATGTCAAACTACGTCAAATTATAAAAATTAATGCTGCATTGTAGAAAATAGTAAAAATATGAAAATTAAATTCATTGCTAAAAACTAAAAAAAATTCGCAGTTGAAATTTATTGTGATAAGTGGAAAAGTCAAGATTTTGTCAGAAGCATAATAGTAAAAGGCAAAAAATTTTTACTTTCTTAAATCTGCAAAACATCGAATTTTTATTGAAATGATTTTCTTGGCTCTTAAATGAATTTAACCGTTCGTAATAAGCAATTTATGTAGCTGATATCCTTCTTTGTAATAAAAATTAAAAATCTTATGTTAAAGTTTCAATACTAGGAGTGCAATACTAAAAAGAGATCCAATCTAGAAAAGGAAAACGAACATCGAACCCAGTACCTTATCAAAGAAACAATAGATCTCTCATGACTTCTTCATATAATGGTTTCTGAGAGGACAGAGCTTATCTCTCGTAGGTGAAATCATTTCCATCCAGGACGAACTCCTAGTGTATTATGTGAATGGTTCAAATGTGTATCAATAGGTAGTTGCATCATCGCTTTGCCGTTTGCAAGTGTTATCCACTTTTTACTCGGAGTACAAAGCGAGCGTCACGTAGTGTACAGATGCGGCGCAACTCGCGCCTAGTTTTAGACTCGAATAAATATAAAAGTTGGGCATGCGGGGTTGGGTGAGCGATAGCGGCGTACGCCGAGGTGTTGCGAAAGGAGGAAGATCCGCGGCAAGTCCCTAAGTGGGTTAGGGGGCAAGTCACCTGCACGGCTCGCCCCCAAAAGTTTCTGACAGGCAAAACGAATCACGCGCTCGTCTCTTCGGCGCCACTCAGCGCCGCGGCTCGCACGCACGGGTCCGAAGCAGACGACGGTGGCGGTTCTCGAGAGATAGCAAATATATATCATTTACGGCGCCTCGACTTGTCGAAACTTTCATTTCGTTCGTTTTTTTTCACCAGCGACCCTCGCTCCAGGGATTTTCCGGTAAATATCGCGTCGATACGCTCGATGCCCGAGGCGACTTGTATCTTGTATCCGTTATGTGCAGATCCGAAATGTTGCCGAGTTATTAAACATGACTTGTTTCCACTGCATTTTATTCTTATCGCGTTCCTCTTTTATTCCGTTTCCCGTCAATTGTCTGACAACGGGATGCGATCAATTTTTCACGTGCTATTAAGTTTTCTTTAAAAATACTTTTCGCTCTTATATTTGTATGTATTGTATCTTTCTCAACACGAACCGACATTTTTTTAAATTTTTCGAAACTAAGTGCTCAGGGAATTTAATTTTAGTAAGTGTAAAAATAGAATTTCAGCATATTGTTGGAAAACTTTCATTATTAAAACATAATATTCTCAATATTTTCCAACCTCTTGCTTACATTTTAATTAATTAAATATTTAAATTCAGTCGGATACTCTCGTTCAAAAATGCTTAACATTTATTATTTGAAAATGTTTTTGTATCTCGAGAAACATACCATGTCTTGATAGATAAATAAATCGTATCTGTGTATCGATCTTTCGATATACTCAGGTTTGTTATGGAAAATGCTATTAATTTTCAAAATGAGCTGTTGGCTCCGTCGCAACAGTTTATTATATTGGCTATCCCCGCTCGTGACATAGGTATATATTGCAGCATTAATGCCGCAATTAAAGTGATTGACTGGTAATCTATTTTCGTCCAACAATGAAAGCTATTTCTAATGCTCGAGTATCTGGGAATTCGGGCAGCCAAGTTGGATAACGTCCGATCGACTCGATATAATTTAGCTAAATAGATTGGCGCTGGTTTATTGCGCGGAGTGTCCATTAGACTCCGCGTCGGATAATAATTTGGCGGCGCGCATACTTTTCAGTCGGGCGGCGCGCAGGAGCCGCGCAATTGATGGGGGAGGCCTGTCCGAATGAAATTGCTGTCCGTTTACACCTATATATCTGGACGCTCAGCTGGGAAAAGCTCGGGTACGCGGAGGCGCCGCGTAATCAGCCCAATCAGTCAGAGATATCTCGCAATTAACCGGGCGCGGCTCTGATTAATTAGACATTTAGGAGGAGTGCGGAGTAGCAAGGAGGCAGGGCCGGGCCCCAAGACATCCGGGTCTACGTGGCCACGTTGCAAAGCAGCCGTAGTCCCAGGGGCGAATCCTCCCGGCGACGCTCTGAAAGCGCGAGCTAATTGACAAATGGCTAATACTACGCGGCTGCAGGTCGCTGAAGAATGGCCACCAATAAACGCGTCCAAGGAGGATTGCCTGCGTATATATGTAAGCGGGGGGGGGGGAGGCGAAAGCTCGACTCCTTTTTCCCCGCCCTGCCGCCATTCGGGAGTCGATGCAGCGGCTTTTAATGGCCCGTTCCGCTTAACGAGATCAAGGGGGAGTAATTGTTCGGGCTGCGAGCGCGCGCAAGTTCGGACACTCGATGATTGAGGGAATTTAAACTAATGGATTTTTGCTCGTATAAATCCTGATTCACGGGGCTGATTGCCGTGACGGTCCCTCTAGCCACATTAGAACGCGTACCGGCTACCGCGGAGGGCGCAATTATAACCTGCACGGCCGCCTGGAGCGCCTGTGCACCTCAGCGGCTGCAAAGGGCCCCATAGCGCGCGTCGCTCCTAGTCCTTCTAATCACCGACAAATATATCGGGGGTAGCAAATTGCGCTCCGGAACGAGAGGAGTCAAACAGTTGGCGGCGAGCTGGCACAAAGCCGCTGTCGCGCGGCCACCGTCAAAGGACACTGCCGGCCAACGCGGGGCTGATTTCGCTGGGCGCCCCGGCCCCGGATAAATATTTATGACGCGTCCCGGGGGCGCCGCGCCTGGAAAATCGCCCGCGGAGTTCGGCCGGGGCGCCGCGCCCAAACGAGCGCGCCCGAGGCGCCCGTCTGCTAAACTAAATTATCCCCGTATCATTAGCTTTTGGCACCGAACGCGCCCGCCGCGATTTGCATGCATTGATGAGCTGTCGCGCCGGAAGACGAGCCCTCGGCCTCCGACCCCCCACTTATTTATTTTTCCAGTCCCTGGGAAACAGGGGGAAGAGTCGCAAGCGCTCGCAAAGCAATCAAGACAATTTCAGATCGGTTACTGGAGTGCGCGTAACCCTGAGTTTCAATTGCTCGTTTGTGCATCACTATATTTTTCTAATTGCGAAAACTGCAAGAATGGATTCCGCTTTTTTCCCAACTCGTAAAGGAAATGACTCGTTCGGTCGTACAATTAAAACGATACCATGTTTTCCTGCATTGTTTCTGTGTTTGGTGCTTGTTAATGTTGAACCTATAATTGGAAATGGTACGAATAATGTCTATTTTACACTTCTTTGATAAAGTCATCATTATATCATAAACTTTTCTGAAAGTCCAATGTATTTTATAATAGTGCTCCAAAAACAATTAAAAAATATACGGTACAAATATGGGGATCGTAATAAAAATCGAAGAGAAATGAAAAATTATTTCCTTTTTTCGATTTTTACATCAAATAGAAATTTACAGGCTATATTTTGTTAGTGCACAATATGCATTGCGCGACTATTCAAATAAAAAGTTGAAAATAAATTTCGTTTGAATATCTTTATATAAAACATTGATTTTACTGAATCTTTATTCGTTACTGCAATGTTCATCAAAAATTAATAATTTTTATTTACCGAAGACTATGTAAAAAACGTCGTATATTCTAAGTCGAAAGACTTTTTTATTTTACCAGAATCACTCTGTAAGATATCCATGGTAGAATTAATACAAAATATTATAAATATAGTTTCATTTAAATTAATGTTTAATATTAAAAATGATGAATATTAGAGGTCTTGCATTAGGAAAAATGAATGTATTTAAAAAAACACAATTTCTATATTTAATAATTTATAATAATTTCGATTACTTTAGATTTTAATATGGTTAATCCTACAATTAACATTAGAATCTGATTAAATAATCTCATATTGAATAACATTCACCTAAAAAATGTAATAACTTTTTTGTTTTACAAAATCACAAGATTTTACCTAAAATGACGCCTTCTAATAATATCAAATATAAATTTGATATTTGACCACTTGAAATATTAGTTTTTAGACATTACTTTAAGGATTATAAAATCTTGTTAAGTTTATACTATATTTTTAAGCTATATTTTAAGTCCATAAAAGATTTCAGAAAGTATGTACAGAATACAAATGTTGAAGCTCACTCTTACAGAGGAATAGAAATCTGAAATTGTTTTATTTTTAAAAATTGTTTTTCATTTTAAATGTCAATGGTACAATTAATGATTGTTTAAGAATAGTATTCATTCGTAAGGTTAAACTTTTTATAGCTGGTAAATTACCCTAATAGTACTGCAGATGTTTCAGATCACAAAAGAATTCATTTTACTTTTCATATCTGCATGTGAATTAACCTGAAAAAACCTGTCTTTCTTTCTAATCGGTCAGCGGCAAGAAAAGGGCACGAGTAGAAGCGCATGCAAGTCAAACGGTGATTTAATTTTCTCCTCCGTCGGCGGTCGCGGCTGCGTTGGCAGCCCCGCGGGGCCCGTTGCAAAGAGCGCAAAGCTTATCGAGCCCCGTGAGAGCAAAAGGAGTAATGCTCCGGTGCGGACAAGCGATGGAAGGTTCACGGCGAGTGAAAAATAGCCGAGGCGAGCCCTGGATAAAGGTGTGGCTCGCTCGAGTACAGTATCGCCCTTTCTTGCGAACTTTTTGATGCGTAAATATAGGAAAAAGTGCGATCATACTCATTGCTAAACATATATATGCAACTATATGTTTAGAAGACAACTCTTTAGAAAATTACATTAAATTAATTAACTCTGTATTTGTGGGTGACAATTAATAATATTTAATATTTATCACAAAGATAAATTAAAATATATAAATATTTCCATTTTTTTGTACAAAATAAATTCATGTTTTGCGTTTACAATGGTAATAGATAAGACACATGCTACAATTCGCTTATTAAAACATCGAGTCTATAGCTTTTCGCACATACCTTTCGTTTCTCTACTTTTACTGCAACTTCCGATACTACCTTTTGGCCAGGTCCGTTTCGAATGCTCGCGATACCGGTGAGCCTAATTAGCGCTGTGAACTTGGGAAGCTTCGGGCTCGTTCGGCGATCCTCGCATTGCCTCCGACATACTTAACACCAAAAGGTGTTCCTCGTGGGCCGCCGGTATTCGTAGGTAGAATTGCGCGCTCTAGTATTCGCGTGTATCACGCTACTTGTCCATCGAGTCGTATCGTCGGCCGGGTTCGGTACTGAGGGCACCGAAGGTCGTTCGATAGCTGGTGTTGACTCGGCGATTTTACTAAGTCGGTGTGCGACAAAAACTTGTTTAATTCTCGGTTCTGCGCGAATCCATTGTAAGACAGTTGTTAAGTCTGACCAGAAAAATCTGCGATTTATTTCGATTTCCAGTTCCTTTTCGATAACTTCAACTATTCGCGTACCTAACAGGGCCGCTTGCAATTCCAAACGTAGCATCGTTATAGGTTTGAGTGGTGCGACTCGACATTTTGCTATTATCAACAAGACATTTACGGACTCGTTGCCGCCCTCTGTTCTTAAATTCGCGACCGCCACGAAGGCCTTTATGCTTGTGTCACAAAAGACTTGTAACTGGGCTATGGCATCACCGTCATTGCCCGGGGCAAAACAGCGCGGAACGGTGCAGTCGCTTATCACTGCGAGTTCACGCAGTCAAATTTTCCACGCTGCATAAGTAGTTTCTTCAAAGTAAGCGGGGCGAGTATGCCTAACGGGTTGAACACCGACATGACTACTTTTAATACTTCACACTTGGTAGGAGTTTTTTCTCCGCTTGTGATCGCACCTGGGATTTTCGCCAACTGCACGTCGAATCCTAGAGTATCGACACTCTATTCAAACTGAAACCTAAAATGCGCTCGCTCTTATCGCATAGTTTCATTTGATTCGCGGTATCGGTTCGCGCGGACTCCGTAACGGATTCTAAAGTTCGCGGCTCATTTGACACTCAACCATACATAATGAAATTAGCCTGCGCGTTTATGTCGGTCACGTCGCGAGCGCGAGACGCAGTTTCCTTGACTAATCTGCGACTGACAAGATAGTCGCCTATGTAGCTATTGCTAACTATACTCTGCGCGGCGTCAGACTTGGTTGCTACAAATATCGCCGGGTTAACGTTTTTTATGTACATTGCGCTGCTCGATGATGACTGTTGCGACGAAACTCCTCCAACATGGGGTTGCTCCGATTATTTTATTTATCGATGATGAGTTAGGGTGAGGTATGAATGAATAAATACACAACATCTTTTTTGAGCCAGAAATAAAATTGAAATAAATTTATTCGCTCGTTCGGGAAAAAGCCCGAAGGTAAAAAAAACCGCAATTTACACTGATTAACTGTCTATGCGTTTTGTATACTCTTGTAGGCACTGCGTGGATGTCGCTTATGTGTGACGACTTCGACGAGGATTTGGCATCTGTATGCATCGCGCGTGCACTCGCGATAGTGTTTAATATATCGATACTACTTATTACATAGTAATTGCGCGTAGGCATTTGACATTGCGTTTGTATGTTCCTTGAGCCGTTTTCATAGTGGCTACTCGAACGATGTTGTCATGTCCAGGATGGACTTCTTCAACTCTGCCCAATTGCCACCGCATGCAAGGTTGATTTTTGTCTATGAGAATGATAATTGGAGTCCCTTTTGAACTCAAAGCCTGGGTTGATCGATTTGTGTCGTTTTTGTTGTTCATTGAGGTATTCGAACTGCCATCGTCTCCAGAAATTTTGACGAATCTTGGTTATTAAACGCCAAGAACGTAGATGGTTATTTGGAACAGATAGCAGATTTTTTTTCGGTAGTACGTTTAATGGTCGACCAATAGAAAATGAGCAGGCGTTAGTGCCATTGAATCGTTCGGATCAGTAGATCTCGGGCATAAAGATCGCGAGTTTAAAATTGTTTCTATTTCGATTGCAAAAGTGTTTAGTTCCTCGAAGATCAATAGTTCATCGCCTACTACTTTTTTAAAGTGGTGTTTAAAAGATTTGACCGTCGTTTTCCACAATCCTCCGAAGTGAGGGGTGAGAGGAGGGTTAAAATGCCAGTCGATCTTATGAGCTAAGGCAAAACGGTTAATTTGATTCTTCTATTCCGTTGACTGCATTAAAGCATGCAATTCGCGGAGCTCGTTATTGGCACCGATAAAATTAGATCCGTTATCCGAGTATACGTTGGCCGGTATTGCTCTACGTCCCGTGAAACGTCTTAATGCGCCTACGAATCCTTCCGTGCTGAGATCGCTAACTATCTCGATATGAACCGCCTTCATTGACATGCATATGAATACGCAGCCGTAAAACTTGACTCGACTGCGATTGCGATTTTTCTTCTTCTCAACATGCATTGGTCCAAAGAAGTCCACGCCTGTATTATTGAATGGAAATGTATCATTGAAACGTGAGCTAGGCAAATTTCCCATTTTATAGTGAAATGCAGTCGGGTTGAAATGGATGCAACGCGTGCACTGAGAAATAATTTTTTGAGTTTGTTGTTTTCCGTCGAGTAACCAGTACCTATTTCGAAGAGCATATAATGTAGTTTGAATACCCGCGTGATATCGCGTTTCGTGAGCGTCGCGGATACTCAAATCGGTGACGTGATGGTGAGAAGGTAATATAGGATATTTTTGATGATATAGAATATTTGCTTCTACGATTCTGCCGCTTACGCGAAGCAAGCCGGTTTTATCGATGAATGGATTTAATTAATGTTATTATGTTGCTACTTTTCACATTCTGAGATTTCGAAAGGCGATTTATTTCATCAAAGAATTGAGATTTTTGAACACACGTTAAGATTTTATGTTCTGCGTTGGTTATCTCTTTGATAGTTAATTTTTCTGATTTTGTATCCTTATTTATAAAGCTTAAGCAATATAAAACGAACGTAGTAATCGACGGTACGATGGAAATCTATTAAAAATTTCATTACAACCGTTTTGGGCAAGAAAGAAAGCTACTTTCTTTAGCCCGGGCACTTCTTTCGGAATAATTTCTGTTCTGATAGGTGAGTTTTGTTCCGACTGTTGTAACCACGACGGTCGAAAAACTTTGAGAACGTTCATAGGTTTCTTCAGCCAATGCAATACTATGCTCGAATCTGACCAAAAAACTACCCTAGTAGTCGATAATTTTAAGCACGTCTGTGCTTCGGGATATAGTCGGGCCAGCGTCAAGGCACCGCATAATTCCATTTTAGGAATCGTTATTTCTTTCAAGGGAGCGACGCGTGATTTGGCGCAGAGCAATCTTACTGCTACTCTATGTTGCGGATCCTGAGATCGTATGTAGATGCTCGCTCCATACCAGACCTTACTCGCACCGAAAAATCCATGTATTCCGACCACTGTATGATTCCGTATTAATAACTGGCACTCGATTACCAGATTCTTAACGAGGGCGAGTTGTTTTGCGAATTTATGCCACGTCGAATTTAATACGCTAATTGTTGGATTGTTCGGATAGCTAAAAACAATGCACATGGCCTTTTCATAATACCACAGTACGCGTTGATATTTGCGATCGTCTTGGTGGATCAAAATATGACGATACATTTTCTCAATATCAGCAGTTAAAACGAATTTATGTGTACGAAATTTAAGCAAAAGTTCGAAAAGTTTGTCTTATATGGTAGGGCCGATTAGTAAACAATTATTAAGAGATTTTCGGGTGTTCGTTTTTGCGGAGGTGTCGAATACAACTTGTACCTTTGTTGTGGAACATGATGGTTTGATAACGGCTTCATGGAGAAGATAGTAGCTCCCTTCGGAATTATCCGTGACTAACGACATATGTCCTAGATCTATGGATTCGCGCATAACGCGATGATATTCCTTGGATAAACTGGGATTTGCCTCAAGCTTCCTTTGTAAGCTAGAAAATCGACGAAAGGCATTTGATCTAGATTGGCCGAGCTCGAGTTCGTTCGTGCGAAATGGTAGACGTACCAGTTTCTTTCCCGATGAATCACAAGTTGTGTGGAGAGCTTAATGCGCCTCGAAATTTGTTTCGTCGCGCGGTTTTAGATCCCTGAGATTGATCTCCTCTATCAGCCAAAATTTCTCGATCTGTTCCATTAATTCAAGCAAATTACACGATATATGCAAAGTTTTTTGCATAATGATATCATTCTTATCGCGAGAAAGGTTTATCTATCCTATAGATAATAAAGCCAAAGTTGCGCTTGATCCGATGATAATATCGACGGCGCTCGGCAAATGAAATCTAAGATTCGCGAGTTTCAAATAAGCTGGAATGTTTATCGTTTGTCGCGGAAAGGTGTCTATTGGTATATGATCCGCAATTTTGGGCATAATTAAATATGACAGAGATTTTTTAAAGTGATTATAAATCGAATAGATGCAAGTTTCGATAGAAAGGAAAAAGCCATGTATTGGTAAATTTAATTTGTGGACGAATGATTCGGTAATAAAGTGTGCTGTCGCGCAAGTATCGAGAAGATACCGGCCTTGGTAAAGCCTTCCTTGATTATTCTTTACTTGCACCAAGGTCGTCATCATGAGTTGAGATCGCGGAAAGGTTGAAGTAATGCTGAACTATCGCGGATTTAGTCATAAGGAACTATTAGATCTCCCGATTTCTTCGATATTTTGCAAAGCCGAATTCGTTTCCTTATTCCTCGAGGTTGAAGCTGAATTAGTGTCATGTAGTAAGGTGTTTGGTATCTATTGCATTGTTTACAATGCGATTTACAGCATTTACCGGCGTGTTTAAAAAGGCAGTTTTTGAATAATTCGTTCCTTTTTACGATTTCCCAACGTTGCTGAATGTTTTCTTTTCGGAACATGGGACAGAAATATAAAGGATGTTTTTCCCTTTGACAAACCGCGCAGTGATTTGAGCTGGCGCTGGAAGTGAAAACGTGAGTTCCCTGGTCGCCTTTCCGAATCTTTGCTGCTCGCGACTTTATTTCTTCCAATTTACGTTTATTTACATCTCGGTTTTAGTTCGCGATGTGTCTATTGGCGCGATTCGAAAGGTGGCTTCTCAAATGAAATTATATATTTTCTTGAGCGGCAGGAAGGAATCTAAATTATTGGTTTCATCCCATCGCTCGCGAATGCTCGCGGGTACAGGTCTTTCGAGAGTACGAATGAGATATCCTTCGGTAAGGTTTATTCCTAAGCTTTCTAAAATGTTTACGCGTTGACGCATATCATCTCCTGGCGTGATAATTCATATATAGCGTCGAGATGATTTGACATTAATATTTTCTTTTTTTCGTACGAATCTTCGTAAAGTTTCGAAGCCTTTGCACTCAATCATGGTCACAAAAGTATTTTTATAAGAAAGCCATTCATTAACGCTTCCATCGAATTGAGGCAACTCCGCGATTGGTAAATGCATTGTTTGAGTTTGTACCGGTTGTATTATGGTTTTGAACGTCGGATTGTTTCGTGGCGCACTTGCTTATACTTCAAAATCGGACTCCAATGCGTAATATTTGTCAGCTTAATTCTTCGCAGTTATGAAAATGTTCTGTTATCCTACGGAACCGCGCGGTAATGTTTGGCGTGTCAAGTCCTTTGTTTATTATGGCATTTTGTAATGCCGTGATCTGACCTCTGAGAGAGGTATGTAGCAACGTTATATATTTTACGTGATCTATTGTTTATTCGCGCTATAACTCAGATTAAATTATCGGGGTTTAGGTTATGTAGTAAGATCTGTCAACTTGGTGCTTTAGTGAGATCGCGCGTTTATGTTGTTTTAACGAAATATAATAGTATAATATAATTGTTTTGGCGAGATTGCGAAAAATAAAATGATTAAACGTACATGTAGAATTAAAGAAATCGCTTCGATAATAATGGGTTTATATCGCGATAATAATAAGAATAAATAATAATAATATTAATATATATATATGTATATATATATATATACATGTAAAATTATAATAAAAAATAACAACGATATAACAATAATAATCGGAATAATAGCGTTCATTTTACGTGTAAATATTAATATAATTAGATTTTACTAGTCTAAACTCGTCAATATATACCTTCAAATACACGTATATGTACATATGTGACGTTTGTTGGTCGAAGCCGAGAGCACAGTGCGCATCGTAGCTGCGATTCTTTCGTCTTGCCTGACAGAGACTGACTGTCCCAGGTATTCCGCTCTTTTTGAGCCTCCGCTGTCGCCGAATAGTTCGGGACGAGCATGGGCAAACTCTTCCCTGTGAGAAAGGGGGAGTCGGAACCTCTCCCTTGTTTTTTAGGGGTATTGGGGCAATTAAAGTTTATGTTGACCGAATTTTTATTAGTGTTAAATTTCTAGGTAGGAAAACTATCCAGGGGACCGATTGTAGGTTACAGAGGGGATCGAGGTTCGTGCGGTCGAGAACGTGGTCGAGAACGTTGCCCGATGCAAAGGCGACGGTTTTTTCACGTTCCTCAGGAGAGGAACGGATCCGGCTTCAACGAAAAATAAAGGACGGATAAAAATAAAGGACGGATCGGAATAATTACTTCACTCTTCTCTTCAGAAGAGAAACCGATCTCACGCCCTTGCTAAAGGGCGGATGGGAAAGCTGAATCGACGTTTCTCTTCTAAAAATAAGTGGATACTTGGGGGCGGATCCCGAAATAAAAGATAGACTTTTATTTTTAAACGAGAAACTATTAGTTTTGAATATATATTTTGTGGAAATTTGTCGCCGTGAAGAAATATAGCGGACAGAGAGGCGGCTGGTCGCTCCTTGGGCTCACAGTCTCTGTGCCGCAGCCGCGTTGCGCTGTACCTTTTAAGGACTGCTTCGCTGCTCGAGCCGTCGCCGCCGATTTTTCCATGAAAACCTCGGAGCGAGACGGTCCAGCGGCAAATCAACTCGGTTTGTAGCAAAAACGGTATATTTATTATAGCAAAAGAGAAAGATAAGCTCGATACATTAAACTTAGGATAAAACAATAATTATGTTGGACAGAAGCACTTAACTGCGAATAATCTGATCTGTTCATCTGCTCGAAAAGAACTAACCGCATAAAGGATCGCCAAGTCTAATCTTGCATAAAGCTTATGCTTAAGGGCCTAACGGTACTCTATACCTGCACGGTGCCTGTATGCAAACAGGCTACAGCAGATCTATTAAGCCTAAAGGATATATTTCCAAATGTAGGTTCTTGGAAATACTAAGGATTCTTACTAATTCTAAGAAAATAGTTTTCTAATATCTTTATAGCTATAATGACGAGTGTAATAAATCCTATACTTATTAAAATGAATACAAAATATTAATATTTCAATACTCCCACTTATTTTGAACTATTTTAATTAATGTTTAGTGAATTTCGTAAAACACAGAATTGTTGTTTTGCTACAGTTTATGTAACGATATCTGCTAATTGATCTTTGGACCTAATATGATTGACTGTAATGTCATTTAATACCATTTAGTATAAATACGAAACCGCTTCGTGATTTTCGCGTTTCCAAACAACCTGCATAGTCTGCATCAGTGTACCCTATCACGCTCAATTTGCTCCCACTGTTTCCATAAGTTATTCCATAATCAGCTGTAATTATTAAATAACGAATGATCTTTTTGACCGCAATCCAATGCTCTTCTTTATGTGAATCTAAAAACTGACTCGCGTAATTGACAGCGTATTCTATGTCTGGTCGGCGATATTTGCAAAGCAAACAGTAAGGAGCCAACAGCTTCTCGATAGGGTATACGACGATTCTTTTCTGTGTTTTTATTTGCTTTGAAAAAATATAATCCAGGTTCCGCGGGGATGCTAGAAGAATTTGCGTTAAACATTTCGAATTTCGAAATAATTTTCTATAAATAATTTGCTTGTGAAATTTTTAACGTACGCTGTTCACGATTTCGTTCGATTTTCATTCCTAGAAACTCATTTGCGTGATGAACGGTTATTTTAAATTTACTCTTTAAATATTGTAAAACTTGATTGATTGCATTCCTACTTGAACTTATTAATAATCCATCATCAACGTACAAAGCTAAATATATTTTTGAACCTTTCACTTCCTCAATAAAGTTTTCTGTTTTCTGTTTATTTCTGTTTTAAAACAGAAATTCTTTAAAAATGTGACGAATTTTTGATTCCATCAGCAAGGTGACTGTTTTAGTCCATACAGACTACGGCGAAGCTTGCAGACAAGGTCCTTATTTGAGTTATCGATGTATCCTTCTTGCAACTTCAAATAAATTTCCTCTTCTAAATCACCACAGAAACGCGGTTTTAACATCAAATTTTGCTAGTTCCAAATCTTCGTACGCTGGTATTGATAAAAGAATTCGAATGGATTCGTAGCGAACAACTGGTGCAAAAGTTTCGAAATAATCTATATTTTCACGCTGTGAGAAACCGCTTGCGGCCAGTCGTGCTTCAAATCTTGTGCTGTTGTCTTCCGAATTCTTTTTCACTGCGAATACCCATTTGCAGCCTATGACTCTCTTACCTTGAGGCAATTTTACCATATCCCAGGTTTCATTCTCGTCTAATGCCCGTATTTCTTCATCAATAGCTTGTTGCCATTCATTCGCTTCAGGACTTGACATTGCTTCAGTGTAGGTAAGTGGTACTGTATCCGTTATATATGCAACAGAAATGCCATAACGGTCTGGTGGTTGAAGTGCAGCTCGATTTCTTAGTCGTCGTTGTTCGTGAGTTTCCACATATGCTTGTTGAATTGGAAACTCTGGAGATTCATCTGCTTGTTGATGTTGATGAGTAGCCTGGGAAAATAGATCTTCATCCTCATTTACAATAACTGTCCCTTCATTAATTCCGAAATCAAGATTTAAACTAAAACTATGTTTCTTTTCTTGATCACACTCATCAATACACTTTTCATTAAAGTCAACATCACTGCTGATGGAGATTCTACTTGTTTGTTCATCCCAAAGTCTGTAATTGGATGACTCTCCATCGTAGCCAACAATAATTACTTTTCTGCTTCTAGCATCGAATTTCTTGCGTTTTTTTTTTGGAATGTTGATGTATGTTTTTGTTCCGAAAACTCACAAGTGCTTTATAGAAACCTTTCGATCGAAAAATATTCCAAATGGAGTTTGGATTTCTCCTTGATGAGTGACAACGCAATTTAAAACGTACACTGCACAATTTACTGCTTCACTCCAAAGTTTTGCATCTACCTCAGAGCTGAGGAGCATCGTTCGCGCACTTTCTACAATGGTGCGTATTTCTCGCTCGGCACGACCATTTTGTTCGTGAATGTACGGCGATGAGAATTCATGAATGATTCCCATATCTTTGATGAATTTGGCGAAATATCCTAACGTATATTCAGTGCCGTTATCGAACCGTATTGCCGGTCTGAGTATGCAAAAACTTTATAATCTTTTTGAATTTTTCGCATACTTCTGTTTTATGTCTCAAAAAATACACTTTCCTATAGCTGCTAAACTCATCCTTGAATAGTAAAAAATATCTTGACCCTCGAGGAGAAAATGTACTGATTGGTCCACAAACGTCGGTGTGGTTTTTCTCACCTGACTTATACGTCATTTGATCCCGTACCACTGTTTTATGTGACTTACGGGTTTGTTTCCCTAAAACACATGCTTTGCTTATAAACTCTTCATTATATTTGAGGGTGACGTTTTCATCACTTAATGCATTGCTTGTATTAATCACTGTCTTTATGTTGATGCGACCCATTCGTTCATGCCACAGTTGTAGTTCGGAGGTTTCCTTCTGCGCCACGTTACATGTTGACCATTTTAACTTTTTAAACTGCATTTTAAAAAGTCCTGCGTGTCTCACTCCAACTCAAACCACCTCTCCATATTCGTCATGAATTTAACACCAATCTTTAAATGCGTGAAAGAAAAGTCTTTGTCATTTATAGCTGGGATCGAAAACAAATTCCGTTTTAATTGCGGCACTAATAACATGTTATGCATTTCACGTGTGTTAACTTGATTTCCGAGTCTTTCGCTGATTACTATTGTGCCAATGCCAACCGCTTTTAACACAATATCATTAGCTATTTTGACACTATGGTGATTTTCGAGTTTTTGCAAATATTTAAAAAAATCTTGCGCCTGAATCCGCGAGCCAATTGGATTCATCACTATCCGCTGTACTGGATATGAAGGCAGTTAAGTTATGTTTTTTCACTGATGCTGTGAACGCTTTTTGGTTATTATATTTGTTTTGTGACTAGGTTAAGAACAATTAAGCCACTGTATTAAAGTTCAATAAAGAATTTAATCGAATAATATATATACAAAGAATGTTACAAACTACAGACACAATTTAAAATCGGAGTGACGCGTGATGATTTCTCTCAGTCGACCTTCTCGGGGTAATGTCAGATTGAGACTGAATATATTTTTTGCAGATCGCTACTGCAAGCCTGAAAATAAGCTAGTATACTAATTTTAACTATAACACTTAATGGGGTGGGGGTTATGGGCTCCGACTGTCCGGCGAGTCCAAATAATCCCAAAAGGTTTATTGAAGGGTAAGGACTGTTCCAATTGAACGCAGGTATACAGCGGGTTATTAAAGATATTTCGTTTTACATAAGTTTATACTTATCTTAATCCCTAACATTGTATCACGTAACTAATAAACAAATAATCATAAAAAATTGGAAAGCACCGTAATTAACTATAATTACACTAAAATATTCTATATTAAAATAGTAATCGGAAAAATACCAAACATATGCCGCCCACCTTGAAAGAATATCTTTCAACACGGTTCAATATATTGTAAAGCTTACAAACATTTATATATATGAATTAAAATAAATTTAGGAATGGCACCCCTTAAATATTACACGTAATAATAAATATAACTTATAATAGATAACTTATTGCGAAATGACATGCTATACAAAATGATACGTAAGTATAAATGTAACATAAATAATAGTTAATAACATAATAATAATAATAACGCAGTTAATACATCTTAGAGTCTATTACTTAAAACTGTTTATATTGCTGCTTGACGATAATCAGATTCGTTCTCCTCTTTTTCATCAAAAGGCAGTTTACATATTTTTGTTGTAGGCCTTTTAACGATACCACGAGCAGTTCTTACGGAAACTACTCGCGCAATTCCATCCTTTCCAGGATATAATTCGGTAATACGGCCTAATGGCCATTGCATTGGAGGAGTATTGTCTTCTTTGATTAATACCATTGTTCCAGGCTTCAGTTCCTTGAAGAGGTTCTTTGTCCATTTTTGCCTCCTTTGAAGTTGCGGTAAATACTCCCGTTGCCATCGCTGCCAAAAATGCTGAAACATGTACTGCAAATGCTGGTATCGATTAAGTCGCTGCATGTTTATATTTCTAACATCGTATTCAGGCAGGGCGTTAAGTGAATCTCCGATTAGGAAGTGTCCAGGAGTCAAAGGCGTAAGGTCGGAAGGATCATTGGAGAGGGGGGAGAGTGGTCGGGACTTTAGGCAAGCTTCAATTTGTGTTAATAACGTATATAACTCTTCATACAGTAATTTTGTATCACCTATGACGCGTTTTAAATGGTACTTCATGGATTTTACCGCGCTTTCCCAAAGTCCGCCAAAGTGGGGAGCACGCGGTGGTATCATATGCCAATTTACTCTATGAGAGGATAAGAACCCTTTAATTTCCTCTTGTGATTCCTGATTTTCCAAGAATTGACTCATTTCATGCAACTCATTTTTGGCTCCCACGAAATTAGTGCCATTATCCGAAAATATATTTTTACAAATGCCGCGGCGCGATATAAATCGCTTAAAGCAATTTAAAAAGGCAGAAGTCGATAAGTCGCAGGCAAGTTCGATATGTATAGATTTAGTTGAGAAGCAAACAAAGATACATATATAACCCTTTATATTGGTTCTTGAACCAGATTTTTCCTTGATCAAAAAAGGCCCGGTGTAATCCACTCCGCAGTTGTAGAATGCACGCGTAGGGGTTATCCTAGTAGCAGGTAGATTTCCCATTAATTGCTGCGTTTCCAAAGGCCTTGCTCGAAAGCAGGTAACGCACTCCCTCAAAATCCCTTTCACCAGGTTACGGCCTGAAAGCAGCCAGTATTCCTTGTGTAGGGATGAGAGAGTGGCCTGGCAGCGCGCATGTAATAATTGCAGATGCTCGTGTCTCACGATTAAGTGTGAGAGCCTGCATTTGGGGTCCAAGACTATTGGGTGCCTTTCTTGGTAAGGGATCTCTGCACTATGTAATCTTCCTCCTACTCGTAGCATTCCTTCTTTATCTATGAAGGGCATTAAATGCCTTAATCGACTGTTATTATAGAGTGCTTTTCCTAATTTTAAAGCGCGTATCTCGTCTGAAAATGATTGCCCTTGAACTGCCTTAATGATGATCTGCATTGCTCGGGACAGCTCCTCGGCAGATACAGGGCCTGATAAAGGTTTGATAGAAGGATTCAATAATTTGAGATGTTTTATATTGGAGTTATGTGTAAATCGAAGAGCATATGCTATTGCGTGTTGTAAACGAGGTAGTGACGAAAATCTTTTAAAGTTAATGAATTCTGAGTCTGTGGAGGCCTGAATAAGGGGTTCGGTTATTAAAAATGTTTTTAAATACTCCCTTTCCTCGGGAGCTAACTCGGCTGCAGGTATAGAAGCAGGCCATTCACATGACCTTTGGGAGAGCCAAGTGGGGCCCGCCCACCATAATGAATTATTAAGTAAATCAACCGCATTGACACCTCTTGAAATAAGATCTGCGGGATTCATTGATGAGGGAACGTGACGCCAATTATCATTTGTGTACCCTTGTATTTCGGACACGCGATTAGCCACGAAGGTTTTCCACTTGTGGGGTGAGGCGTTAATCCATGCAAGGGTAACAGTAGAATCGCACCAAAAATACCAATTGTCCTTAGATGCTTTGCAGGCCGTCCTTACCTTGTGCGCTAAATTGGCAAGTAAGAGAGCCCCGCAAAGTTCTAAACGAGGTAACGAGAGTTTTTTGAGCGGAGCGACTCGCGATTTGGCGCATAATAGGCGTGCTGAATAATTTGAACTATTGTTTTTTGAACGAACGTAGATGCAGGCACCGTAGGCCTTTTCCGATGCATCACAAAATCCATGAAACTCAAACTGAGTTACATCGGGGCACATAATAAAGCGTTCTATTGTTAATTCATTAATTTTTTCTAAGTTGCTTGAAATTCGATTCCACGTGGTGTCTAGTTCTTGAGGAATGGACTCATCCCAATCAAGCTTCAGAGACCATAATTTTTGTAATATAATTTTGGCTTCGACTATAGCAGGGCCAACGAGACCGAGCGGGTCAAATATTTGGGCTATTGTCGATGTAATTAGCCGCTTTGTCGGCCGCTGAAAGACTGGAAATTTTACCTGGTAAGTGAGACCGTCGCTTGAAGGGTTCCAAGATAGGCCCAGGGTTTTAGAATCCTTATCTACCTGGAGACCGACGGACGCATTGCTGATGTGATTATTTCCGGCTAATATGCGAGGCTCGTTCGAAGCCCATTTTCGCAGCTTCATGCCGGCCGATGCTAATACATTGATTAGTTCGTTTTTTAATGTTATAGCATCGGACACAGTTTTGGCTCCTGATAGCAAGTCGTCAACGTAAAAATTATGAGCTATGGCTTGACTTGCACTGGGATATGCAGATTGAGACTGCTCTGATAATTGTTTTAAGCAACGAGTTGCTAAAAATGATGCTGAGCCAGTACCATATGTGACGGTGTTGAGTTCATATGTGTCGATCTGATCAGCTGGATTACTGCGCCATAAAATGCGCTGAAGGGTACGCATAGGCGCATTGACTGTTATCTGCCGATACATTTTATCAATGTCGGCAGAGATAACGAAAGGATGCATGCGAAATCGCAGAATGATAGAAAGGAGCTCGTCTTGAACTGGCGGTCCTGTATGTTGAACGTCATTTAACGATAATCTCGAGGTAGACTTGGCGGAACCATCGAAAACGACTCTTAATTTTGTAGTCGTACTGTTTTCCTTGAAGACGGCGTGATGGGGAAGATAGAAATGCGATGTTCCAGGTGGCAATTGTGGATTTTCGACCTTTGACATATGCCCGAGTGACTCGTACTCGTTCATAAATTGATCGTATTGCTGTCTTAGATGTTCGTTTTTCGAAAGCCTCTTCTCCATCGCGAGAAATCGTTTAAAGGCCATTTCTCGCGAGTCGCCAAGTTGCGATACTTCAGGCTTAAAAGGAATGCTTACAATGAAGCGCCCACGTTCATCTTGCTTAACACTATTGATAAAATAATTTTCGCAATAACCTGTGATGTTTTTAGTTCGCGGTGCCGAAAAACAATCTTCAATTGCCCAAAATCGCTTAAGCTGGGCGCTCAACTCTTGATTTCTTACAAAGTTGCAAGAAACCGAGAATTGCGCAGGTGCGTGATTTATAGGGCCAGATACTATCCAACGAAGGACAGTTTTTTGAAATATAGGTTGATCCCTCTGCAATTGAATCTGTCCTACTGATAGGAGATTATAAAAGAGAGAGGCTCCGATTATTAAATCAATCGGCCTCGAACGCGTAAAGTCAGGATCCGCCAAGTCCGTGCCGAGAGGAATCTGTATATTGGCCTGTCTTACCATATTGTGTGGCATGTTATCACCAATTTTGTAGAGAAGAAGACAGGTGATAGTGGCTGTGAAACTATTTATTCGCGATTGAATTTGAGCAGTAGTTTGAAATTGTATTTTTTGTGTGCCTTGTTCAATACCGGAGAGAGCCATTTGGGATTTGGTAAATGCAAGCCCTAATCGCTTGCCGAGCTCTACCGTCATAATATGAGGCTGTGAGCCTGAATCTAATAAGGCGCGGCATTTATGACGATTCCCATAACAATTAAAAATAAATATGACCGTTGTCCCCAATAATACGCATCCCTGCGACGGCGGAAACGTGCGCGCGTGATGGCAGCTAAAGGTTTCACCGGAGGGAGTCGCAGCATCGGTAGGCTCATTAACCGAGGGGTCATTTGCAGGTACAGAAACGATCGGAGGCGGATTATCCCGAACAGTGCTTAAATGTAAGAGCGTGTTGTGTTTTTTATTACACTTACGGCAAGGTCCCATTTTGCACTCCGCGTTTCTATGACCGCTCGACAAGCAGTTAAAACAAATTTTGAGTTCTGCGGCCTTTTTTATACGATCGGAAACGTTTAAGGCTTTGAAGTTATTGCACGCGAATAATGCGTGCATGCCCTTGCACACGGGGCAATTCTTTGTAGTAGCTGTGAAGCTTGTAACCTCTCTTTGATTCTTGTTAAAGTGAGGATTTTTCGACGATTTATTAATAACATCTTTTTCTGAATTAATCTTGTGCAAAAACTTGCAATGCGAGGACAAAAATTCTATGAGGTCGCGAAATTTGCGTTTGCCTTCCTTAGCGTTAGCTGCTTTTTCCCATTCGCGCCGTATAGAGATGCTTAGCTTTGTGTTAAGCATGTAAATAAGCAGATTGTCCCACTCATCTGCCTTTTCGCCTAATGCTCTTAAGGCTGCCATATGGTTGTTAGTCTGATCTATCAAAACCCGTAATTCGGAATGGCAATCGCGGTTGATTTTTGGCAACTCAAACAATCCCTTCACATGGTGATGAACAAGGACATTTGTGCCCTCGTAACAACCTTTGAGCGATTTCCAAGCAACTGCATAGTTTGCCTCTGATACGCCTAATTGCTCGATTGCCGCTGCCGCGTCACCGCTCAACGCAGCGTTCAAATAATGAAATTTTTGAATGGAAGTTAGTATTCTATTGTCGTTGATTAAGGCTTCAAAGGTATCCCGGAACTTAATCCATTCACCATATGAGCCATCGAATGTAGGGAGACTTATTTTTGGCAATTGAATGTTGGTAGCATGTAACACTTCCGCTTCGCGAGATAACTCTCTAGAAACACGGGCTTCCCTATTTTCCGCAGCATCTACAATCTCGCAAGCACGACGAACTGCCTGAAAATACGTCGTTTCAAAGGAGTCGCGCTCAATGCTATGCGCGGCTGATGTTGTAGCATTCTCGTCCGCGAGTATTTCAATTTCCGTCTGTAGATCTTGATATTTTTCGAATAACGGCTCGAATTTTTCTAACCTTTTCTAATCACAAATTGAAGCGTGAAGGGAATTATGAAATAATGGAAAGGATTATCGGAGACTCACCGTGATGTACGACCGATGTTGATGGTGACACTTGGCTGTGATGCAATGCCGAGAAGTACAAATTTTGTTGCTGCCAAATCCAAGTTGTTTCAAAGATTGCTGTTGACCGCAGTTGAAGCACGTAGGGCTTCGTGAAAAATGTTAAAACACTAATGCACCCTTAAATATGTGCAATTAATGTTGTGTATTGCAGAATCACTTGAATTGTAGAATGTGTGCCTTGAATTAACAAAGCAAAGTTCAATGCTTAACTCTGTAAATGAGTTATTTAAATTATCACTCCGTATTTTAATAATCACTGTTCGTGACGGCGAGTATAAAATGCTCAAAAACCGTCGTTAGAAAATTCACAAAAGTATTGCACTTTCACTTCCGTATTTTGTAATATCCGGCTCGAAGGACCAATGTTTTGTGACTAGGTTAAGAACAATTAAGCCACTGTATTAAAGTTCAATAAAGAATTTAATCGAATAATATATATACAAAGAATGTTACAAACTACAGACACAATTTAAAATCGGAGTGACGCGTGAGATTTCTCTCAGTCGACCTTCTCGGGGTAATGTCAGATTGAGACTGAATATATTTTTTGCAGATCGCTACTGCAAGCCTAAAAATAAGCTAGTATACTAATTTTAACTATAACACTTAATGGGGTGGGGGTTATGGGCTCCGACTGTCCGGCGAGTCCAAATAATCTCAAAAGGTTTATTGAAGGGTAAGGACTGTTCCAATTGAACGCAGGTATACAGCGGGTTATTAAAGATATTTCGTTTTACATAAGTTTATACTTATCTTAATCCCTAACATTGTATCACGTAACTAATAAACAAATAATCATAAAAAATTGGAAAGCACCGTAATTAACTATAATTACACTAAAATATTCTATATTAAAATAGTAATCGGAAAAATACCAAACAATATTTTTCATCCGTCCTTTTTGTTTTTGCTTTAGGACATTTGCGCGCCCAATGACCTTTTTCCTTGCAAATCGCGCACTTTGTTCTTTTCTTCAAATCTTCGATTTTTTTATTTTTGTTGGAGAAGATCCTTTTTGCATCGAAAAATTGCTTCTCATTTTTCTTAAAAACTTGACCTGCTTGAACTTGCAAGGCCGGCACTTGTCGCGAGAGAGATGTTATTTGATCATCGGCTCCACACATTCGTTGATCTTTTGTCACTCGGGCCCATGCCATGAGAAAGGAGAGAATTTCGTCGGCAAGCTTTATAGCAACTTTGATTCTATTCTTTTCACTGACGGTTCCTCGCCTAGATCTGCTAATTTTCTACAAATAAGTTCGAAATCTTCAAGGCGTTGTGACACTTCTTCCCCATCAATAACCCTAAAGTTTTTAAACTGTTGTCACGTACTTCCCTTCACATCCTCATTTGCACTGCTAAATCGTTAATGTAGTTTTTCCCAAACCTCCTTCGATGATCTGCAATTGATTAGAAATGGATGCAGCAGCATCTCCACCGACCCAACGATGATGCTTATTGCTTTTCATGAGTTTACGTTCCAAGCATTCTATTCGCTTGTGTTTTTGTTGGGTTCTTTTATTGTGCCATCTGTGTAACGCATGGGATCAGCAGATCCCAAGACAATATTTAAGCCAAACTTCTACATTGTGTAATTGATTTCGTTAAGCTTAAAGAAATTAAACTCTTTACTATCGACCATGATAAAAGAGATCACTCTACACTGCACTTCGAAATTTTGACTAAAACTTGCACAATGCAACGCGGCACTTATTCTTTATACTTGTTTAATAATCTATCTCTTTGTTAAAACCTGGCGCAGTGGAAGCGTGCTGGGCCCATAACCTGTTGTATTTTATATTAAATAAGAACAACTCGGTTTGTAGCAAAAACTGTATATTTATTGTGAGTTCTCTTCTCACCTCTCCAACAAATTGTGGTAATAATAAACAGGTGAAGAAGCACACACTCTCTATTATTTTATTAATTATAATTTTTATCGTACATTTCGTCCGCGCGCGCTAAACATTCATGTATACAATCCGTATTCTTTTACTTTCGCCGAGCACTGCGATTCTCACACACCTCATTCAGTCCGTTACAGTTTTTTCTGTCATTCTCGCGCTGGTCTCGCGGCTCGGGAGTAGTTGTCGAACGCGTAGCCTCTTCTCCAGCGCGCTTCTTCGCTCTATCGTTGCGGCAACTTATGGGCGCGCGTCCACCTCTCAGCTCGTTCCGTGGCCCTTTGGTTCGCCCTCGCTAGCGGACTCTTGCAGGCGCCCTTTGGCTCACCCGGATACTCGGTACCGTCGCCAGCAGCCTTCCTCCTTCCCCGCCGTCGTGATCTCAATTTTCTGTCACCGTCGGCGGTAGGGTTGAGTCTTGCCTTGGCCAAGGACTGCGTGGTGCTGGCCGGCCGGAATCCGGGAGCGGGCTTCGTCTGTCCGCGCCGCTTCGCCGCTAGACCTCTTCTGCCTTCGTGCGCGTAACTCTCCTCATTCGGCAGTCGTCCCGACACCTCGCTTCTTGGCTTAACCGCGGGACGCGCTTCTTCTATTTATGTTCGGTTATCGACCGTTACATTATTATAACAAAAGAGAAAGATAAACTCGATACATTAAATGTTACGGTCGAATCGTGATAAGGAAGGGAAGCCGATTAATAAACACTCACAGTGAACTGTATTTTTCTGTATCCTTTATTTATAATAAACTAGGTAGACAATTAGCCTGTATAAGTTTGCCTGCGAATTCGAATGTAAGAGTGCCAAGATGTTTCTCGCTCAAAAGCTAGAGAGAAAGTTTTTGGGCGACGCGCCGTGCCTGAGCTTGAGGCCCTGTTCCCTCCACTCTCACGAAACCTTTGTTCATCGTGCCGTCGGTGCGACGCATCACCCGCGACCTCACCCGCCTGCCTCCCTCACTCCTCGCGCCCGTCGCCCCTTCCGCGCTCTTCCGTCGTGGCGCTTTCCGCGCATCCGAGCCTCTGCGCTTCCCGCGCCTAAAGTGCTTTCCCGCGCAAACCGTACCTCGCGCGTCTCGCGGTCTCGTCAAGGTTACCAAGTGGCCCCAGGACAACCATGTGTCGCCCTGTGCACACATGACACACACTTACTCACTCTCTACCGGTGTCAAAGATGGTCACCAGGTTGGTCCGAAAACATCCCTGGCCCACACGTTAATACACAGCCACGAGAAGCCAGGCTTCTCGTGCCGGATAACAAGGGCGCGCCCACAACGGATTTCCCACCTTTCTCCCTTTATCTCACCTCACACCCACTCTCCTCTTCTCTCTCTTCGCGTCTCGCTTTCTCTGTCTCTTGTACGATCTCTCTCTCTCTCTCTCTCTCTCCATCCGGTGCTCTCCCTCTTTCTCTCTCCCTCTCTCGCTGTCTCTCGCCGGGGCATCACATAGCCTTTTAACATTGCTAGGTCCACTTCTAGCCGTCGATAACCGCGCTCGACTCTAACCTGTCGCTAACATCCTCCCCCCGTACAAATGAACTATAATTTGTACCGCGTACATAGCGTTGATTCCGTTGATGAATTTATATATTTTTGTCGCATACGTACAGTATTTTCATCTCACTGTTGAACTATTAACTAATAAGTTATATATAAAATTATTATAATTAGTTAGGAAGGAGTAAAATATAAGGATATGTAACGAGTTACACTAGTTGCGACGCGCAGCTAGGTGTACGCATCGAAATCCGCCCGTCTAACGGTACCTGTAATCGGGTAGGGATAGCAGCCCAGGCCCGATTGTATAGAAGAAACTTCTTCCTCTTTCACTCCGGACCGTCCGCCGATCAACTTCTTCGACCTGCGGCCTTCACGAGCGAATTCTAAATCCATCGCATCGCGCCATAAGCAAGGATAGTTGAGACGACCCGGCATTTGAGAGGACAAGGAGAAGACTCGGCCGGAGTGGAAGTAGCCAACAAGCGCCACACCTCATCAACGAGCAAAGATAAGAAAAATAGGAGCTATGTCTCTCTCTTCCCCTCTTGCCTCGTACTATTGATAATTAATCCGCGAATCCTTGAGTCCTTCTACAAGGTCAATTTCGGAACTATAGGATCTATGTGCGGATGCAATATAAAATGCAATACAACTCCGTTTCGATTATATAAGTATACATTTTATAATTCTGCGAACTAATTAAAATTATATAGTTAATGTAAATAATAAATGTTTGACGGTTACAACTACTATCATCTATTAATTGTTTATAGTAAACACCCACCCTTTATTCTACGAATTATACATTCGTTTAATTGAAAGGTAGGATAGTTTCAGATACAAATGAATAAGAATAACTTTTGGTAGAAAATAAATAAATACATATTACGCTGTCTTTTCGCTTCCCTAGCGGGTCTCCTCAATTCCCTTCTAGTTTCGCCACTAACAAAATTAGTTTGTGCACCGGGCGCATAAGTTCGCCGCGAGACGTTCGAACCTTCGCTATTCGAACCTGCCCATCGGGGCTCGGATAAACATTTATAATTGTTCCCTTTTTCCACTCGTTATGCGGCGCTTGGAGATCCCAAATAGGCACTAGGTTGCCCGCGCAAAGCGGTTTCTCCTGCTTTAGCCATTTGGCTCGGGTTATTTGGGTAGGCAGGTGTTTTCCCGCAACCATCTGCTCCAAAAAGAGTCCGCGAACGCTTGTGCAATTCGCCAACGCCGACGATAATCGCTTCTCGGATCATCATTCGAACGCAGAGTTATAGCGGCGGAAGAAGCTATTAAGAAATGGTTAGGCGTTAACGCCTCGTTGTCGGACGGGTCAGCGGATACATTCGTTAACGGACGTGAATTTTCGGATTGCGCGATTTCGAGGAGGGCAGTCCTTGAGATCTCCTCGCTGGGGGCTTGGTCCGTGAAAATGACCTTCACAGAGGTTTTAACCGTGCGAATCATTCTCTCCCAGGCTCCCCCCATATGGGACGCATCGGGAGGGTTAAACACCCATTTGATTCAATTTTCAACCGCGTACGCGGCTTGCCGCTTAATGTCAATCATAGCCACTGCGTCCCGTAGTTCCTTACTCGCGCGCTTGAAATTAGTAGCGTTGTCGCTATATATTACCGCCGGAGAGCCGTACAACGCCACCAAATTTCGTAACGCCATTGTTTTGATGCGCTGCGTGAGACGATTTTTGTTTGTGAAAATCGCACGAGTTGTAAATTCGCGTTGGCCTCACGATTGTATTGAGGCGTCGTTACATCGAAAACTAATCCGGTGCAACAAGGTTTTTAAATAATGTAGACAACGTTTTGCTATGAAATACTACGTTTAATGTGAATGTTAAAAGAGGTGTGAGGTGTACAAGTATTTTTTAAGTCTAGAGACGTGTTGACGCTATGGCGAGTGGTCAACGACTGACTCTTCCTCCAAGGAAGAGGTATACTGAGGGTTGCTTTTTTTTAGTGACCAGTGTCATATTGTTTTCTGCACAATATTCTAAATGCGCAGTACTCGCACATTTGGCGCAGCTGACAATGCCACTATCGACGATGCGAACCTTTTTTATAGCGGGCAGATTATCTATTCGGAGATGCAAGGAGTTCGAAAACGGCTCACGAGTCCGTAGAATGACACTTAATTATGTACTATTTTAGTTTTTACAAGATGTACCGTTATTTAACAATTTTTTTCTGTTTATTATGTAGGCAGGAATTTTACAGTTAGGTTTCATTTCAATTGTCGAAGTTCAAGAGTTTACAATTCATATTCTAAAATAAATTCTATTTCTTAAATATATCATAATTTGTGTATAAAACAATGTGCATATATTTAGATGTTTCTTGTAATATTATTATGTGAAAGTCATAGGAATACAGTGAGCATGAAATGAATGTAAATATATATGTGTGTATGTGTATGTGCATGTATGTTATTAGTGACTATAAAATTAAACATTTAATTAAATTGTATATCTATATATATGTATATACATAATGCAACACAACAGCCATGATAGCGGGTCCGCGGTCAGGCTGAGAGCTAAATCTAAGTATATAGCGTGTTATCATGCACGTAAAGAGCACCCCCCAACGCTTTTCGCGTCACCTATCTATTTTTATTTGCATTGGGCCAAAATAGTTGATGCCGCAATGACTAAAAAAAAGAAAAACTCCTCCATCAGCGGGCTACTTGGTTTTCCGCGACGAAGCTTACATATTGTGCACGCGCGTATTATAGCACGGAGTGCTGTTCTAAGGCCTACTATGTAAAGTCGCTGTCGCATTTCGTTAACCACCGTTTCGTGTCCCGCATGCCTGAAGCGTCAATGATAATCAAAGATTAACGCGCAAATCGATGTCGATAATGCAGTATCACGGGACGATTCTCGGATTCGAGTCCTTCCAACCTCGTGACTCGGCCGGACGCTCGCAAAATACCGAACTCGTCCAAAAAGGGATTTAAACGAGCCAGGCACTACTATTTCCGACGTGAGACTTAGCTTTTTAGGGCTTTCTACCTCATTTGCAAAATGCGCCGCCTGAATAACCCGAAACCAATATTCTTCGGCCCTCATAATCGTGTCCGGCCCCATATTTTGTCTGGGTCGTTTTAAAAATCTATCAAAGGGCTTTCGTAAACGTATCGCTGTCGCGAGTAGCCCGGGCCAACCTACCGGTGAGCCTGTTGCCGGGAATTAAGGCTCGATTGCCGCTACTGCGAGCGCATGTTCTTTTCGCAACTCTAACGCATCTATGCTACCTGCCTCCTCCGGATCTAAAGCCCTCTCTCGCTGCCAACTGTCCTCCCCTTCTCTGAAAAATGTTGGACCGATGAACCAACGATCTTGTGCGCCCAGCGCCCCTTTCGCGTCACGCGTCGCGTCATCGGCGGGGTTTTGAGCGGTTGGCACCCACCTCCATTCCGTCGTTCGCGTAAGCTCTGCTATTTCTCCGAGCCGATGTGCAACGTAGATGAGGTGCGATCGCGATTCCTATCGAATCCAACGCATCACGGTTGTTGAGTTGCTCCATAGATATCGTCGGTCTATTTTTATCGTTAATTCACTCTCGACAAAACTCGTTAATCGTGCGACTATGAGCGCGGCGTGCAAATCCAATCGCGGTACCGAGAGAGGTTTGATAGGGGCTACCTTCGATTTTCCCATTATTAATACTACGTGGGCGGTGGAGTTTTCTATGTTAAATCGGAGGTAGGTAGCTGCTGCGTAGGCTTTGAGGCTCGCGTCACAAAAGGTGTGTAATTCCACTGCCGAGTAATCTATCTGACGTGAAACGCACCGCGGCAGTCGCAAGTATTGGGCCTCGGTCAGCTGTTCTAACTGCGATGTCCACGCGGGGCACTCCTCCTCTCTAATTGGCACGTCCCACGCGACCCCACTATGCTGCACGTCTTGCTTTAATATTTTTGCCTTAACCGATAGAGGAGAGAGAAATCCCAACGGGTCAAACACCGACATCGTTATACCGAGAAGCTCGCGTTTTGTCGGAGGCCTCTCACACCGACGTAAACTATCGAGCATTTTCGCGAATTCGACATTAAATTTTAGTTCGTCGCTCGACATATTCCGGAATAGTCCGAGAACGCGCCCTTTTTCGCCGTCGCCTAGGCCTAGGGATTTCCCGGTTTCCGCACGTTTTTCCCGCGATAATTCTACTAGGACGGCTTCATCGTTGCATGCTCAGCTGTGCATATCGAAAGAACCGCTCGTGTTAATTTGAATTACGTCGCGTATAACCTTTTTCGCGACCTATGCAGATTCCCGACTGGCTAAGTAGTCGTCCATGTAACAGCAATTGACCATGTCACTGGTTGCTTCTGGCATCTCTGGGCTCCGCGATCACTCTCCCGTATCCTTATGTGCAAAAACATATCCGCAATATCCGCCTTACAGGCGACCTTGAACTGGCGGAAGCGCACAAGGATCGCTGGGAGCGGCTGCAATAAACCGAGACCTGCTTCTAGTAGGTCATTTAGACTTACGCCGAAGTGAGGTAAAAGCCATTTACGCGCGTTCTCGCAACTACTGCCGGATTTCTCCGCGTACCCATTGCGTATAGATCTATCCATCTCCGCGTAATAAAGTGTCGCGTATTCTGGCTCACGATCGAGATGCCGCTCTAGTGTAAAAAGTCGCTTGCGCGCCGTAATCTCGCTGTCAATGAAGGGGCTAATGTCGCTTTTCCACAACAACCCGGTTTCTCAAGTACGTACCGCGAAGCTTGCTTGTTTTTTGTAAAATCTCTTGCGCGCGAGAACTTGACTCAGTAGTGATCAGTTTAATTCCTATGCTTTCGATATTGAAATAATCACGAATAAGCTGGTCTAAGCCCTCTTCTATGGAGAACGATTGATGCGCGCGCTCGAACTGGGGAAGCGCTTGTTATGCATACTGCTGTCGTTTCCGCGATCTCGGTGCCGTTCGAAGAGCTACACGCTACACCATGAAGTGCCCAACCTAACATGGAGCGCGATACCTCGAGCCCAGACTGTTGTATCTGGCGAATTTCCCTGGCTACAATGAGCTCCCAGTGTTCTTGCCCAATAAGCACCTTTGCTTTCGCTCGTGAGTAAGCCTTTAATTCGATACCCTCGGAGGTGCAGATCGATTGCGCGAGTTCTTTCGATATCGACTGGCAAGGAAGATCTAGTTCACTTACCGCGAACACGTTGTCAAGGACGTACTGATCGTCGCTCCTTGTAGGCTAATTTCTACTATAGTGCATGGTACCGCTGACGCAATTTGCCCATATACCCCTGAGATCATTAATCGAGATCTTGGACCACCCACGCCTATTTTGTGCACAATGCGCTTATCTATCATAGTTAGGGTGAAATCTCCAGGCACCGTACGGAGTTCTTCGGTGCGTGTGTGATGTCAACTCTGGAGGAGGTGTTTGTGGGACAGTAGGTGGCGGGCCCGCTTGTACACTAGTGAGGGGTACTGTTTCTGGTATCTTTAATAATTCAGTACCTCCGGTGTTGTGCTTTAGTCGCCTCAGAGTAATTAGCAGATGAGCTAAAGTACTCCATACGGCGTCCAGTAAGTATATAGAAAACCCATACACTTTATGTAGGGCGTATACATTAAATAGGATCCCGACGGCGATTTTGGCTACGTGGAATATTAATGGAATTTCAATAACACCTGCGCTCGCAGTGCCGACTGTAGTAATCTTTGACCAGAAACGACTCCAAGCAGAGTTGGTTAGCTGGTCTAGGGTCTCCTCGTTTAGGCGTCTCATCATCACTCCTCCTTGTATTGTAGATGGTTGTCCATGGGCTTCCTGTGCAATATCGTTGAGTACCGCAGATTTTTCTATTGGGAACATTATTCCGTCACGTAGCTTGTCTAAATCCCGCTGGCTGTATATTCCGCTTGTAGCAAGTTCGGCCGGATTTAGGTAACTCCACGTGGGACGTTCCAATGGTTTAAGCATCTCCGGTGCTGTACGGGCACGAGTCTTTTCGACTGCATGACGCGATTGCTGCTGCGCGCCAAAGTAATATTGCGCAGCTAGTGAAGGGAGGTGTCAAATATACAAAACTAATTTTGATATTTAATACAAGAAATATAAATGGTTGATGCCCAATTTGTTCTAGTGTTCAATTCATTTAGGTACTCCTTATGTCGTCGTTGCCAAAAATGATGTTTTAATTTTTGTAGATATTCCCAGTTGAATAGTGTATTTGTTGGAGTTTCGGAAAAATCTACATCTGGTATATTCACTAGTAAATTGGTTATTAGAAAATGGGCAGAAGTAAGGGAGATTAGGTTGTTTGGATCAGCATTGAAAGGTGTAAGAGGACGAGAGTTAAGAATAGCCTCAATTTCTATCGCATGTGTATTAAATTCTTCGAAGGTTAAAAGGATATTACCTCCAGTACGCATAAAATGATTTTCAAATGATTTAACTGCTGATTCCCAGAATCCTCCGAAATGTGGAGCTCTCGATGGGATAAAGTGCCAAGTGATTGATTCGCTAACTAATTAGAAATTGTGTACCTGTTATCTTTTAATTGTGTACCTGTTGTTTTTTTTTTGTTTTTTTTTATCTTAGAATGAACGATGCGCTTTGTTGAATTTTTACCGTTTATCGGCCAATAATGTGTACGAACCTGATACAAGGTATTCTGTATTCCAGCATGCAATGATTTTTCGTGTTCGTGTTTTATAATAAGATCTGTAACGTGATGACTTTTTGGTAATAATATAGGATGTTTATTATCGTATGATAAGTTAGAGTTGTCAATTCTACTCCCGACGCGGATAATATTGTTTTTATCAAGAAAAGGAGTTAGTGTGCGGAGGGAGCTATTATTGTTAAGCGATTTATTCTTTGTTAAACTACTGCATTCTTTGGCAAACGTTTGATTTTGTATTAATTTAATGACCCGAGTTTTAGCTGTTTGAATTTAATTTACTGATAGATACCGAGAAGTGTTATTTTGACGATGCTTTAAAAGACGTAAACAATATGCAACGACTCGAATTAATCTAGTAATTGACGAAAATCTAGTAAGTAATGACGAATCCGTTAAAGATACTTGTAAAACTGTAGTTTTTCTTACTTCCAGTAGCAGCAGGTTTTGAATTGATGAAACATGCCAATTTTCTCTGCTTTTATTCAGCCACTTTGGACCGCTTCTCCATATGTCATTTCCAAGAAACTCGGACACCGATTATCCTCTTGATATAAAATCTGCAGGATTATCTCTAGGCACGTGATGCGATTGCAATACGTTCGTAATTGTTTGTATTTGAGAAACTCTATTTGCTACAAATGCTTTTAACATATAAGGTTGTGTATTAATCCAGTTCAGAGTAATTTTAGAATGGTCAGACCAAAAATAAACTGCATTGAAATTGATCGGTAAAATTCCCAATATTTTTTTATATAATTTTGATAATCATAAGGCTGCAGAAAGTTCAAGCTTTGGAATCTATTGAACGGTGAGTGAAATAATGCGTAGCATTTGGAATTATTATTATTTATTTATTACACAAATAACTCGTGGAACAACAATATGAAATAATGTTAAATAGAGTGTAAATAGAATTAGTGTGGCGTAGCTGGATGCTCATAGCAGACTGAGCTGAACTGCTCGTTGTGGGCGTCTTCTTCATGCTCCTCGCACCGCAGGTCAAAAGTGTCCCTTTTTAGTCTAGGACTTTACTTACTGCTATTATTTGTTAATGTTATTATATAAATATATATATATGTTGTTAATATGTTTATATATTGAACATATGTTTCTGGAATTTCCTCCATTTCTCAGAATCTGGTAAAATCGATATTAAGATTTTGAATTGATAAGTTGTAAGAAATAGGTAAAGCTTGTGGCTGATTATTAGATATTTTACCGACTACGACCCAACCGAACCTGGTTTTTTGTAGCACGGTGTCATTGTTTTGAATGAGGATTTGCTTTGCACAGAGAATGTGAGGGAAGAAATTGTGGTGAGGTAGTAGTAATAATAACTGATTTTAAGTTTATACATTGGCAGGTGTATTTTGAATTAAATATTGGTAGTACAATATAGAACAAAGCACTCGGTGCTAGTCGAGGGCGTAATGAGCCACAGCTCCACTCGCGTCGCGCGGGCAGTCGTCCGTCGTCCCCCTACTTTGCGAGGCAGGGCGGCGCCGGTAGGGAAAAGTACCGGGCTCACCAGCGGCGAGCTCTCGCGACTTCCCCTCGATCCCCGGTCTCTTGGCCGAGCAGCCAATAGACCTCCCAAAACGGTCTATGCTGCGAGTGGCCTACGGCGCTAAACTAGAAGCTCTGCGCCGGACCCAAAAATTGCGAGAGGAGCCCCTATGACTCCCCCGCACCGAAGGTGGCACTCACGGGGAGGGCCTATCCCAGCCCCGCCGAGACAAAGGATGCCGATGCTATGCCCGCGTACCCGCGCTCGCCCCGCGTCGGCTCCGCCGAGGGACTTCCGGAGCGACTGCCTTATTTTCGCGATCCGTCCGATTAAAAATCTCGCACTATACTGATTGCAAAACGCAACGAACAACAATTTTATGTCATAGGCCACGCCCCCCGAGTCGCTCGCTCGTATAATCCATACAGGGAAGCTCGCTTAACAGTTTCCGCACAACAAAAAAAAATCGCCGGAATGTATAAACAATTGCGCATCAATCGCTTTCTCCCCGCAGCGCGCGCAAAAACATAAATAAAGGGGCGGCGTTCGCTTACAGAGAATTTGATAAAATACTTCTGCACCGATTAAAGTATCAACATCCGAGGATTTATAAATCGTTGGATTAGCCAACGGTAAATTTCTCGGAATCTCTAAGCTTTTTCGGTTAATCTGTTGCGTGGGTAACGGTCCTGAAACACTCGGTACCGTTAAGAAACTTAGCTTAGATTCGTATTGTCCGTTAGTGGAAACAATTTTTAAATAAACATTAGAACGAATAGTTGTTTACATTTGATTAATTGTAAAATTGGTCATTGGTCCAATTGTACTTCGACGTGGAGGCATTTTATTAAGTGTACTACCTCTCCCGCGAGTACAGCCATATATCCCGGACCTTTCATTAGGTTATAGGCGAACTCGTCGGGTGCTTGAGTAGCAATAGCGAGAGCGTTTTTCATAGTTTCTCGCTCTAGGTTACAGCGTTGCATCACCACATCACGGTATAATTCCTTTATTTGTGATCGTATGAGTTTTTCTACGTATACGAACTTGTAATTAAGGTATGTGAATATGTCGAGGTTTGAGACGGAGATCTTCTTGTCCTTGGCCAAAGAAACTCCTTTTTCTGTCTCGAAAATAATTATTTTGGGGTGTTTGGTACGTAGTAAATGGTACCCACATACCATTTCGTGACCTTTGTCGGTTAATGCAATGTGACATCGTTACTTGCAAGCGTGTATATTATCTTGCTGAGGTTTAAATCGCTGTCAATAAATTTCCTAGCAAAACCTTCATATAGAATGCCGTATTTTTTGAAACGACATAGATCTTGTGGGATTGGTTTCCAGAACAAGTAACCTCCATCGGGATCAACACATGATTCTTTGGAGTAGTGGCAGCCGGTACCGGATTCTATATAGATGCGATCATCGTCTATGTTGACTCGAGTCGCAAACTCCCGTAAGGTAACTTTAATGAGGCTCTGCACGATTATAGAGTCCAAACTACCGTATGAATCGGAGTAGGAAGCTCCTGTGCAAGTCCCATCATGCTTTACTGATCCTGCTAAAGTAGCACTATAGGTGTATCGCGATATCAACTTAGACGCGAATCACATGTGCGTGTCAAATTAATAATTTGCACATTAGTTTGAAAGGATAATGGAGTTTAATAAATACTGCTTATTTAACACAAATACTCCGTTTCTTTATTGAAGTAACTTTTTAGAGATCGCTGGCGCTTACAATGGTACATGCGAAGGTTGCCGTTCGAGTTGCAGACCGTTCGATGTTCTCTCAATATCTGACGCTAGTATTTCGCTTGAGGTGAAAGATCGCCTTCGGTGTGCGTAGTTAGAATAAGTCTTGACCAATAGTAAGCAAAGATTTCTAGGATTGGTCAAGGTTAGGTTTATGTGCATGAGGGGCTATTTGTTTGATTATTTTATTTTAAAGTTATAACGTGACGCGCTTCTCCCCGCACTCGGGGAGACAAGAGGCCTTCCCTCTCGCGCGTCGTCCGTTCACGAGTCCGCCGAATTAGTTTATCCGGGCGCCAGGCGGACTCGCCCTGGTTCGCTATGGCACGGGACTCTCCCCGGGGAGGTTCCGTCGGCGGCTGCGGAAGGCGCAGCCGCAACACGCGCACTTCGTACGGCCTCGTACGGCCTCGCTGATCCGCGCGTAAAGGGGCGGAGGGGGGGGGGGTTAAATCACCACACTAGATATAGTAAAGATGCTGGTTTATTGCCTAGGCTAATTACAATGATCCGGCCCTATGCTACGCCGTGCGGCTCCCGCGCCAGGCGGCCCGCGCACGGTCTCGCGTTCGCGTCGCGCGCGCTCCCCTCGGTCGTCTCTTGCCGCGCCACTCGCTCGTGCACCCACCCGATCCCGACTCCCCCGCCCCGAGCACTCTCGCCGCGACGATGGGAGGACGCCCTGGGCCGTGGCCCCGACTCACCGCAATAAGTGTAGCGGCTCGTAGCCTCGTCTCCCGTCGGTAGCCTCGTCTGTCGTCTGTAACCTCGTCTCTCGTCTGTAGCCTCGTCTCTCCTCTGTAGCCTCGTCTCTCCTCTGTAGCCTCGTCTCTCGCACGGTTGTTGGCGGTCGCTGCTGGCGATCGCGCTCGTCGCTGGTGGGCGGGCCTGATGGCTCCTGCGCCGGGGACGGTCACCCTCACGGGTTCGGTGCGTGGACCTCGTCCTCTCGTCTCGACTGACTCTTCTCCTTTCTTCGATGCGACGATGCGGGGGTTGACCTCCGAGGTGCTCTCCACTCGAGCGTCCGGCGCAGAAGGAGGAGTCCCCAGTCGTGCGGACTCTACACCTTGCTGCTGATTTCCCCTTCGTCCGCGAGAGTGCTCTCCCGGCTGCGCGGTCTGGCCCTCCGAAACCCGTTCCTCCCGCTTCCCCCCGACCCGGTCCCCTACGCCGCATTACAACAATCTCACCGTCTCTCCGATCGCGCCCCTTTCGGTCCCCCGCGGTTGAGTCCGTGCCTTGCTCCAGCCGCGCTTCTAAGCGGCTCATCGCTGTCGCCAATCCGGCGGCGTTGCCATGTGGGGCCGCGCGTCACGGCGGGCTGCGGCGCATTCCGTGGAGCTGGCGGCTCCGGCGGTTCGTGCTGTGGACGGTGGCGTGTGGGCCGCAGCGCGGCCGCTCAGGTGCTCCTTGCTGTATCGCCGTCGGACGGCTGCCGTGGGTTGCTGGTGCAGACGGCGAGGGGCCTTGCGGGCCGCTTCCGCTTGTAGCGTCTGTCGCTGGCTGCTGCACCTTCGTCCAACGGCGGTGGTTGTCTGTCGCTCAGGTCCCTCGAGCAACAAAAATAGGCTCGCGATTAGCGCGCTGTCTCTATTCGCGCTCGCTCCTGGGGGCTCGCGCTTTCCCTCGTCGCTAACGGGCACGGCCTATAAATGGCCCTGTGACTACGTCACATTCCCCCCCACCAAACTACGCTTTCTGCTTCCTTCCCCTCGCGATGTTACCGCCCCTCCCCGTTCGGGCGTCCTCCAGGAGTTCGCGCGGGTTATTTACAATCTACTCGCAACCTGCGCCTCTACGATCAACCCGTTACATTCTCAGTGCGACCCGCTTTGCCTTCCCTATACCTGCCGAGAGCGAGTGCGCGTCAGTCCGACGGCAACCCATAAGCTATCGCGAAACCAAAAACCGAAAGATCGTAAACCAAACATGCTAACTTAATATGCTGCGTGAGAGCTGGAACCGCGCCGACCTGCAAGGAGAAAAGCTTGTCAGTTTTACTTACGGGGTTTTCCCCTTGACTTTTCTTGTCCTGTGTGGGCAGTTCCCCACTCCTCTTCTGTCCTCCCTCCTCCCTCTGTCCTAGCTACCCTTTCCTTAGCTCTGTCCTAATCCCGCTTCTCCTGCACTACCCGCGCCTTTCCCCCCCCCCCCCTAACTCCGCATCCCGGTCCTTCCTCCCTTCGCGCCTACTCTTCGAACGACGCGTCCTCAGGGCAGCTCGGGGGCAGCCCCCACGCCCGCCGCAACACCGCCTCGCGAACACTGGGAGATAGCCTCCCTAGCGCCTCTAAGATTGCAGTCGGGTCGGTTGCCGGGTCGTCCGTCTCCTCGCGGCGGGGCATCTGCTCGCGGCTCGGCCCCTCTTCGACGTGCGCGGGTCCTGCCGGCGACGGTGGGTGCAGAGGTCGGCGTACTCGCGGTATGGGGAAGTCCTCTATTCGAGGATGCTGCCGGAGCCACAGGCGGTGGCGGCGGCGGTCATGCTCAGCCTTGCACCGCGGGCAGTGCCGTACCTCCGTGTCGACGCGGCCGCAGTTATCACAAAATTCGCGGATAATGGGGTTCGGGCACGTTGATAGTTTGTGCCCGTAACCCCAGCACGCGAAGCAGGCCCGCGGTGGTGGGTCCAGCGTGGTGTCCGTGCGTATCGTGGTTAGGTTGCCGAACCGCGTGCCGTGCAGGCGCGCCCGGAACGGGCCCGGGACCAGGCGCAACGCGCTCCGCCAAAGCTCGGCTCGCCTCCTCTGCTCTGTCTCACACGCCCGTTCGACTGCGGCTCGGCCGAAGGCGGCGCGGGGTCTCGCGGCGCCCGCCTCCCCGCCCGCTACCGCCCCTCTTCCCGACGCGTCTCCCAGCGCGGCCCGCGCCGTGCTCGGCTCGCGCTGCTCTGTCCCGGGCGCGCGGAGCGGCTCAGCGCGCAGCGTGGCGAACCGTTCGTTTCCGTCGGCGACGGGACGTCTCGGGGCCGAACCGCGGGGACCCCGTCGGCTGCTCGGTACGGCTACTTCCACCGCCGCCGCGACCACGACCTCGCGCGGCTCGTCCGGGTCCGCCGGTAACAGGCGGGCCGGCCCGCCGCGCGGTGGCACGCCGCGCGACCGCGATCTTAAGCTGCGCACGGGTCGCGCCACACCCTCGACTTCTGCCCCTGGTAGGCTTCGAGCGCCTGTCCCTACCGCTGCTTCCTCTGCTCTGTCTGCGCTCCTGGCGCGCGGGGTGTTCCCCCCGACGGAGGTGGACGACTCCGCCTCTTCGGCGCCGCTCTCCCTGTCCGAGACTGGTATGTCCGCCCAGCAGGTGACTTGCGGAGCAGGTGGCGGCCTTCCGCAGGGGATGGTATTATCCATCGGGGCGAGGTATTCCTCAAGCTCCTGGACCCAGGGGAAGCCCCCCCCGGTCATCCCTCCTCTTCGCTGTCGGCCGATCTGCGGCGTTTCCAGGGGTGCTGCGGATGCCCCCGGCGGTTGAAACACGGGGTACGGCCGGTGCGGCATGTCGCCTCCCCGACCTCCTCGTTGGTAGAAACCACGGCGCATCTGAAAGTTCCAATTTTATTACTTCAGGTAGCCCATGGACCACTCCTAGCCGCGCGGGGGAATAAACCGCTTCAACTGCGACACGTGCGCTTTCGCGATCTTCCGCTCGCCTCCCGTTTTTAGTATATATACGCCCGGCGATCTTATTTCGAGGATTTCATAGGGCCCCTCGTACTTTGGGGCCAATTTTGCTGAAAATCGATTCGCCGCGTTAGACTGGTGGTGTGTTCGTCGCATCACCATGTCCCCGACCAGAAAACTCGCGTCGCGCCGCCGCTGGTTGTAGTAGCCTGCCTGTCGTTTACGCTCTTTTTCAATATTACTAAGCACAAGGTCCTGCAACGCCTCTAAACGTCTTACCCGGTCCGCCCAATCATCTTCTCGCATCCGCATGATCGTCCCCGTCTCCTCTGTCTCCCGCCTCAGGCTCTTCACCGGCGCGGGGTGTCGTCCCATGTTTAAGAATGCAGGCGAGACTTTCATTGTCGCCTGCACGGCCGTATTCATGGCCTGACGGAGCTCCGGTAGGTGAGCGTCCCACTCCCGGTGATCTGCTCCCACGTAGGTCGCGATCATGGTTTTGAGAGAGCGGTTCGCTCTCTCAACCGGGTTCGCCTGCGGGTGGTATGGCGGGGTTGTCACGTGCTGAATGCCGCACTCCTCCAAGAACTTGTTCAACACGCGGTTGTCGAACTCGCGGCCGTTGTCGGTTAGCAGATATGCGGGGGCCCCCCAGCGGCAAATCACAAGGTCCGTGAGCGACTCTACGACACCCTTCGCGTCCGCGGTCCCTAGCGCCTTGAGCTCCACGTACTTGGTAAACAAGTCCTGGTAGACCACCAGGTACTTTTTCCCCCGCTTGCTACGGGGGAATTCCATGCAGTCCGCGGCGACTACCAACCACGGACTCTCCACTCTCCTTGATCCGAGGAGGCCCGCGGGCATGCTCTGCGGCACCTTAAACTCCTGACACTCGCGGCAGGCTCGCACGTAATTATTGACGTCGTGTCGCAGGCCGGGCCAATAATAGTCGCGCGCGACTCTCTCAAATGTCTTTTCTGCCCCCAGGTGCCCGGAGGCCTCCCTGTCGTGGGCGTCATGGAGCACGCGTCGTCTCTGCTCTACGGGCACTACCATTCGCCAGCCCTCGTCCTCCGGCGCTATCGGTCCCCATAATTTCTCCTCGACGTGGCGGTAAAGCACGCCGTCGACTACCTGCCAGCGAGCGAACTTCTTTGGTTCGCGCGTCACTTCTGCGCACCGCTCGAGATACCATTCGTCCTGTATAGCGTCCAACCCTGCTACTTCAATGTCGTTCTCGTACATCCTAGAGAGCGCGTCGGGCACCTGGTGCAGCGCTCCTCGGCGGTGGACCACTTCAAAATCCCATTGTTGAAGCTCAATGGCCCACCGCGCGAGGCGCCCCGACGGATCTTTTAGGTTGCGCAACCACTGCAACGCACTGTGGTCAGTGATTACGCGGAACGGATAACCTTCTACATATGGTCGCATCTTTTTGATGGACCACACGAGCGCCAAGCACTCCTTCTCGGTCGTTGTATAATTGCGCTCCGCACTCGACAGCGCTCGGCTCACATATACTATGGGGTGCTCCCCATCGTCCAACTCTTGCGTCAATACGGCGCCGAGCGCTCCGTCGCTCGCGTCGCACTGGATTGTAAAGAGTTTTTCAAAGTCCGGGCGTACGAGCACGGGGGCCTCCGTCAGTGCCTTCTTTAAGCTGTCGAAGGCCTGCGACTGCTCGTCGCCTCACTCCCACGGCTGTCCGGTGCGCAATAGCTTTGTTAGCGGGATCTTTAATTCGGACTCCCCGACGATGAAACGTCCGTACCACCCCATCATTCCGAGAAATCGCCTCAGCTGTTTAATGTTTTTGGGTGGGGGGTACTCAAGGACGGGCGCCAGCTTTTCCGGATTCGGCCGCAAACCCTCCCGGTCTAACAAAAAGCCAAGGTAGGATACTTGCGAGCATCCGAACTCGCATTTATTCTTATTTATCGCCAGCCCCGCCTCTCGCAGTCTCGTCAGCACAAAACGCAGCCATCGCAAATGCCCTTCGAAGTCCTCGGTCGCTATGATGATGTCAGTCCAGGTATGTAAATACCTGCGGCTCGAACTCAACTCCGAACAGGGCGTCTACCAGCCTCTGAAATGTCATAGGAGCATTCATGAGGCCATACAGCAGGCGGTTGAAGTGGAAGAGTCCCATCCCCGGCACCGCGAATGCCGTATACCTCTTGCTCCCCGCGTCCATCGGCACTTGATAGTACGCCTGCTTAAGGTCAATAGTCGACAAGTACTGTGCTTTGCGCAGCTTGTCTAATATTGTTTCCATACGCGGAATCGGGTAGGCATCTCGCTTCGTGACTTTGTTTACATCACGGTAGTCTATACAGAAGCGATAGCCTCCGCCCGATTTCCGCAGGAGCACCGGTGCGCTGCACCACGAGCTCGACGAGCGCTCTATCACTCCGGCCTCCAGCATGCTCTGAACTTCGTCGCGGGCTACCTCGAGCATCACGGGTGACATTCGCCGTGATCGCTGACGAATCGGCGGCGCCCCTTGCACATCTATGTGATGCTCGGTGAGTCGAGTCAGGCCGAGTATCGGCGCGTCCGGGGGCAACAGCTCGATTATCAGCGATTCGAGCTCCGCTCGCTGCTCGCTGTCCAATGTTGATATGCCCGCGCACGAAGCATACACCGTCACGCCGCCCTCTCCATCGCGAGCTACAAATTCTCTCCACGGTCCTTCTTCGCCCAAACGCCACCGATTACGACTCGCCCATATCACCATGTCGAATTCTGCGATAAAATCGATGCCGAGCACCATCTCGGCCTCGAGGTACTCCGTCGCCAGCACTCGTATTTCTCTCGCGTTCCCGTCTACCGTCATCGTCATGTGCACGGCTCCTAGCGGGCTACTCACGCTAGAAATCCGGAAGAAATCCACGCCTGTATTATTGAATGGGAATGTATCATTGAATCGTGAGCTAGGCAAATTCCCCATTTTATAGTGAACTGCAGTCGGGTTGAAACGGATGCATCTCGTGCACTGAGAAATAATTTTCCGAATTTGTTGTTTGCCGTCGAGCAACCAGTATCTGTTTCGAAGAGCATATAATGTAGTTTGAATGCCCGCGTGATATCGCGTTTCGTGAGCGTCGCGGATCATCAAATCGGTGACGTGATGGTGAGAAGGTAATAATATGGGATATTTTTGATGATATGGAATATTTGCTTCTACAATTCTGCCGCCTACGCGAAGTAAGCCGGTTTTATCGATGAACGGATTTAATGTTGCTATCTTGCTACTTTTCACATTCTGAGATTTCGAAAGGCGATTTATTTCGTCAAAGAATTGAGATTTTTGAATACACGTTAAGATTTTATGTTCTGCGTTGGTTATTTCTTTGATAGATAATTTCTCCGATTTTGTATCCTTATTTATAAAACGTAAACAATATGAAATGACACGTACTAATCGACGGTACGATGAAAATCTATTAAAAATTTCATTACAACCGTTTTGGGCAAGAAAGCAAGCTACCTTCTTTAATCCGGGCACTTCTTTCGGAACAATTTCTGTGCTGATAGGCCAGTTTTGTTCCGACTGTTGCAACCACGGCGGCCCGTGAAACCAGGATCGGTTTTTTAAAAATTCTTCAGGGAACTGACCCCTAGAAAGTGCGTCTGCGGGGTTATGCTGTGTTTGAACGTGTCGCCATTCGAAATCTCCGGAAATGCTTTGGATTTCTGACACCCGATTTGCTTCAAAAACCTTGAGAACATTCGTGGGTTTCTTCAGCCAATGTAATACTATGCTCGAATCTGACCAAAAAACTACCCTGGTAGTCGGTAATTTTAAGCACGCCTGAGCTTCGCGATACAGTCGGGCCAGCGTCAAGGCACCGCATAATTCCATTTTAGGAATCGTGATTTCTTTCAAGGGAGCGACGCGTGATTTGGCGCAGAGCAATCTTACTGCTACTCTATGTTGAGGATCTTGAGATCGTATGTAGATGCACGCTCCATAGCCGACCTTACTCGCATCGCAAAATCCATGTATTTCGACCTCTGTGTGATTCCGTATTAATAACTAGCGCTCGATTGCCAGGTTCTTAATGAGCGCGAGCTGTTTTGCAAATTTATGCCACGTCGAATTTAATACGCTGGGAACCGATTTACGAAGATTTTCGCCTTCCAGCAGTCTTGCATTATCACCTTTGCGGCGAGGATAATCGGTCCTAATAACCCGAGGGGATCAAAAATCTTGGCGATTTCAGATAAAATATGCCGCTTCGTGATCGTATTTGCTAATTTTAGCGGGTTTGCAGAATATAAAAGTTTGTCGCGAGACGCGTTCCAGGAAATTCCGAGGGTTTTCTTTGTGGAATCTCGATCCTTAATTAGGTCTAAATCGAGAGTTGCTTTAGGCATGCAATCGAGTGCATGTTTATTGTTGGAAGCCCACTGCCAAATGTTAAAACCGCCGCGCTTTAATATTGATATTATTTCATCTCTTGCCTTTAAAAGGTCGTTTAAATTATCAGAACCCGTGAGAAGATCGTCAACGTATAGATCTCGCTTTAAAATTTGTGAACCGATGGGAAAATTGGTTTTTTCGTCGTCGGCTAATTGTTGGATTGTTCGGATAGCTAAAAACGGTGCAGAGGATACTCCGAAAGTAACGGAGTTAAGTTGAAATTCACGAATGGCCTTCTCGTGATACCAAAGCACGCGTTAATATTTGCGATCGTCTGGGTGGATCAAAATCTGACGATACATTTTCTCAATATCAGCAGTTAAAACGAATTTATGTAGGCGAAATTTAAGTAAATGTTCGAAAAGTTTATCTTGTATGGTAGGTCCGATTAGCAAACAATTATTGAGAGATTTTCCGGTGTTCGTTTTCGCGGAGGCATCGAATACAACTCGTAGCTTTGTTGTGGAGCTTGATGATTTGATAACGGCGTGATGGGGAAGATAGTAGCTTCCCTCGGAATTATCCGTGACTAACGACATATGGCCTAGATCTATGTACTCACGCATAACGCGATGATATTCCTTAGATAAACTGGGATTTGCTTCAAGCTTCCTTTATAAGCTATAAAATCGACGAAAGGCGTTTGATCTAGACTGTCCGAGCTCGAGTTCGTTCGTGCGAAATGGTAGACGTACGATATACTTTCCCGATGAATCGCGAGTTGTGTGGCGAGCGTAGTGCGCCTCGCATTCTGTCTCGTCGCGCGGTTTGAGATCTCCGAGATTGATCTCCTCTATTAGCCAAAATTTCTCTATCTGTTCCCTTAGCTCGAGCAAATTACACGATACGTCCATTTTATTCTTGCCTACTGTCGCTCCGCCTGCTATCGCCCACCGAGCAGAGTTTTTTGCAAAATAATATCGTTCTTATCGCGGGAAAGGTTTATTTGCCCTATGGATAATAAAGCCAAAGTTGCGCCTGATCCGATGATAATATCGACGGCGTTCGGCAAGTGAAATCTAGGATCCGCGAGTTTCAAATAAGCTGGAATGTTTATCGTTTGCTCGCGGAAAGATGTCTGTCTGATATATGATCCTGCGATTTTGGGCATAATTAAACATGACAGAGATTTTTTAAAGTTATTATAAATTAAGGGTAAAATTTAATTTGTGGACGAATGATTCGCTAATAAAGTGTGCTGTCGCGCAAGTATCGAGAAGATACCGACCTTGGTGAAGTCTTCCTTGACTATCCTTTACGTGCACCAAGGCGGTCATCATGAGTTGAGATCGCGGGAAGGTTGAAGTAGTGTTGAGTGCTCGCGGATTCAGTCATAATGAACTATTAGATCTCCCGATTTCTTCGATATTTTGCGAAGCCGAATTCCTTTCCTTATTCCTCGAGGTTGAAGCTGAATTATCGTCATGTAGTAAGGTGTTATGATATCTGTTGCATTGTTTACAATGCGATTTAGAGCATTTACCGGCGTGTTTAAAAAGGCAGTTTTTGCATAATCCGTTCTTTTTTACGATTTCCCAACGTTGCTGAATGTTTTCTTTTCGGAACATGGGACAGAAATATAAAGGATGTTTTTCCCTTCGACAAACCGCGCAGTGATTTGAGCTGACGCTGGAAGTGAAAACGCGAGTTCCGTGGTCGCCTTTCCGAATCTTTGTCGCTCGCGTCTTTATTTCTTCTAATTTACGTTTGTTTGATATCTCGGTTTTCGTTCGCGATGTCTCTATTGACGCGATTCGAAAGGTAGCTTCTCGAATAAAATTATACATTTTCTCGAGCGGCGGGAAGGAATCCAAATTATTGGTTTCATCCCATCGCTCGCGAATGGTCGTGGGTAGAGCTCTTTCGAGAGTTCGAATGAGATAGCCTTCGGTAAGGTTCATGCCTAAACTCTCTAGCATGTTTACATGTTGGCGCATGTCGTCTACTAATTTGTTCAACGCTTCCGCGGTTTTTTGCACCGGGCGTGATAGTTCATGTATCGCGTCGAGATGATTTGACATTAATATTTTCTTTCTTTCGTACGAATCTTCGAGAAGTTTCCACGCCTTTGCGTAATTCTCTCCGCTCACATTGTAATTCGCGATTTTGTTAAGAGCGCTCCCTTTCAATGAACTCTTTAAATATAAAAATTTATCTACGTCCGAGAGGTCATTGCGTGACTCGATCATAGTCACAAAGGTATTTTTATAAGAAAGCCACTCGTTAACGCTTCCGTCGAATTGAGGCAACTCCGCGATTGGTAAATGCACTCTTTGAGTTCGTACCGGTTGTACTATCGTTTCGCACGGCGGATTGTTTCGTGGCGCACTTGCTTGTGCTTCAAAGTCGGACGCCAGTGCATAATATTTATCGGCTACCTCGTCGAATTTAGATACATAATTGTTATCCGGATCAATTGCGGCGAGCTCGATATTTAATTCTTTGCAATTATGAAAATGTTCCGTTATCCTACGGAACCGCGCGGTAATGTTCGACGCGTCGAGCCCTTTATTTATTATTGCGTTTTGCAATGCCGTGATCTGACCTCGAAGAGAGGTATGTCGCAACGTTATATATTTTACGCGATCCATTGTTTACTCGCGCTATAACTCTGATCAAATTATCGCGATTTGAATTATATATAAAAACGATCTGTCAACTTGGTGTTTTAGCGAGATCGCGAGTTTATGTTGTTTTACCGAGTATATATAATAGTTTGGCGAGATCGCGAAAAATATAATTGATAAACGTCGATGTAGAATTAAAGAAATCGCTTCGATAATAATGGGATTCTATCGCAATAATAATAGGGATAAATAATAATAATATTAATATATATAATAAAATTATAATAAAAATAATAACGATATAGTAATAATCGGGATGATAACGTTAATTTTACGTGTAAATGTTAATATAATTAAATTTTACTAGTCTATACTCGACAATATATATCTTCAAATATTCGTATATATATATATAAGCCTTTTACCTAGATATAGGTTTATGTGATATATATATATATATAGATTTACTTCTATTAATTTACTATGTATACGTATAATGTATGTTATGTATAAAGTAATTTATAACTATAATTTAACAAGTAAACTGAGCGTAAAAAGTAATTAATGAAATAAGCCTTATGATCTGAGTGGTATAATATAATGTGTAATATATGATACAGAATTAGAAATAAATATGTAAAGGACTATATATGTCGAGCAAAATATTATGCGAATAATATAATAAATTAAATAGTATATTAAATATATTTAAAATACTTAAATTTTTTAGAGAAGTGTTGCTCCTCAGTGGCAGGTTGCTAGTGGCAGGTTGCGAGCCTTGCAACGTAGATCCTTGGAGACGACACTTCACGTTAATCGATTATATAGTTTCTTCGGTGATTACTATTGTTGCACTGAATTTATTCACACCTCACAGGAGGCACCAAAATTTATGTTGCGACGAAACTCCTCCAACATGGAGTTGCTCCGCGTAATTTATTTGTCGATGTTAAGTTAGGATGAGGTATGAATAAAAATAAAACACAACACGTTTTTTGAGCCAGAAATAAAAATTGTTTTTATTGGCTCGTTGGGGAAAAAGCCCGAAGGCATAAAAAACCCCAATTTACACTATTTGTCTGTGTATACGTTTTGCGTGCACTCGTAGGCACTGCGTGTATGTCGCTTATATGTAGCGACTTCGACGAGGACTCGGCCTCTGTATATGTGTACACTCGTAGGCACTGTGTGTTCGACGAGGACTCGGCCTCTGTATATATCGCGCGTGCACTCGCGATAGAGACTTAAGGTCGATTCTCTGGACTATGCCTTGAGAGAATACCTATGCAATCGATGCGGTCTCTGATTGTCGAACTTGTTCGTTCTATGGTTTGATCACGAATGCCGACTCTCACTGCGACAATCGACTGACCGGCGTCAGTTCGCAGAGCCATCCCTTGCTAGGGTAGGCTATATGGAGGGGGAAGCAAGTTCATTCCGTCGCGTATGATGATCTTTACTGAAAGGTTGTAAAAGATGCCGAAAAAACCCGGTAAATTCCGTAGACAGTCTACGGAACGGGCTGTACGCTTGGCCGTTGCGTTTCCGCCATGTGTTTCGGCTTAGCGCGCTCGGGTATGCATACCGCCCGCGGTCCGTCTACCTGCGTAATAATTGCACCATCCGGGTCGATTTGAGGTCCGACTATCGATGAACGTATTATTATTGTTTTGATCGAAATGAAATATTTGAATATAAAACGAGATAGTTGATTTAAAGTAAGTCGCGACTTCGGGTACCGAACATTCCGCAGTAAATAGAATAGAATAGTCGTACCCGATAATAGCGTGAGCTATGCGCAAGAAAACGATGATGATGAGCTGTAATATTCTAAACGAGTTCGTAGATTAAACATAGGGGAACGATTTACGTAGGCCTTTTTTGTGTGCGTATTATTTTTTTAGTTTATTGCAATATGGGAATATGGCAATATGGGAAGTTTTTAAACGGTTAGCATTCACAATATTTGAATCCCTTTTATCTTCTATCTTTACATTGTTATTACTAATTATTTCTAGTGTCCTGTGGGGGCCGGTATACTGGTCTCCTAATTTTCCAGGTTTTAGTCCTCTTAATAGAAATACATAATCTCCGGGTTTGAAATTTTAGGGGCGAATATGTCGGTCATAATATTTTTTAAAAATTATATTTGACCTAACTAAATTGTAGTATACGTTCGTCCTGACACCATTGAGGCGAGTAACTAAATCGCTTACATACCCTTGGTAGGTTGGCGTTAGATCATTTTCCCGTAATGGTTCGGCGAGCTAATTTGCCAAACATTACTTCGAAGGGAGTATGCTTAATACTTTCTTGTATGCAAGTGTTGTAATTCAACATTGCTAACTCCACACATTTGTCCCATTCGTGATCCTTATTGGTATATTGCTTAAGGTATATTGCTTCGACCTTGATCGGTCAGGATCGTTCTAGGTGCTCCAACAATGCAGATAAATCTTTTTATGAAAGCATCCGCGATTGTTGTAAAGGGACGGCTAAACAGAATTTAGACAATTAGTCTTGCATGGTCAACATGTATTTGTTACTGTTTTTAGTAACGGGCAGTGGACCAACTATGTCTAATGCAATTTTGTCTATTATTGTACCAGGGGTATCGGTAATGACCATTGTTTGTTTGGTTTTTAAGCGAACTAATTTTTTTAGCTGGCATTCTAGGCTTTGGTGTATGCGCCTCTGGATGTGTTATTTCATCCTTTCCCAGTAGTAATCTCTGCGGGTCCTATTGAAGGTTTTCGACACACCTCTATGTTCGCCTATTGGCGAGTTATTTAACTCGTAAAATAAACCGTCTCTTTTCGGTTCGGGTACGTATTTAAGCGTACCGTTGTACATTACTATTTTAATTTTGATTCCTTAGAAGCTGGTAGTTAGTAGGTCCATTATTTCAGACCATGGCAAATTGTTACAGTCTCATTTTTTGTTATACTGATCTCGGTTATTCGCTTTTGTGGCACGAATTCGCGCAGTTCTAGTAAGGCGTATCGTATATTTTCCTTTATTATTGCTTGTGATTCGGTGTTTTCTCCTCGTACACATATGCTAATTAATAATTTACCACTGTTGGTTTTTGTCACACACATAGTTCTCGGGTTTAAATTTTGCCGAGTCGATATTTTATTTCCTTCAAGTAGTCCTCTAGCGCCTTTATTGCAAGGCTCGCCGATACTACTGGCAAAATATAGTATAGTATGTGATTCCTGCTATATTGTAGTAAGTCTTTGGCTTCTACAATTTGTAGTTTATTAATATCGTCAGAGGTTTCGTGGTTGGTTTCCACTTCGTTGGTCGGCGTTATTTCTTGTACCTCTGATTCTACAGGGTAGGGGTGGTTGGATCCTGAACCAATGGATTCGTCGGTAGACTCGGAGGCGTTATTGCTTCCTTCGGAGTCTGATACTTTTCATGATCCAGAGTTGACGGGGGTCTTTCGAGGTCTCCCTCGTTTTTTTGTTTCTACTGGTTCTTCTCCTGAAGAACTCTCAGTATTACTGGAAAATCGCAAATTTTCTTTATGTACTCTAGGTACATGCTTAGGTGGGGGGGAGGCTTGTCGATGGCCTCCTGAGCTACCGTGGGTGAGGGCATTGACAGCGTTGGTACCTTCCTTGACCTACCTCGGTTTCTTTTCTCCGCGGGTTGCGGGTTTTCCGGCCGGTCTTTTTGTTTTGGCTTGCCAGTAACGACCACAGGGGTAGGACTGGTTTTTACCTGTTCGTTCTCTTCCCGCTTATTGTGCCGACGGGTTATTACATTTACCGTGGTTCCTTTCTCTGGGTTGTAGGACAAGGTATCGGCGTTAATTAAGTTAATTTTTCCGGGTTTATATAAAATTTAATATTCAAATTCTGACAACCTGAACCTCCATTTCTGTACCCTGGTGTTTAAATCGGCGGATTTAAACCATACTAAAGGTTGCTGAGCAAATAATAAACACCTTGCGAAGAAAGATGTACTTTCGCCAATGTCGCATTGAATCAACGACGGCCTCAGCTTCTTTCACGTAGATGTCGTGTTTCAATTCGGGCCCTCTGAGAACTCGGGAATAATAGGCGATAGGTAAATCTTTTCCGGTCTGGCCTTAGGACAGTATACATACCTCCTATTGCGTATCCTGAGGCGTCTGTTGTAATTATAAATGGGGCGTTCATGTCGGGAAATTGTAGTAACGAGGCAGTGCATAAAACTTTTTGAAGCGTCAAGAAAGATTCTTCGGCTTTATCGTTCCACTCGAAAGGTACGTCCTTTTGTAATAATTTAGTTAATGGCTTTGCAACCTTGGCAAAGTCTTTAATAAATTTTCAGTTACAACCCACGAGCCCTAAAAATTGGCGAATATTTTTGACTTTCTTGGGTCGAGGGAAACATTCGACCGCTTCTATCTTTTTGGGATCTGGTCTTATTCCTTTTCCGCTTAGTATATGTCCTAGACAAATACCCCTTTTCCTAATAATCCGTCGAGGGTAATATTTATCGCGTTCTGGTATTCGACCCCCGCGTTTCGTAATCCGAATGGCATTCAGACGAATTCGAAGTGTTCGCTAGGGGTAGAGAACGCTGTTTTACGAGCGTCGTCAAGGTGCAGTTCAATCTGATGAAAGTCCGACACGCACTGAATTACTGTAATATTTGGCGTTCCCTACCTGGTCAAAATGTCTGAGATATTGGGTAAGGGGTACGCCATGGATATTGTCTTTTCGTTTAATGGACGAAAATCCAGTATCACTGTTTAAAAAAGTTGCATGGAATTTAATCTAAATGCAATGGAAGCTACTTTCATAAACGTAACTAAATATAGATTAATGCATAAACATTAAAATTCATGGACTATATATATTAAATGTATGTAATGAAATTTTTGTTTTCATTCATTAATTCTTCACTGGGAAACATTGGTAGGCTTCTTTTATGATTTTGTTAAATAGAATCAAATAAAATGTATTTTATTAAAATGAGTTAAAAGTTAAGTAAAATAAATTTATTCGATTCAAAAAATATTATTTGAATAAAAAAAATTTTACTTATGTTCAAAAACAGTTTATTTACATTTTTTATAATAAATAAAATGAATCCAAACTAAAAAAGTTTGAAAATTCGGATAATTTTTTTGCTAAATTGAATACATATGTATCATAATTTTTCTGACGTCGTTTAGCTTCTGGAATTCTTTTCGCTCCCATTGTAGGATTGATTTTGAAAAAGACTACGAAAATGAATAAAATTTGTAAAAAATGTGATAATAGTTGAAATTACAATTATATTTCTCACGTTTATTATTAATTTGTAAATATACCTTTGTATGCACTCCAATGTTTTTTCCACTTCGGGTGTACGACAATATCCAAATATAAAATATCCTAGGAAAGTAATTAAAATACTTTGAAGAGCATTTTGACACTCTACGATAGTTTTTTGTCCAATGACTACTGTAGGTACTGCATTATATCGTACAAAGATTGTCCTATAATATTTAAATTTAAGTAACATGCACATACTATTATATTTATAAACCAAAATAAGTATAAATATGTATATACACACCTGTAATAATAAGTATTGGATATTTTTTTTATTATTAAAAAGTTATAATTTACTTAATTTTTTATAATACGTTATTACTTACACTTATTACTAACTGAAAAAAATAATCACTCTCTTCATTAAAATATTTTACTATCCTCTAATATTGCATTAATTTCTGGTTCAGCTTTATTAGGAATATTTTTAGATATTTTGAAAAATTGTTTTATCACCTTTTGTTGCAAGAAAAGTTGACCAGCAATCAGCAACCTCTTTTCCAAGTAATCTTGAACCATGATTAATAAAACAGGTAGAATACTTTAAAAATGGCAAATTATCATAAAAGCAATTTAATACATTCAAAATCAGAAAAATGACGAAATTTACTTATGATTTACACTGAATACTTGAATTTAAGATCGGTTTCTGTAAATATAATATAATGTTAAAATACACAATAACTTTAAGCAATAAAATTAGAACAAAAATATTACTTACTTTTGTATGACACCTGGGATATTACTTATCCTTGGGAATCCTTGTGAATGATGCCTTTGTGCTTTTATGCAATTAATTTTGAAAAATAGTAGCTGTAGTCTGCAGTTGAATCTTACCTTTATAATTTTTCACTTTACCGAATCGAACAGGGTATATAAGTGTCAATACAAAACATGATCGCGCACGCTTTGAAGGCCTTAGAAAGAAAGAAAGAGTGACAGGATGGGGATAAAAGTATTGAAATGCACTCATGTTTATAATCTAAAGCACGTGGCAGTGGGCTAAACGCCAGTTCTTATATGTATAACTATACGTTCCCAAAACTATTGAATATCATTCTCATTGAAATAGGTATGTTTCGAGAACCCATTCCCGCTATTGTAGTTTCAATCTTTGAACCAAATTATATATGTATTATTTCCGTACGCATGTTAAACATTTACAAACTTTTTACATGAATGTTCATGAATTTGTACATTAATTTAATTTCAGATACGAAAAACTGAAATTTCAGCTACACTTGTAACTGAATTATACATTAAATTTAAGATTTTTTTATACGACTCGCCATCTGGGGTTACCTTGGGAGTCGGCCTTCTTAGGGACTACCCATAAACTAGTGTGGGACTGTGTGGGTAGAGGGTTCTTTAATGAATACACACAATTAAAGATAAACCACTATATTCTGTAGCCGATACAAACAATAGCGAATGCGCGCAATATTCGAACGGTGAGTCGTCGTCGTAGGCGTCGAGGGGAGCGATGCGACTCCCTCGAGCGTGTCGGAAGTACTGTCCATTCTCGGCGCATCTCCTTCTGTCCCTTGCCCGCCGAATTGCGGGCGTTCGGCGGCCCAACCCTTACCCGGCTAATCCGGTCTCGGGAAAGGCCCACGTCGGCTGACGTCATCTGGGTCTCCTGGCCAGCGCTCCATTTCCTCCTTCGTGTAGTGCGCGGCTATTTGCGCTGCACACTTTTGCGTCATAAACCCGGGCCGTCCGTCGCCTTTCCTACCTGACCCGGGCGCTCAGATTACGCACGAGACTCGGTACGCGCGGCCTACGTCGGGCCGCTACACTAGTATTGAAACTGGAGCGGAAACGGCGTATAATATCCTTTTGTAGTAATTCTTACACTTGTGTCAATACATTGGTTGCCGGTAGCGCATCTCCTTTAATGTGAAAACGGTCTCCATAGGTATTAAGTGAACGATTTGCTTGTTCTAGTTCTTGGGGATCTAAGTGTTAAAGGCGAACTATCTGTTTAAGAATAGCCGCTCTCTCATCTGGGTTTACTATTTCTTGCACGTTAGTCGGCGCTATTTCGGCTGTGTAGATTGGTCCATAGAATGGGTTAAGGGTAGTTTCTGTAATAAATGTACGGGCTGTTTGTGTTTAAGGTGTCGCAGTACACCTGCTCCTGGCTGCCCGCGATGGGCATCTTTTTCAGTTGCAGCACGGTGCCTGAGTGTGGTAGGCCTTGCAGTTCGTCATCTTCTTGCTGCGCGGCCGCCAGGGCCGCATAATCCAATGTCGCAACCGCTTCGACCCGCGAAAGGATATCGGCGACGACGTTTTCTTTGCCGGCGACGTGGCGTATGTACGTTGTAAATTGCCTGATGAAGTCGAGGTGACGAGCTTGGCGCGGTGAGGCCTTTTCGGGTTTTTGGCGGAACGAAAATGTAAGTGGTTTGAGGTCTGTGAAGACTGTGAATATACTCGTACGTGCTTCGAGTATGTGGCGGCAATACTCAATTGCGGCGTAGATGGCCAGCAACTCGCGATTGAAAGCGCTGTAACGCGTTTGGGCCGGTTTTATTTTTTTTGAGAAGAAACCCGAGTGGTTGCGACTTGTCGTTATATTTTTGTTGAAGTGCGGTTCCCACATGTTGATGCGTCGCATAGTTGCGGCAGAGTTGCCATTGTTCGCGGATGTGCCAGTAGTGCTGCCTCGGCGAGGTCGTGTTTAGTTTTTTCGAAGGCCCGGTCGGCTGTTGCTATCCACGCGATCGTCGCCTTGCCTTTTATGTTGTTTCGAAGCCACTCGTTCAAGGGCGCTTGCGTAAGCGCCGCTCTCGGCAAGGTATGTCTGTAAAAGTTGACCATCCCCAGGAATTGGTGGAGTTGGTGTGCGGTGGTCGGGTGCTTGAACTCCCGGATGGCTTTTACCTTTTCTGGTAATGGGCGAATGCCGTCGTCACTTGATAGCCGAGGAAGGCCACCTTGGTGCATCCGAACACGCACTTACTTGTATTGATGACCACGCCGTAGGTGTTTAGGCGCTGAAAAAGTAGCCGTAAGTGCTGCTCGTGCTGCTCGGGTGACTCAAATGCGCACAATAGGTCGTCGAAGTAGGCGTAGCAGAAGTCCAGTCCTCGAGACATTTCGTCGATGAAGTGCTAGAATGATTGAGCTGCGTTTCTTAACCCGAAAGTCATGAACAGGAACTTGTAAAGCCCGAGTGGCGTCGTATGTCCTCCTTTGCGATGGGAATCTGGTGGTATGCCCGCACCAAGTCCAGCTTTGTGAAGATCTTCTTCCCTCCGAGCGATTGTGCGAAGTTCTGGATGTGTCGCATTGGGCAGCTGTCCGGCACGGTGCGTGCGTTGAGCGCGTGATAATCCCCGCATGGTCTCTATGCGCCGTCTTTCTTCGGAGCCATGTGTACAGGTGCGGCCCAACTGCTCGACAAAGGTCGTGCCGTGTTCAGCTGCAACATCGCTTCAAACTCCCTGCGAGTCAGGAGTAAGCGGTCGGGCGCGAGTCGTCGTGGGCGAGCGGTTACCGGCGGCCCAAGCGTTGCCTCGATGTGGTGCCTTGTCTGATGTTTCATCTCCGGTATACGGCCGGCCGGGCGCGTGACCTCTAGGAACTCCGCGAGCTGTTGGTGGTACCGTGAGCTTCCGCTAACTACCTTTAGACTCGGGATGTCGGAGGCGAGCACTTTCCCGCGCGTTGTGCTTTCTGTTTTCCCGTTGCATAGTTTCCGAGCACCGTGAGCCGTGAGCGAGGTGGCGGGTCTGTCGAGGAACCTCGTGACCCTCCCCGGGTGTCCCCCTCCCTGAGTGTCCGGGATTCCCCTTTCTGCACTAGGCGGAGAATCGCCGTGCGCGAGGTAGTGGCCCTTTTTGCCGGGGTAGCGACAGGCGCTAGAGGCGAGGGTTCGGCGGACCTGGGCGTCAGGACGTGAGCGCGCCGATGGGCTGATCGTGGCCCCGCGAGTTAGGTCGGCGGGTCCAGGATGGAGCTCGGATCGGGGAGCAGAAAAGACGATCGCGTCGTTCCCCTCGGCCCCGCGTACATCAAAATAATATAATGTTATATATTATTTGTATTCATGGTTCTAGAACATATTTTGAGCATATTTGTCGGTGTATATATTCTCATATCCATGCGTCTTCGTGTGACGTTCTTAGAAGTGAATTATTATTGACAAAGCAAAAATAAAAGGCGATATTAATCGATTGATGTATCATTATGAGCTCCTAAAAACGTCTATTTAGGCGATGGCGTTTGAGATATTGTGCAAGTCGCAGGAAGATTGACCTTTCGTTTCCTAGCCGCGCGAAATTATTATTAAACAATTTAAATTTTTTAATTTTTCTCTTGTAATTAGAGTGCATGTTTTTGGAAAGGTTCTACACGCGCTTAGGAATGCGACGGTTGGTTTTTCTCGCGTCGCTTTCCCTTTTATTTTGGTCTATATAAAAAAAAGGTTCGACGTTGAGGGTGCGAGAGGCGTCTTCACTGACTTTACCTGACTAAACGGACTCTTCGTCGCAGGTAAAAATGTTTTTGGGTTGTTGCGTTACGCAGGACGTAACAGCGTTATAACTCGGATTAAATTATCGGGGTTTAGGTTATGTAGTAAGATCTGTCAATTTGGTGTTTTAGTGAGATCACGCGCTTATGTTGTTTTAACGAGATATAATAGTATAATATAATTGTTTTGGCGAGATCACGAGAAATAAAATTGTTAAACGTATATCTACAATTAAAGAAATCGCTTCGATAATAATGAGATTATATCGCCATAATAATAGCGATAAATAATAATAATATTAATATATATATACATATATATAAAATTATAATAAAAAATAACAATGATATAGCAATAATAATCGGGATAATAGCGTTAATTTTACGTGTAAATATTAATATAATTAAATTTTACTAGTCTAAACTCGACAATATATACCTTCAATGTATATATAAACAAGTATCAAATTAAGTTTATATGTACATATAAACTTGTACCTATATATAGGTTTATGTGATATATATTTATTGTTTTACTTTTACCAATTTAATATTTATATGTATGAGGTATGTTATGACACAATTTAAAAGTGTAGTTTAGTAAGTAAAATAAGTATAAAATGTAAGTAATTAATGAAATAAGCCTTATGATGTGATTTGTACAATATATAATATATAATATATAATATATAATTGAAAATAAATATCTAAAGGACTATATATGTCGAGCACAATATCACGCGAATAATATAATAAATTAAATTATATAATAAATATAGTTAAAATACTTAAATTTTTTTAAGAAGTGTTGCTCCCCAGTGGCAGGTGGCAAGCCTCGTCGCGTAGATCCTTGGAAACGACACTTCACGTTAATTAATTGTAGAGTTTCTTTAGAGATTGATATTATTGCACTGAATTTATATGCACACCTCACAGCAGGCACCAATTTTTATGTTGCGACAAAACTCTTCCAACATGGGGTTGCTCCGTTTAATTTATTTGTCGATGTTGAGTTATAGGGTGAGTATGAATGAATAAATACACACCTTTTTTGAGCCAGAAATAAAATTGTGTTTATTGGCTCATTCGGGAAAAAGCCCGAAGGCATAAAAAACCGCAATTTACTCTAATTAACTGTGTATGCGTTTTGTATGCACTTGTAGGCACTGCGTGTATGTCGCTTATGTGTGGTAACTTCGACGAGAATTTGGCCTCTGTATGCATCGCGCGTGCACTCGCGATAGTGACTTAAAGTCGATTCTATGGGCTATGCCTTGAGAGAATACCTGTACAATCGATTCGGTCTCTAATTGTCGAAATTATTCGTGCTACAGTTTGATCACGACTGTCGACTTTCACTGATGATAATCGACGATAATCACGATAATCGACTGACTGGTGTCAGTTCGCAGAGCCATCCCTTGCAAGGGCAGGCTATATGGAGGGGGAAGCAAGTTTGTTCCGACGCGTATGAAGATCTTAATTGAAAGGCTGTAAAAAGTGTCGAAAAAACCCGGTAAATTCCGTAGACAGTCTACGGAACGGGTTGTACGCTTGGCCATTGCGTTTCCACCATGTGTTTCGGCTTAGCGCGCTCGGACATGCATACCGCACGCGGTCGTTCTTATATACCGAAAGAACTCTTACAGCAGTCTGTCTACCTGCGTCACAATTACGCCATTCGGGACGGTTTGAGGTCCTACTATCGATGAATGTGTTATTGTTTTGAATCGAAGTGAAATAATTCGAATATAAAACGAGATAGTTAATTTGCATTAAGTCGCGACTTCAGGTACCGAACATGCAAAAGCCCATGTCGGCTACAATTTTCCTCCCGTCCAAAGTTTACTTAGCTTTGAACCTCCTCTGGACTAAATGTCCTGAATGATATTTCATAGTTTTGGGAACGTATAGTTAGATTATATCATAAGTGCATTTCGATACTTTTATCCCCACCCTGTGACTCTTTCTTTCTTTCTAAGGCCTTCAAAGCGTGCACGGTCGTGTTTTGTATTGACACTTATAGACCCTGTTCGATTCGGTAAAGTGAAAAATTATAAAGGTAAGATTCAACTGCAGACTACAGCTACTATTTTTCAAAATTAATTGCATAAAAGCACAAACGGCATCATTCACAAGGATTCCCAAGGATAAGTAATATTCCAGGTGTCATACAAAAGTAAGCAATATTTTTGTTCTAATTTTTATTGGTTATGTAATACTAAAAAACTAATTTTATTGCTTAAAGTTATTGTGTATTTTAACATTATATTATATTTACAAAAATCGATCTTAAATTCAAGTATTCATTGTAAATCATAAATAAATTTCGTGATTTTTCTGATTTTGAATGTATTTAATTGCTTTTATGATAATTTGCCATTTTTAAAGTATTCTACCTGTTTTATTAATCATGGTTCAAGATTACTTGGAAAAGAGGTTGCTGATTGCTGGTCTACTTCTCTTGCAACAAAAGGCAAAGTGATAAGACAATTTTTCAAAATATCTAAAAATATTCCTAATAAATCTGAACCAGAAATTAATGCAATTGTTCGCGTTAAATTGCATATAGGCAAGCTCGAATTTGCCGCCTTGTCTCGAGACGAGGTAAATACCTCGCCATTCTCCTTCCCGCGGCAGGTCGAAGGCTTCGCGGGCCGCGAGTGTTTACGCGCTAGTCGCATTCCACGAGCCCCCTCCGCACCGCGAGTGACTTTTCCACTTTTTGGCTAACTCGGCCGCTTCATTAGCCTGACGGACACGGTCCGAGACACATTGCGCCTCGCAGCTCGCATCTCGGCTGTCTCGACGCGCCTTTATCGCGAGCATTTTCGGCTCTATCAAGAACGCACTGTTATAACGTTCGCATCGTCCGGGTCCTTCTTCCGCCTACTGTGACGTGCCAATAAAGGAAATTGGTGATAGGAAAAATTGGTGTAGTGTTTTTATTATCACCTTCCATCATCCCAACAACTGAACGGCCATCACCGTATTTCCTCATAGTAATAAACAGCAATATTAGCGGATAGTAAAATATTTTGTAAAAATAATGGTGATTCCATGCCAAAAATGCTGATCATATTTTTATTATTATTAAAATAATTTAATGAAGAGAGTGATTATTTATTTCAGTTAGTAATAAGTGTAAGTAATAACGTATTATAAAAAATTAAGTAAATTATGACTTTTTAATAATAAAACCTATTTAAATTTACTATTTTTTATTTCAGAGTGATATTGATACTCACAAAATAGTGGACTATGTTGAAAAAGATTATCCAATACTTATTATTACAGGTGTGTATATACATATTTATACTTATTTTGGTTTATAAATATAATAGTATGTGCATGTTACTAAAATTTAAATATTATAGGACAATCTTTGTACGATATAGTGCAGTACCTACAGTAGTCATTGGACAAAAAACTATCGTAGAGTGTCAAAATGCTCTTCAAAGTATTTTAATTACTTTCCTAGGATATTTTATATTTGAATATTGTCGTACACCCGAAGTGGAGAAAACATTGGAGTTCATACCAAGGTATATTTACAAATTAATAATAAACGTGAGAAATATAATTGTAATTTCAACTATTATCACATTTTTTACAAATTTTATTCATTTTCGTAGTCTTTTTCAAAATCAATCCTACAATGGGAGCGAAAAGAATTCCAAAAGCTAAACGACGTCAGAAAAATTACGATACATGTGTATTCAATTTAGCAAAAAAATTATCCGCATTTTCAAACTTTTTTAGTTTGGATTCATTTTATTTATTATAAAAAATGTAAATAAACTGTTTTTGAACATAAGTAAAATTTTTTTTATTCAAATAATATTTTTTGAATCGAATAAATTTATTTTACTTAACTTTTAACTCATTTTAATAAAATACATTTTATTTGATTCTATTTAACAAAATCATAAAAGAAGCCTACCAATGTTTCCCAGTGAAGAATTAATGAATGAAAACAAAAATTTCATTACATACATTTAATATATATAGTCCATGAATTTTACTGTTTATGCATTAATCTATATTTAGTTACGTTTATGAAAGTAGCTTCCATTGCATTTAGATTAAATTCCATGCAACTTTTTTTAACAGTGATACTGCATTTTCGTCCATTAAACGAAAAGACAATATCCATGGCGTACCCCTTACCCAATATCTCAGACATTCGACCAGGTAGGGAACGACAAATATTACAGTAATTCAGTGCGTGTCGGACTTTCATCAGATTGAACTGCACCTTGACGACGCTCGTAAAACAGCGTTCTCTACCCCTAGCGAACACTTCGAATTCGTCCGAATGCCATTCGGATTACGAAACGCGGGGATCGAATACCAGAACGCGATGAATATTACCCTCAACGGATTATTAGGAAAAGGGGTATTTGTCTATATGGATGACGTCGACATATACGCAAAAACCCTTGAAAAACACGAGAAACTATTCAAAAGCGTCATGGACAGATTATGTCGGTCCAATTGGAAGTTAGAACCCGATAAATGCGAGCTAATGAAGCGCGAGGTAGTATACCTAGGACATATACTAAGCGGAAAAGGAATAAGACCAGATCCCAAAAAGATAGATAGACAAATAGAAATTTAAAAAGGCGCCTCAGGCTAGCCTTTACACTTTACCCTCCTTTTTGCTCGTGAGGCGTGATGCGCCGTGAGCGAGGTGACGGGTTAAGCGAGGAACCTCGTGACCCTGGAAGTGTCCGGGATACCCCTTTATGCGATAAGCTGAGAATCGCCGTGCGCGAGGTTGTAGCCCTTTCTGCCGGATAGCGACAGGCGCTAGAGTCGAGGGTTCGGCGAACCTGGACGTCGGGCGGGAGTGCGCCGATGAGTTGATCGTGGCCCCGCGATTTGGGTCGACGGGTACCGGATCGAGCTCGGATTGGGAAGCGACTGACGCCTATAGTCTTCGCCTATATCGGTGTATCCAAAGGTAACGCACACGACTGATTTAAGTGGCGAACCCAACGGTCATAGCGCGCTTACCGATGATTCAAACATGGACAACCCGCAATCAAGATCGAAAATCCCTGTGCTCGACGCCTGCTTCGCAGCGGTTACAAGATAATTGTCTAATTTCTCCAATTTGTATTTATTAAAGTCATATTTTGTTGGTTACTTAATGTAGATAATGTTTTATTAGATAATATATACAGAGGAATACACATATATAGTAGAGTATACAGTTATGAGATTTGTCGCCTTGATGATCTCGGAGGAACTGTGGAGCTGCTAAGGCTGTAGTCTGTACGTCGGTGAGGATGTAATAAAATAATAAAAATCCATGTATAAGGGTTCGTGCGATAGTTGCCTATGTATATTCTCCTTATAGCTATTCCATTGCTGAGTACACATTATTGGCGCTTTCCAACACCTTCCCTCGACGATAATATGTACTTTAATCCATCGGTAATAATCCGCATTCTTTTGATAGCTGGTTTAGTTTTATTCGGCTTAGAGGCTTCGTAAGTATCTCTCCTATTGTGTTCTTGAGCGAATTTGTACTGCGTGTCTATGTTTTGTTCTGCAACTATATTTACTGTTGTTAATTAATTGTAGGCAACTCTGATTATCTTCATATATTGTTGTAGTATCTTGTTTTCTTTGGAAAAAATCTTGTAATAATTGTCGAATCCATAATCCTTTTTGACATGCTTCTGCAAGCGCTATGAATTCAGCTTCTGTTGACGATAATGCTTCACTGTCTTGTTTTCGCAACTTTAACTGATGGATGCATTTAAGAATTTAAAAGAATAACTGCTGTTAGATTTTCTATCAATTTTGTTCTCAGCCCAATTTGCGTTGGCATAACCATGTAATTATTAGTGATCTTTTGCTTACCTATCAAGTACTAATTCATAATTTTGTGTTCCTTTTAGGTATCTGCATACTCTTTTTGTTTCTATCCAATTTGCTTCGGTAGGTGTTTTATCAAATTGGTTTAAAACTACAACACTTGCCGTGATGTCCGGTTTTGTATTTACGGATAAGTATAAAAGAGCGCCTATGAGTCGGACTGCTACCTTCCCTCGATTTAAAATGACCTAGATCTAGCGGTATGCTAGGTTCTTTAGCTTCCTGAATTTTAAATCGCTAAAGGATCATCTGAATGTATTGCGTCTGTTTTATACAAAATATTCCTGTTAGAGGGTTTTTTTTTAATTCAGGATGCTTAAATAAGAATAAACTACTTTTATTCAACATTAGAACTGCTAATCCCTCTTTCGGCAATCTACTTCTCTTATTACGCTATAGTTATTTACGACGCGTATTTTCCGTAAATTTTTCCTAACATTCGGCCATCCTGCATCTTGTTTGTCCTCAAACAATTAGCTAATGTCGATGCTTTGCATATTAATTACGTACTAATTCTAATTACTGATTTATACGTATTTCGTTACATTATCCAATGTTTTTTTTTGTTCTTAATATACACGATAACAGTGCGGAACCTTATGTTCACGCTTACTTCTTCTTAAATTGTGATTATTTTGCGTGCTTTTTTTATTAATTTCTTCTTCGCTGATAATTACATTATTATCTTCTATATTTGTGATACTTAATTGGCATTCGCTATCCGATTCTATGTCTTTTTCTTGTTCGTCATTTTCACCTTTCCAAATTTTTAATTGACTAACATGCGCGGTAGTTGTACGTATGTCTTCTTCATCATTCAATAACTTTTTAATTTTATACGTATCTGATGGTAATACATCTATAATAACCATAGGGCCTTTGAATTTTGACTGTAATTTACAAGATTCTCCTGTAGGCGCTGGATTTGTTTTCACGTGAACTATGTCTCCTATTTGATATTTTATATTTTTGAATCGATTTTTGTCATATCTGGCTTTGTATTATTTTTGATTTTTCTGAATTATTTCGCGGATATTTCTTTGCACTTCTACGGGTTCTGAATATGTTTCACATTCTGTAGTTAAGGTACGTGTTAGTCCTTCATTGAATCTAGGTAAGTATCCAAACAGTGCCTTAAAAGGAGATGTACCGGTTGATTTACAAATTGTAGTTTAAATCATTTTCTATATCTTTAAGTTTTGTATCCCAGCCATTTTCTCCTGTAGAAATTATATTCGTTCTCATTGCTGGTAATATTGTGCCATTTACACGCTCAACTAATCCGTTCGCTTGTGGATGTCTCCTCGAATTAAGCATATGTTTAATAGAAAATTTATGACAAAGGTTTGAAAATAATTCGGATGTAAACGCTGTTCCTCTATCGCTGATTATTCGTAACGGAGCTCCAAAAAATTTTACAAATAATTCAATTTTTCTAACAGTAGTTGTTGTTTTTACATCTTTTACTGCGTATAGTTTGCAAATTTTGTTAAGTTATCTATCATTGCTAGGATATATTTATTTTGTTTCGCGGTTGAAATAAAGGGTCCTAAATAGTCTATATGAATTATTTCAAATAGACGTTTTTCTGGTGGAATTGGATGTAATTCACCTTCGCCTTTTCCTCTTTTACTTTTAGCCAAAATGCATTCGATACAATTTTTTGTGTGAATTTTTAAGTAACTGCGCATTTGCGGAAAATAATAATATTCTTTAACGCGGTTTAAGGTTTTCTTTAATCCGAAATGACTCGAGCAATCATGAAATCGTACAGCAATTGATTTCTCATTGCCGTAGGGACTACAAATACTTTGCGTTCATTCAAGCCATCAACTGTTCTCTTGTATAATAATCCATTATGAATTCAAAGTCTTTTATTTCACTTTCCTCTGCTTTTGTTCTATTTTTCGGATCTATTTGCAAAATTTTTATTTTATTCAAGAGTTTCATGTCGTATCTTTGAAAACTTAATATTTCGTCTTCACGCGTTTCTATATTTAAGATAACTTGTGTTACGGACAGGTATAGCGACGCCTGAAAACGTTGCTCCGATGTCGAAAACAAAGGCTTGATCGCGGCGCGACAAAGTTAAGGAGAGTGAGAGAGAGAAGCGCGGCGGGGATTTTCGCGGAATAAGCTCGCGGGGCGCTGGGCAATAGGGTCTGCCCGTGGCCGAAGGACGCGGCCGCCGACGGACAGGCTAAATCGGTTGCCCCTCGAGTTGGGGAAAGGCTTGCGGGAGTGAGTCTAGCCCAATGGTCTGGCCACGTGTCGCCTGTGTGCGGCCGCCGACGCACGAGAGGCAGATAGGGCTTTCCCGCAATCCTTTTCGCTTACATGTTCTGCCCGCGTGCTGCTGGAAGCAGCCGCCGACGGAAGGCCAATCGGAAGGAAGGGGGGGAATTCGCGGGAAAGCGGCGGAATTAGCTGCTCGCGGGATGCCGGCGAACAAAGGGCCGCGGAAAAGTAGGGGAAAAGCGCGGCAAGCATCGCTCGCGCGGCGCCGATAGACAAAAGGCTGCGAAAAAGTGGGAGAAAGCGCGGCCCGCGGCTCTCTGGTCACTCTCTAGCTGGCTTAAAAGCGTTGCACATCGAAAGCTCTCTTCTTGAAAATATAAATAAACATCTATTACACACATACACTTTGTCATTTCATCGGGCTACCTCAACTCCACTTGCTTCCTTCCGACCTTAACATTAACATCTTGTTTATTTTGTTGTTCGTTCAATATAAAAATCCCTTCTCTTTCATTATCTTCTTGCGTGTCTTCCGTTGGGCTTCGCGATAATGCGTCTACATGCTGCATCTTCTCACCTGGTCTATGACGAATATCGAAATTAAATTCAGAGATTGTGCTAATCCAACGCGAGACTTGTGGTTGTTTAGTTTTCCAGGCATTTAAATAATATATAAGACATTCGCAATCTGTTATTACTTATTTAAAACGGTCGCAATCTTTCCATGGCCCAGGCGATTGCCATTAGTTCTAAGCGACTGGAGTGATTAGTTGCTTCTTTTTCATTGTTTCTTTTGCTTATGGCGTATACAAGTTTCATTGTATCGTTGTTGTCTGATTGAAATAACATTGCGGCGATTTCTTTTGAAGATGCGTCTGTGTTTAATCGCGAATATCGTCTACACTAAATAATTATTACTTATGTAAAATATTATCTATACACAAAAAATTATCGATGTATAAAAATATATTTAGAATAAATTCCAGAGTATATTCGCCCTGCGTCCCGCAATAAGTAATTATAGTCAGATAAACTCAATAGAAAATTAAAGAAAATAGATATTTTTCGAGTTGACGCGTGAACCACGGTCCCGAAGTTATTGTTCTATTGTTAGTCGATAAGCGCTCTTTACAATTATAACGCAGCCCCGCGCAGGTTTTACCCAGGGAAACCCTCAATAAAATTAATTATAGGTGCAACCTAACGGCGGCCCCTTCGGCGGTACCTTTCTTGACCAGTCGAGACATATATTTCGGATTAGGAAGCAAATTTTACCGGACACAGAGAACGAGGATATACTCCAACGCTGTACTTGCAAAAGAAAAGTGCGACAGTCTCGAAGCAGCTCTTGACACGATAATATCGAGAGCAAGCTTCATAAATTGATGTACATAAGCATTTTAACATATTTTCATTAAAATAGTTTTAACCTTCTTTAACCTCACACTGTGTTATTTTATTTAAATAATCCTACTAACTAGCTAGACTAAGTTAAGTCAGAGTCGAGTATCTCGCGCATTTGTCGAGAATTTCCAGTCTGTGTGTTATTCAGTTTTATCTGCTTTTGGGTTGTATATTAATAACATAGGTTTTGACAATAATTTTGTTCTTAGATCTTGAAATGCGCTTTCTGCTTCTTTATTCCATTCGAATTTAATGTCCTTTTTCGTTAAGTGTGTGAGTGGATTTGCTGTTTCCGCGAATCGTGGTGTTACGTCCTACGTAATGTCCTAAGTCAAAAACATTGTCACCGCGACGAAGAGCCGTTGAGGCAGGTAGTCGGCGTCGAGACGTCTCCCGCGCCTTCGACGCCGAACCTTTTTTTTTATATACACCAAAAATAAGGGAAAGCGACGCGAGGAAAGTCAACCGTCACATTCCTAAGACGCGTAAAAACCTTCCCAAAAACATACCCTCTCATTACAAATAGAAAATCGCTAAATAAATAAATAAATAGAAATGTAAATTTCGCTGCGACTTATACAATCTGTCAACCACCCCCGCCTGAATGGACGTTATTAAGAGCACACAATCAATTAAAATCCCCTTCTATTTTATTTTTTTGTTTATAATAAATTTACTCCTAAGCACGTCACATGCAGGCGCGTGGATACTTAGAAATTATGCCTTGACTGTGCATATCGATGCACCCATATCAATTTGTGCTAGTGTTTCTATCCCGCGCACTTGAATGTTTCTTAAAAATTTTTCAATTGCTGATCCAGGCTGAAGGCCGTCGATTATATTAATCTCTTCGATTGTTGGTCCTTGATTTTTCACGGGCGCATAACATCTAGACGCTATATGTCCGATTTTGCCACATTTGTTACATTTTACAGGTTTTCGCGGAGCTTTACAATCATGCGCTGTATGATCTAGTGCATCACATTTAAAACATTTTCTCGGACCCGCATATTCTTTACGCTGTGCGCTTACCATTGCCGTCGAACTGTTTACGCTATTCATTTGTGTCGGTGGTGCTGAGAGTTGACGTTGTTGTAGAGCTGGATGGAATCGTTGTCCCCCTGACTGCGGCATTGTTCACTCTTGATGTTGTGTTTGCCTACTGCTGTTGATCCTGTCTCTTCTCATCTTGTCGATGTGTTGGAATGACAGTAATGTTCGAACAGGATAAATTGTCCTAAGTCCTTAGACCACAGTCCAGCCACTAACTCTCTTTTAACTTCTTGCACACTGAGGTTTAGATGCGAGTACAATAATACTTTATCGTGAAAGTATTCCGACGCGTCTTCATTTGGCCGTTGAACGCGAGCTGCGATCAGTTGAAATTTCTCTACCGTGCTTCTGCTTGCTGTAAACATTTTCCTGAAGCATAGGCAAAAACGTAGCATAATCACAAATTTCTGGCCCTTTTGTGAATATCCATTTGTGTTCGGCTCCACTTAGATGTGTCTTTGCTGTGCTGTACGCGACTTAATCTGGCCACTGGTAAGTTTCTTTCGCGTTTTCCAAATCACGTAACCAGGCTGCTGCTGCTTCACGTTTTATCTACAAATTATGTTCACTTTTCGCCCTTGTTTAATGTTTGTTTTTACCTTTGGTTCACGGTTTTATAATTCACTTTTTCAATTTATAGATTGTTCGCTTTAGTTAAAATGTTTGTTTACTGTCCGGTTCACTGTTTATTTAAACTTTTGTTCACTATCTGAGTCACTATGTATTTAAACACCTTTAATCACAATCTAATTCTTTATTTGTTAAACTTTTCTGTTCAATCCCACTTCTGACTGTTAGAGGGATTTTTTTTTAATTCAGGATGCTTAAATAAGAATAAACCACTTTTATGTAACAAAAACAGTTTTATTTCTTAATCAATATTTATACAGTTATATTAATTGTCACAAATATATTAATTATCTTATTAAAATACGTCTAAATATTCTGCGCACACGCGCCACGATCTCTCGATCCTTTCTCTTTCGATGCCTAACTCGGACTCTCCCTTTTTCTCTTCTCTAACCTTTTCTCCCACTCGATCCTTCTTACCTACGCTAATCACCTTGTATCTAACCCTATGCATTTATAGGAACCGTTTGTTGCGCTTGTGCAATCTAGTTTTATACCTAGAACTGCTAATCCCTTTTTCGGCAATCTACTTCTCTTATTACGTTATAGTTATTTACGACGCGTATTTTCCGTAAATTTTTTCTAACATTCCTTTCTTATTTTTTCTTACTTCGATGCCAAGATATTGTCTTAATGGTCCTGAAACTCGAGTTTGAATTTATTCTTTAAAGAATCGGCTGTCTGTTTGATATGGCTAAACTCTTTTGCGGCAATTAGAAAATCATCGACGTGAATAATAAAGTAGATGAATTCGTTGATAAATCTTTTGACGTATAGGCACCATTTTTTCAACTGATCTGTATCCTTCTGGTTGCATCATGTAAATTTCTTCCGGTAAATCTCCGTTCAAGAAAGCAATTTTTGCATTGAAATGATAAATCTGGACATTTTCTTTACCTGCATACGCTAACAAGATTCTGAACGTAGTTTGACGAGCAACAGGTGCAAGTACTTCATCGTAATCAGTTCCATATCTCTGTGAGTATTCACATGCGACGAGTCTTGCTTTTTGACGTTCGATTATATCCTGCTCATTTAGTTTTGTTTTAAAAACCCATTTACACTTGATGACATTTCTATCTTTCGGTGCTAGCACGATTTTCCAAGTTTTGTTGAGCAATAATGAGTTTATTTCGTCGTCGAAGGCCTTTTGCCATTTTTCCTTGTTGGGACCGGATAGCGCTTCTTTCACTGTTCTGGGATTATTGTTCTGTCTAACTAAATGAGCGCTCTCCATGTATCTGTCCGGTGGTACTCCTCTGTTTGTTTGTTCAGATCTTCTATGATGCATCATTAGAGCTTGTTCTGTAATCTGATATTCTGCCTCTTCTAAAGAATCGTCGGATTCGCTTGATTCATTTTCTTTAGCTTCTTCTTGATTAAATTCATTTCGAATAATAATAACTTCGTTTGTTCTTTTTCCTTTTGAATTTTATCTGGAATTTCATCGAGGAATTTGATATCACGGCTTATCTTTAAGGTTCCTGTCGCTAGATCTATGAGTTTGTATACCTTTGATTCTTCTGAATATCCAACGAAAATATATTGATGTGCCTTTTGATCAAGCTTTTTGCGTTGCTCTTTAGGTACGCGCGCGTAAACTTTACAGCCAAAAATGAATAAATTGCTTACATCTGGCTTCCTTGAATGCCACACTTGGAGTTTTTCATTAAGTTCCTCGCCCATTACTGCTAGCTTGCTGATTATTGACAGCATATCAGAAATATGACTTTCCATATTTCAATCATCAGGCATCTTCGTATTAAAAAGCTTCGCATAAAGATGTAGTGTACTTGCCGTGGTTGTTCTTTGATGGTGACCTTTTAATTTTTCCCAAACTTCCCTCGCACTAAATGTGTTTTGGATATGAAGAAGTTGGTCGTCTTCCATGCACAAAATTATCATAGTGCGGGCTTGATCATCTGCTTTAATCCACTTCGCATCTTTTTCTGTTGGAGTGACCTGTTCTACGGTGTTCCACACTTCATCCCGAATAAGCAGCATTTGCATTTTTTGACTCCAAGCCACATAGTTCGTTCCGTTCAGTTTTACTATAATTGCTTTGAAATCTGACATTTTTCCTTAATTCTTTATACAAACTACACAAGCACAAGAAACACAAATTTTTCTTTTTTTTATTGTTCACTGAACTCTGCTCTATTATTTATAATGTCAATATTTACTTGTCTGTTTTAAACTGTTCTTTTAAACTGTATACACACTGGGCCCATAACCTGTTGGTTACTTAATATAGATAATGATTTATTAAATAATATGTACAGAGGAATACACGTATATAGTAGAGTATACAGTTATGCAAGTTGTCGCCTTCATGATCTGGGAGGAACTGTGGAGCTGCTAAGGCTGTAGTCTGTACTTCGGTGAGGGAGTAATAAAATAATGAAAATCCAGGTATAAGGGTTCGTGCGATAGTTGCCTATGTATATTCTCCTTAGAGATATACTATTGCTGAGTACCTATTATTGGCGTATTCCAACATATTTAATCGTGAAGGGCAGTTTTGCCACTACACTTTTCAATAAATTCAAACTGTACAAATGTCCAGAGATCTTTAAAGGCGTTTACCGAGTCCCGAAGTTTTGTTGCAAATTCGGAGAAATTAGCCTGTTGTGATTCCAAAGCAGAAAGAGCGTGTATGACTCTAATTAGGCGCACAGCATTTTTGTTGCTGTAGCACAGCTCTAACGTCTCTGTTGCGAACTCGACGCCCGCAAGAAATGGTATGCGACCGCTGACAATCTTCCCGCCTCATGATGTAACCTCAGAGCGCCGAGGAACGACGACCGTCATTTGTTTTGACGGGGCGGGAAGGGAGCCACCTGCTTAGCGCGCAAGTATGCCGGGTCAACGCCCGAGCGCGGGAAGATCGGCAGACGGGGGGGGAATAAGACAATCGGCGATCGGGGGGAGAATGATCTGGGAGGCGGGAGGCTCTCTCGGGCAGTAAGAAAAGAGCCGCGGGACGAGGGGTGGAGCGCGAGTGTAAGCGACGGAACCCCGCGCGCGAGTGGCCCGAGGTGATTCGGGGTAAAGGGACGCGGGGAGCAACCGACCGGACCGGTGTGAGCAGGTCCGCGGGGGCGAGCCTGTGTCCTCGTAGCTATTCTGCCCTGAGGGAGCGGAGTGCGCGGTGGCGTACGCGTCCCGTGGCCTCGTAAGCTTTTTGGCGACGTCGGCCAGCTTCCCGCGATCCGCGAGGCGCATGTAGCCTACCTCGAGCCACCTGGCGCGCGGGCGCAAGGCAGCGCCGACACCGGGCGCGACGGGGGGAGCTCGCCTCTCGGCACTTATAGGCGAGCCAGCAACACATACGCAACGAGTCAAACTGCTCCGCGACTCAGCATTGTGGTACTCCGAATGATTGTCACGGCGATATTATAAACAACCTTTCCATTATACAAAATAAAGCAAGATAATCCAAGAGCTATTGTTTAAGTGCTCCCCTTCCTCCCGTTCCTCAACAGCCTCTGTTGGTTATGTATAAATAAATTATAGATATTATTAGAATATAACTTTATTAATAATACATATAATGTGGAAGATAACAATATAATATAAAAATAGCACGTAACGCAATATGTAATTATAATTGTAAATTGTCTTTAACACTGAATTTAACTATATGAATTGATGTGGAAAAAAAGAGCTGCGACTGTCTCTAGTGGTGGCTACTTTTTGACTGACTGCAGTCTGCAGGACTTCTTGTGCGGAAAGGAAAAAAGGCAATAAAGTAATTTTGGCCTCAGAGGTCCGTGGATCGTAAATGGGCTTTCCTTTACACACAGGTATAGAGATTAACTATAGGCTGCGTACTTGTATTTACTATGTGCGTCGTTGCTATACTCCAACACCCTTCCTCAACGATGCACCTGCAATTCTCTAAGAACATAGTAATCCGCATTTTTGAGCAAAGTCTTTTAACTTTACCTTTCCCAAAGGCTTTGTTAACATGTCAGCTATCATTTCATTTGTCGGGCAGTACTTATAGTCCATAATGTTCCTCTTTTTGATGTCTCTAATGAAATGGTATTTGATGTCGATGTGCTTGCTACGATTGCTAAGTTTACCATTTTCAACAAGCTTGAGGCAACTTTGATTATCCTCGTAGATAAGCGTAGTGTCTTGCGCCTTTCGCTCTAAATCTTCAAGCAGATATCTAATCCATAGTCCTTCTCGAGTGGCTTCTGCAAGAGCGATGTATTCTGCATGCGTTGATGAATCCGCGACACTGCACGTCTGCTTTCTACAGGCCCAACTTATTGGTGATCCGCAAAATTGAAATAAATAACCGCTTTTCGATTTTCGATCACTGCGATCCTCGCCCCAATCTGCATCTGCGTAGCCAATCAGCTTAGGAGCTCCGTTTTTTACTCCGAGACGAAGCTGATAGTCTGCTGTGCCCTTTAAATATCGGGCGATCCGTTTCGCTTCATTCCAATCAGCTTCACTCGGCGCCTTGTTGTATTGACTTAAAATTGTCACGCTTGCAGCGATATCTGGCCTTGAGTTTACTGCTAGATAAAGAAGCGATCCAATTAATTGCTGGTATCTTTCGCTATTTGGCATCGGTTCTTTCTTCTCTTCTCGGATTTTCAAATACCCTTGATCTAACGGTACGTATGCAATTTTTGCATCCTGAAGACCAAAACGATTCAATATACTTCGAATGTATTTTGTCTGCTTTATGCAAAAAATGCCGTCAGCGTCCTTCTGTATCTCCATTCCAAGATAATAATTTAAATTTCCAAGATCTTTCAGCTGGAATTTCCGACGTAAAAAATCTGCAACTGCATCGATTAACTTTACATGCTTGGCTGCGATCAAAAAATCATCTACATAAATTATTAAATAAATGCTATCGTTATTATCTGTTTTGATATATAAGCAAGGATCCGCAGAGCTTTCTGAGAATCCATATTCTTTTAGATAATCACTTAATTGATCATGCCATACTTTAGCGGCTTGTTTCAGGCCTTTGCGTCAAAGTGCTTCGCGATCATTTGTTTTTGACCTGCAATAGTGAGAAGTGTCCGAAACGTTGTTTGCTTTACGACGGGGGCGAACACCTCGTCGTAATCTACGCCATACTTTCGAGAGAATCCTCGAGCTACGAGGCGAGCCTTATATCTCTCCACTTCTCCTTTTGCGTTGCGCTTTGTCTTGAAGACCCATTTGCAACTAATGACATTTCGTTCGTTAGGCGGTGGCACTATTTTCCATGTCCGATTTGACCGTAGAGATTCAATTTCCTCATCCATGGCTTTCTTCCAATATGCTTTATTGGGACTTGATAACGCCTCCGCCACAGTTCGAGGGTCCGCATCTTCTTTAGCTAGTTGAGCAGTAGCTACATACCTGTCGGGCGGCACGCCCCTATTTGACCTCTTGGAGTGCCGGATTACTGCGGGGACTGAATCAGGTATACGATCCGCCGGAGCGTAATCGTTCTTGTCGTCATCACTCCCTTCGTGTGCTGAAGTAAAATCGGCCTCTGAGCTGTCCCGATTTTCATCAATGGACTCACTCGAACTGCTGGCATTATCCTGAACGTTCTCGATGCCTTGATCGCAATTTCTGCATCTCGAGAACTCGATCTCAAACTGTGAAGCATCGTCCTTTTTTAAAATGTCACAAAAATGCACATCTCGACTTATCGTTATTCGATTTGTCTTTATGTCGAGAAGGCGATAAGCTTTTGATTCTTCACAGTAGCCAGTGAAAATTAACTTCTCTGCCTTCGGGTCCAACTTTTTGCGCTGCTGATCGTCTATATGCCTGTAGGCTGCGCACCCAAAAATGTGCAGATGCTTCACGTCTGGTTCGTGACCGTGCCATAACTCGTATGGAGTTTTACCTGTAGCCCGCGTAGGTAGTCTATTTTGTAAGTAGCATGCGGTATGAATTGCTTCACCCCAATATTTACTACCTAGCTGAGCGTCCGAGAGCATGCATCGCGTTGCATCTGTCAAATATCTGTTCTTCCTCTCGGCTGTGCCATTTTGCTGTGGTGAGTAGGGCGCGGTGTACTGGATGCGTATCCCTTCCTTTTTTAAATAATTCTGTAAATCCTTATTTACATACTCACGGCCTCTATCAGATCTTATTATTTTTACGGTATTGCCAAACTGCGTCTTTCCCATTTGCACGAACTGTTCGATGAATTTCGCTGCTTCATTCTTATATTCCAATAAATATATAAGCGTATATCTCGAAAAATCATCAATAATGGTTAAAACGTATTTTTTATGGCTAATTGAATACTCTGGCATCGAACAAATATCTGTGTGCACCATGTCGAGCGGTGCCGTTGTTTTATTAAAGGATTCCTTTGGAAATGGCAAGCGAGGCATTTTCCCTAAGAAGCAGCACTCGCATACCTCTTGCTTACCGCAGTCGTCTACCTGAATGCCTGTAGCAAGATTCTTTGCCGCCAGCTCCTTTATTGCTCCTGGATGTCGATGTCCAAATCGCCTATGCCACACGTGTTGGCAATTTTCGGTGTGACCGTCGCCGTCCTTTGTTTTTATGGCTTGATTGGCGGTGCAGGCCCTTTCGGCGCTCTTTATCTCATAGAGATCTGAGTGTAGAGGCGCTCGTGCTACGGCTTTTAATACACCATCCTTTATGATGCTGCAGCTGTCCTTTTTAAAGATGAATTCGTAGCCGTCGTTTGTCATTTTCCTGACCGACAATAAATTTGTCCCTAGCCCGGGAACGAGCAGCACGTCGCTAATCTCCAGTTTCGAGAATTTCTCTCCGCCGATCGAACACTTTATGACCCCAGACCCTTTTCCTTCAATTGCTGCTTTTGTTTCGTCAGCCAGCCGAACAAAACCTTTTTTAATAGGGTCTATTTTGTCAAAAAATTCTCGAGACTGCGCCATATGACTCGTTGCACCCGAGTCAACGATCCAGCTGCCTCCTGAAGTCTTTGCGCCGAGGCATATCTCGCTGCTTGTGTCGATTGAATTTTGCGCTAAATAAGCATATGCCTCCCTTTTACTTTCGTTGCTTTCCTTAGACACTTTATTACATTTCTCTTGTTTAGCTTTCCAAGCTTTATATTTCTCACAGTTGGGCTTTATGTGCCCCGCCTTCTTACAGAAGAAACAGTTTCCTTTAGTAGCTTTATTGCCACTGCTATTTACCTTATGCAGGGCCTTCATCGCTGTTTCATTACCTGAATTTGTTCGTATTTCTCTTGCTCCCTTACGCTTCTTGTATTCGTCGATCAATCGACTCTTTATGAACTCCGACGTAAGGTCTGCTTCAGGTCTACTCTCCAATGCCGTGACGAGAGTATCGTACGATTCTGGTAAGCTCGATAGATAGAGGCAGGCAACTACGTCGTCGGGTAAAACCATTCCCAAACCACACAATTTATCAAAATAGTCAGACAAAATTACCACATGCTCTTCCATGTCTTGTCCTTCCTCCAGGAAAGTACGACATAAACGCTTCAAGATGTGCACTTTATTTGAAGTCGTTGACTTTTGGTGGTATGATTTGAGCGCCAGCCATGCTTCACGTGCGGTTGATGCATTTTTGATGAATCGCAATTGACTATCCTCGACTGTCAAGCCAATTGTTACTTGAGCGGATTCATCCCTTTTCGTCCAATTGTCGAGAACCACAGCGTTGACTGTCTTGGCTTCTGCAATGGCAGCGGCATCGGCACCTTGAGCGACAATAGCAGTCGGTTTTTCTTGATTTACAACTTCCCACAATCCGTCTTTGATTAATAATAATTTCAACTTGTAACTCCATGTTGAATAATTATCACCGTTTAATTTTTGAACATTGTAGCGAATGTTGTCTGCCATTGTACAAAACACAAAAATAAATCACTTTAGTTCAATTCACTAATTCAATGTATACACTTTAACTGTTCGTTACTTCACTTTATGTGCACTTTTATTTTATTGTTACTGCCCTGGGCCCATAACCTGTTGGTTATGTATAAATAAATTATAGATATTATTAGAATATAACTTTATTAATAATACATATAATGTGGAAGATAACAATATAATATAAAAATAGCACGTAACGCAATATGTAATTATAATTGTAAATTGTCTTTAACACTGAATTTAACTATATGAATTGATGTGGAAAAAAAGAGCTGCGACTGTCTCTAGTGGTGGCTACTTTTTGACTGACTGCAGTCTGCAGGACTTCTTGTGCGGAAAGGAAAAAAGGCAATAAAGTAATTTTGGCCTCAGAGGTCCGTGGATCGTAAATGGGCTTTCCTTTACACACAGGTATAGAGATTAACTATAGGCTGCGTACTTGTATTTACTATGTGCGTCGTTGCTATACTCCAACAGCCTCCATGATGCTTTTCGCATTATGAGTAGTAGCAAGCGAGGTTTTTACGGCGTTGCGTATACATTTTTGAAGTGGGACCATTCTAAGAGGTTTACCCAGAACTCGGCAAGTCACGCGTAGCCGCTAATCGATTTTTCAATCGCGTTTCGGAGTCGCTCACTGTTCCGCCTCTCGCGCCCTGCAAGGCCCTTTCCAAGGCGCCCGCCAAACGCGTAATTGCGTCGCCATTGTTGCTGTCGCCATACACCGAGAATCCATGCTCCACGCCGTAAAGACCTTGCCCCGCTCGATTGTTTTGACGCAAGTCGCCGGGCGGCTTATAAATGTTCACCTGTTCGACGTCAGCATCTTCATGGATCTCCTTGATACTTTCATCGATGCTCTTATCGAAAGGCATGGCTACGTCTCTGTCGTGCCCACTCGGACTTAGTGTTGATTCAACCGTCGCGGGTATGGGCTTGCTCCTCATCTGCATCGACCTAGTAGGCGACTCTTTACGCGGCTGTTTTGCATGTGACGGCCTACCAGTTTCCTTAATTAGCATTCTACTCAGCGATTTAGCCTTTCTCGTCAATTTAGGTATGATTTTAAATAAATTTGGTAATGACACGATAACACAATAATAAATTAATTTACGCTTCACTGCACTGACTCTCTGCACTAATGCCTTATCCTGAATAGCTCAATGTTTCTCACCTGGGGCACCATTTTGTGGGTGACGGCATGAAGACAAGGAACAGTTAAAATAAATAGTAGATTCTCACAATTAATAATGTTTAATATTTATTACAAAGGTAAATTAAAATATATAAATAGTTCCATTTTTTTGTACAAAATAAATTCGCGTTTGCGTTTACAATGATAATAGATAAGACGCGTGATACAATTCGCTTATTAAAACATCGAGTCTATAGCTTTTTGCATATACCTTTCGTTTCTCTACTTTTTCGGCAACTTCTGATACTATCTTTTGGTCAGGTCCATTTCGAATGCTCGCGATACCGGTGAGCCTAATTAGCGCTGTGAACTTGGGAAGTTTCGGGCTCGTTCGGCGACCCTCGCATTGCCTCCGACATACTTAACACCAAATGCGCAATGCGCACACGCGCAGACCTTTACTGATTCTCCGCGGACCTCGCCGGCCCGCTCCGCCGAAATCGCCTCGGCCGACGGCCCCGGATCGGCGTGAGCCTTTCCGGACACGTAGGTGACCTGCATCAACTATGTGTTGAGATCTAGACAGACTCAGGCTGGCGCGGACCAGTCCGATCTGAATGGCGCTAGGGCGACTTCGACGTCGAGTCTCTTCGGCTTCGTCCGCCCGCCTCGAAGACTAATTTTCCACTGACTCTATACTCCGATTCGCATTCTTTGGTTCACTTTGCCGCCCTGTTTGCAGTTTACCCCACCGGAAAAAACAAAAGCCTTCGCTCGCATACATGTCAGTTTTGCACCTACCTTCTCCCATGTCGGTACAGTATCTCTTTATTTGGGTACAAGGCAATTATTTATGTATTGTCACAGTATATAAAAAAACTATAATAGTTAATTATGTTTAAGTTTTTTATATTTTATTGCCTTCATCGTAGGCCCTAACAATTTTGATTCTATTCTTTTGTAATATTCTCATTGCAAAATGGTCCAATTAGCTCCTTCTCCACGCGCAAAGGACACCGCAGCAGTCCGTTTAAAAAAATTTCGTAGAAAAGGCTAAACTAATTTTTCAAGCGAGATTACTTTCGAATTGCAACATAATAAAAAATATTTTATGCAGAAGCGTTTTTAGAAATTATTCATCGATATGTTTTTTGCCTCATTAAACTTAGTTTTTCCATTTGCTTACAAGATTGTTGAAAGTCTTTGGTATGCATACGCAAACAAGAGGCAGTGAAAGCAATTATTCTTTATACATCATGAAAGGGCATAGAAACTAAAAATTCCTGTGAATGGCTTCGGTATCTCTCTTTCTTTTACCGTCATGATCTTTTTAGACAGCTGTTTTACTGGTGTGCGAAAACTATGCTGCAATGTCTAGTAATATGATTTAAATAATGTAATTCATGTTCATACTTGCATTTAGCATCAGAAAATATATTATTAATATCGAATTCTGAAATAGTATAAAAATTCCAATATATCTCTTTTTGATCAAATCGCATTTTAAATTTTTAAACTTTTATCTCATGTTCTTTTGTTTTTTGAATTTTTATCTATCGTATTATTCAGATATAAAAAATGGAACTTTCTATATTTAGAACTAGATGAAGTTCGACTTTCTAAAAAATAAAATTTTGATAACTTAAAAATAAGAAAAAAATTTGTATATAAAATAATATATATAATGTATATTTGGAAAAATAAAACAAAATTAATTAGCGTGATCGGTTATAGTTCCATAAAAAACTCTTTGGCAAAGTGCACTTAACGTTGGACCTAATGTGATTAGCACGTTATCGATCTCCGGTTTTATAGTCCAATCAGAAATTAATCAAAGGTACGCTGCTTTACGGCAATACCCGCATTTGCCATCGAAGTTTCTTTATTTGAGTACGCCTCCATCATGAGATAAACTTCTACCCAAGATTTTTCTTTGAGCTATACGGCAACCGTGACTTTTATTTCTATCGGTTGTGCATTGTAACTCGTTATACCCAAGAGCTGCCTGATGAAAATAGATTTTTTTCTCGCTTCGAGGCGGGTAGGATCAACAACCGGATCGCCCTTCTACAAGGGAGTAGTACAGTATATATAAAATCGTCAGGGCCGTCTTCGACCTGTCATTCCCAAGGCAGCAGGATCCTCGCAGCCCTCCTTCGTACATACCCTCAGTCTCGAGGGGTCGGTTCGTTAGACGCGCGCGGGCCCCAAGACGAATTGAATTGCCCGCGCCTGAGAGCTGCTCGCGGATAATTGGCCCCGGGCAAACATGGGGAAGCAGCGACGCCAGCCTCCCAATCATCCCTACGCCCGCACAATTCTGGCCTTCTTGCTATTTGACTCGGATATGCGTACGGGCGAAGGAAAAATTATTAGACGCCTGCTTCATCAAGGCCAACGGAATACCAGTCAAATATTATCATTATTATTATTGTCGTTATTATTATCATAATAATTATTTTGTGTCAGAGTGTATGTGAGACTAGCAGTTGACTCTACCTTGTATATCAATAAGGCTTTATTTTTCGTCTGCTATGGAATTTAAATTATAGAAGAATGTGCACTCTAAGCATGAAGTCAGCGATTTTGTTGAGTCAAAGAGGTAGAATAATTGCTTTATAGCTAGTTAGAATTGTTAAAATGGACTTAAAACTCTATTGAGAGCAGCTATTTTGGGAATTTACTTTAGGAATCTATTTTAGGAATGCTATATCTGGAATTCGAATCCGCCTCCATTTAGCAAGTGTTGCATAAAAGCTTATCAAAGGGTAATTGTCGCGTTTGAGGATTATGAAATAGGATCTATTCTTAGTGAGAGAAAAAAGCTTTTACTAGTATGTATTGGTTTTAAGAAAGCTAGAAAAATTTAGAGAGAGCAATGAAAAGTCACTTTGCACGACCCACTTTTTCTACGCAATCCATTGTTAGTCAAACGAGTACATTACCTGCCTACCGAAGCTTTTCTGAACTTTATAAAGGAAATCATTCTTTTTTTATTCCTCCATATTCATGGAGCTCGAGTAAAAACAACGCATGGTACATCGAAACGACAGCAAAAGCTGTGACGTTTTTCGGACTGTTTTAAATCCGAATGACTATTCTAGTAAAATAAAAAGATCATGATGGCATCATCAATAACTACTGCATTACTACAAAAATTTCATTGATCCATAGAGCTCCAAAATTTTAATATTCATTTGATTTATTTAACCATTGCATATATTACTTGAACTAAAAGTCTAATATAAGCTATTATAAAATCGTAAATATTTTTAGAATCGTTTATATCATGTTATCAAAAAACTACATTTGACACATGAATACAATAAAAAAATTCGTGTCCTTGCAGAATATATAATGTTTTTTAACATTTGTCCAAGATTAATACTTAAACACTTATGAACAATTTTCTCTAAAAATATTACTTTGTGGATTAAATCAAATGTTATATTATTACGAATGAATATTTCTAATGCAACATTCTCATACAGGATCATAAATAGATCGGTTACTTTTGCTCAGACCTACTTTTCAATTAAATCTTTTTCAGATAGTAAAATGGTTTGTAGTTTTTAATTTTAAGATCTCTAAAATTTAAGATAGAAAATTTAGAGATCTAGATATGAAACAAGTGAAACGTAAACTCTAGTAAAAGCAACGCAGACCAAAAGGCTCGGATAATGAAGGAAAACACGCGCCCAACTATCCATCTATTCACTCTTTCGTTCTAGGATAGAATCTCTGCATTTTTCTCGATGAATCGAAATTATGAAAGAAATAGAGAGGAAGGAGCAAGAACTCTCATAGTTGGATGTAAACCCGTCTGAATTTATATTTAAGTTTGGTTACCATGAAATATCGACTCAACATATCTAAAAACATTAAAATTATGAAGTTTAAACAAAAGAGAATGCAAACAGTAATAGGGATCCTCCTAGCATTCGTGTAAAAATAAGTTTTTATAAGTTTGCAATTGTGAGATAGGTATTTGCGAATAAAATTCTTCTTGTTCTAATAAAATTATAAAATTCCGTTAAAGTAATCTAAAATTTGTGTAATTTCTAGAGCGCCCTGTATTAATAATAAGTAATATTCTAATGCCGTAATCTCTTCATAATCAGTTTTGATGCACCCGGATTTGCAAACAAAAGGCTGAAGCGATTCGGAGCTTGGCTTGAAGCTTACACGCGTGAGAGATTTCGATCCTCTCGGCGGGTGGGTTCCCCGAAGAGGGAAAGATACAGGAGGAAGGGAGACAGAGAACACTGGCTATCTTCCGAATCACGTATGCAATTAGGCAGGAGCATAGCGGCAAGCGGGATCGATTCGATTCCTGCCGACTGGCGCTCGCGCTCTGTACCGATTGCTAGCCCCGTATGGAAATTGGTGGTCAGCATCTGGCGACCTGGCGCTCCTACCTCTCGAACCAAGCCGTTGCTCAATATTGCCGAGCATTCGTAATCACTGCTCGGCTTTTATATATATTACCTGTATATATGGGAGCTCATTCGCTATCTCTCTCGTCTAATGGTAACGGCCGGTAGCCTCATATTTGATGGATCTCAGGGCAAAGTGTTGTAGCTCGATGAAAATCCCAGGGGGGAATGATTTAATTGAACGGTACCCTCGCCACCGTTTAATTAGCGAGACACTTGAGGGCTCCATGCATCCAAGACATGGCAATTGCTCCAAGCATTTCGGACTCGATTGTAGAGCATAAGTCACTTATTTAATTCCCTAGTATGGTAAGCTTAGGATATGTCGGAGTCCTGAAGTTTTCAAATCATTTTAAATTATGCATGATTTTAAAACGAATTTCAGTGAAGATCGGAGAAGACATGGAAAACTCAGAGAAGAGAAAAGAGTGGTCGACACATCTATTGACCGATTTTAGATAAAATTTAATTGATTATTTCATAATTTGGTTTGTTACGCTACTTTTCAACCTAAATTATAAATTTATTAAAATTATCGTAATGTCTGTAATTTTGACGTCCGTGTGACATACCCGGATTTTAGTCGAGCAACTTTTCTTCCGAATTCTGGCCTATGTGCCGAGCGTCATTCCGCGCGCAGCACGTTTGACTGTTTAGCCCCATTACGATTCGACTACAACTCTCAGCCGCGAGCCGAGTGCGCGACCACACTAGTCACCGATCAGGCCTTTAGGGGTCCGACCTGCCAAACCTTCTAACCAAGTTAATCCAATCTCACTCGATTAAAATGTCGCTAGTTACAATTCGGCATAAGGTGGCCATTACCTAACGACCGACAGTCCGTCGCCTTTACGCATAAAGGGGAGGTGTTGCCTACGCGCGACTTCTAAGGGTGGCAATGTACGCTACTTCGCTAACTGTGGGTCTCACCACTAAACAAAAAGGTACCGAGTCTCCGGAGCGATAGTGCTCTACTATTTTAATTATTATTAAATAGTATTATTCGTTTTAATCCCTCCTTCCCATGAGCTAACCGACAACAATTTGAAGTACGAAAATCATTAAAAACGAAACCACCGTTAATCTACTTTATTATATAACTGTATAAATGAAAGTATTGAAAGCTTTACAATTCACTTACACTATTCTTGTAGCGCACTTGTTGCCCTCGGGTAGTTAAAAATAATTCGAGGAAGTAAAGGATGTAGATGGTAGCGAATAAGTTGAACAATGTACTACTTTGTGCTATATTAGATTTGTATGCTTTGGCTGGCTGCTTTGGTGATCAAAAAGATTTGCTTGCATTGGCGGGCAGAAACTATGCAAACGCTTGGGCTAGTAAGAAGAATCTAAATATTTGAAATCGTGAGATTTCAGCGAAATGTGCGGTCTCGAGGTTTCGGTGCAGCCAGATCGCAAAATCCAACACCGTTTGAACAATTCCGTTGTCCACAGGAATGTCAGCGAATTTGCTCTGAAAAGGGCGTACACTTGCATATAGCATGGCTCGATGAACCCGCTACTTAAAAAATGAGTGAGAAAAGCTCGACATTAAAAACGAAAGTGAGGCGTGTTCACGCGTGTCGAAAAACTCGGGCCCGCTCTCGCCATGAACGAGCCAGTTGCGCGCGCATCGCTGAGGATCGCACGAAAACGTAGCGATCATACATAGTTGCCGATGAAATTCACTGATCTCCTCCGGAACAGCTAAGCAATGAAAATTGGGACCCCGGCTCCATTTTCATCAAACCTATAGTTCAGGATTTTATCAAGCGTGGCTCCTTCATGGGGTTTTGGGACTAAAACTATATGTACATATTGTATAAATTACAACTATCGGACTGAGTCACTTCGAAAATTGTAACTTTGCAGTCGATATTATGTCATCATTTATTTGTTAAAGTATAAGTAATATGCTGTTATAGTCGAAACTCAACTTAGAGAAATGACTTTTGTTTCTTTATAATAGTCGTATCAATTAATTTTTTATTGAGATATATAATATACAATTAAAAGAATGAATAATATAACACATCGATAATTTATTAGAATAATTTTTTTTTTCATTTTTTTATGCCTTTCGAAGCTTAGCATAGATTCATTTTGGCCTCACAATATACTTACATTTTTACAAAATAATCACTTGTATTAAACTTTAGCATTCATCGCTTTACATTTTATGTATACTTTATTTTTACATCTTATTAATTTATTAGAATAATGATTTGAGGCAAATTAAATATTAATTCTTAACTTTAATCAATACTTACTGATTTTTCAATTTTGAACTGAACGCGAGGAAAGTTTCACGGTTAAAGCACTATTTAACAATAACAATTTCCATTATAAAATACGGATTTTTAGGATGCCTTGGCAAAAGTTAGCGTAGGCAGGTAGACAAAGGGAGCGACGGGAGTTCGTCAGCTCTCGAAACTTTCATCGCCAATCCGTCCATCGTGCCACAGGAAAAGAGACATTTTATAACTACGGCAGGCATAGAAGGGGCGAGGAGGGGGCAAAATCAATGGGAAGCGCTCGCGGGCGCGTTTGATTAAAGGCCGTCATAGCGGCGTCATTGGAGCGTCTTTTAATTGCTTGTTGCTCGCTAGCGCCGCGCCAGCCTTGGTCATACACTCGCACCTAGCGTTAATTTGGAAAATAATAAGCGCACCGCGCGACTGTGATTAAATATCGATCAGGACGTGATAGTGGCGCAATGTCAGAATCATTGTCTATGCTGCAATCGAAAATTATAATTACTGCTAGTTTACTTTTGGACCATCATTAACCGCTCTTCGTAAAAACGACTGTCGGCTGTATCAAAATTAAAAGATTTCGCTCGACAAATATTTTATTTAGCATTGAAAAAACAAATCTCGTTTTTATGAAGTTAAAAAACCAGTCGAGGCAGATACATTGTTTAAGGTTTGAAACTGTTCGGAGTTGATCGAGCTTTGACTGCATGCACACATGTATAATGTGCATTTCGGTTAGCCACAATGGTCTAGGGTTCGATCTAGGGTTAAGTCTAGGACACGATCTAGAGTTCGGTCTAGGACAAGGTCTAGGGTTTCATCTAGGGCACGGTCTAGGGCTAATACGAACATTGAGTAAATTGCGTCTTATCCCCAATCTATCTCTTAGATTCATCACTATGATTTTCGCGGACAGGCCATGCATTAAATACTCTTATACTACAATATAGATGTCTGATCCTGATAAATAACGAAATAATTAATAGATGACTACTTATATATGTTGATAGCTTCGTGGCTCTGTTAGTGTTTCACAAAGTTGGAGGCATGGACATCGATGGCTGCACGGGAACTGACCGTTTGGTATTTACTGTAATAATGCGTTATGAGTACTCTTTTCAACAGCTATCGGGAAAACTAGCTCCGGAACACAAAACAGCCCTTCATAGGACTCAACAACGAAGCAGACTCGGAATATCTTTGCCTTCGTCCCCTTTGGATATTCGATTATATTCCATGTTCATAAATTCGCGCTACTTCGAAGTGAACAATTAATTTTGCGGTGTGTTAAAATACTTGAAGTTCTCTTTGGTCTAATTACAAATAGCCGTTGTTTATAACAAGGTTCCTAAACTAGTCTTTTGCTCATCGGATGTACACGGTTTTTGAAATAATTGTTAAAAAATTGACGGGTACGCGTACCGTTATGAAAATTACTCAGTTAATGGAATGAAGATTAGTTTCGAGACACATATTAATCCGTAACGTGCGTTGTGCGTGACGCAATTTTTCCCGGAATTCCAATATCGCGCCAGAGCTCCCGAGTGTGGACGAGAACAGTAAAGTCCCGTACAGGCAGACTGAGTCTCCTGCTAATGCAAATAAGCGGCCGAGCGAATAAAGTCGTTAATTTGTTAGATTGATGAAAAGAGGCTTGATTAATTAGACGGCCGGTCAATCCTGCCTCCCGAGTTCCTTTTTAAAGTCGAGGAGATAAAGGCGGGCGCGTATTTGCCTAAGAGGGGATCCGTCGGGGATCGGGAGAGGCTCGCAGGATACGGGACGCCGGTTGCACGCCGGGAATGGAGGCCCGGGCGTAAAGATGCGCGCAGCCAACAGTCGAGAAACTCATTAGGGAGTTGGCGGGGTGTACCTGCGGGTGGCCCCGACGACGCCGCGGGACTACGTTCGCCTCATTCGCCCCCTTCGGACTAAACTTACGTGTATTTACGCCATAGATAGGCGCCTTTATCGTGTCCCAGATATATGAGATCACGCAGCTTTATGCAGACCCAGTAGCTTTTCAATTAGCACGTCAACTGCGCGTCTGCCTTATAATAGCGATACAATTGTGAGTCCGAATTATACTATCTTCGATCTGAGAATTCGAGACCAGCGAGAGGTGCACGAAATCAAAACGGTTCGTGTTCATAAAAGAGAGAGAAAGAACTGTCGAAATAATAGAATTCTTCGCTTTAATCTTATCAAGCCGAGCGGCGCGATTGCATTTAATTAGTCATTCCTCTCACGAAATCTCAGGAATTCCGATAATTATGCCCGTAAAAACGGATGCGGATTTCTCACAATCGGCGAGACTGCAAATTGGCCTCGAGCTTTACTAACTGTCCGTTTCGCTTCACTCTGTTAAGCGGGAGGCGCTTTTTAAATTCACTTTATCATTTGCCAGTGAATCACTGAGCTCCCGGCGTTAAAACTTTTAAATGCAATCTCCGTCTAATTCGCAAGCGCGTGCGTAAATAGAGGAAGAAGCGTAGGCCAGCTTTCATCCGCTTACGCTTCTCAAAGTGGGCCGACCGCGAGTAAGCTCGCGAGCGAAAAAAAACAAAGTCGGGACGCGCAGGTGTCGGATGCAAAGAGTGGAGCTCGCGTCGGCGGGGCTCAGAGGCGCCCGCGGAGTCGCACGCCCTCCCGGCCTCCGGCATCTGGCTCCCTTGCCTGCCTTTATCAACACCTAAGTGTCAGACCTCAATCCGAGCGGTGTTCTCAAGCGAGTTTTTCAAACTTCCCGCCTGACCAGCACGGCGAGCTTTTGTCGCCTGCAGCGCCACTGAAAATCTCAACTTCCGTGACAAAGACCTCGAGTACGCCACGCAGCTGCTTCTATATTTGTTTTAGAACTGTAATTAACCGAGAGAAGGAGGGAAGAGTTCAGTTGACCGCTGTATTGAGTAATAAAGCATTGTTATAGCGCTTGATGTGCAAATTAAGTTTGTAATGAGTTATGATGTACGTTTTAGTAGAAAGAACTAATTCCTAGACCGTAGATTCTCGTCTACTCAGGAAATGCGTCATTTAGTTTAACAAAGTATAATACTTTTCTTAAGAACATTAAGAAGATAACGCGAAAAAACTGTGTTTACATGCATAATTTATTTTGCAAGGGTTTATCATTCTATTTACTAAATTCATTATTTTTATTACACATAATTATTAATGAATTACAATTTTCTACCATGTACATTTATGTTATTTTTATTTGTAATATTTTTTAATTTTATTAATATTCATTTATAAACTTTATTAGTTGTTAGAAATATAATTTAGTTTTAAAAAACACTTTGACGAAACAATCCAAATATACGATGTCCTTTCACATTTTACCTGTATTTCCATAACTATTATTCGTCGCAGTTTTTTCACTTCCATCATGAGTATTCTAGATTTAGCATATAAAAGTAAAAAATCAATGAACAACGCAATATCCGGCAGACAAGTATCGAAAATTTATTATGACCATTGTGCTTTGCACGCATTCGGCTAACAGACAACGAAAAGTTGGAGTTTCCCTGTGGTCGTCAAAGTTCCCTCTCTAATCGGAGCAATTGGCGATCGATCTTCTACAAAAAGCGGATTCCCCCGACTCGAGGGACAGAACATCGATTAGCTGCCACTGAAAGCCCGGCCGGCCGTGCAATGCGTGCTCGGTAACCTCGGTATAGCGCGGACTCGCGTTATTCCGCCCATCCCTGGCCAAATTGGAATATCTCCTGGTAACACTTTACCGAATTAAGTCGGCCGTAGGTCACACTTGCTGCGCGCAAAGCGCCGCCGCTCCAAGCCAAGACGATCGAACTTTGCTCCGGTCGTTGTCTCCTCCTCCCCCGTTAATTAGGAGCTTTCGAGCAAAGCCACGCGCGAATTTCCAAAGCCCAGGGACATTTGCCCCTTCCATCCAATATCTCGGCCCTCGAGATTCTGACTAATTATTTTAAGCTGCTGGTTCTAATGCCACGAGCCTCTTTCTTTTGGGTCAATCTCCTACTTTCTTCGATAGTATTTCATGTTTGAGAAGTGAAAATAATTACGCAGGCTTCTCACGACCACCTGAGAGCAGGGTTATAATTGGATATTTCATTTTCCGGGATTTCAAAAGAGCACTCGCTTCTGGCGTTTTTTGGACTTTTTGATTACGACGTATAGCGTGAAATTCGGGGTAGTCGAGATTACAGTCAAGATATAGTTTGGTCATGTGGAAAATTGCGTTTTGCTACGATGACCAACTCCTTGACATGCATAGAAATATGGTAATCCATGTATCTCGATTATATCTAACCCACGAACTAACACCAGATTAAAATGCAAAGTCACTGCTTTGATATTACAGTTTTTACTTAATAATTGATATTAACAGTGAATGCATTTTTATTTTCATAACTGAAAATACAATGATAAAATAAAAGAATGTATGCAAGGTGGAAGCATTTATTGAACAGAATTCATTAATATTTTACGTGTATTGGATCAATCAGTTACACGTACTTATTACTATAAAAATCGAAATACTAATTATATGTTTATCGAATCTAAGGTATTATCTGATATTTTGCTCAATGTCATTATCGTTCTATTAGCTCACCTAAACATACCAAACTATAACAATATTCGAACGAATTGGAATCAAGGTATTTTATTTACGAATCTGATCGTATTTCATATTCTCAAATACAAAGTATTGAAATATTATTCCAATAATTATATAGCCATTTATAATACAGAATTTCTTTATATGAAATTAATTTAATTTAGTAATCATTAAATGATAATTAATAATCAATAAATGAAAATTGTATTTTATATCCCCATAAATATAAATATATCTATCTATTTAAAAAACGAGATAATTTATTCAGTGTAGGATAATTAATTGTGATATTTATGAAATCATGACTAGCGAAATTCAGCTTCAATTATCGGACGGACTTTTCAATAATCAATCACAGTAAAAAGCCGTCTCCAATTCATGCGCAAAAACACGAGAGACTCTTATACCTGAAAATGGTACTCCGAATAGAAAACAGCGAACGCCCTGGTGGAGTTGAGCGCCCGGTCCCACAAAGAATCCCTCTTCACCCCCTCCGCTGCGAAAGCCACACGACGCCCACTCGCGAGTGTCCGCCGCGCATCCGGGAACTTTTTATTAGCCCTCGCTCGGCCCCCGCATTCCGAGAACTTTGCCGGTGCAAGTCGAGGGGAGTTGGGGTCCGCCTAGCCAGCCGCAGTTTCGCGAGAATAAAGAGCGCCTTTTGCCCCGGGCTCGCCTCTCCCCTCCGGAAAAATAGAGGAGGTTTCCCCCACCCCGAGCCAGCGCAAAATCGTACTTGCCGCACGAGTGCGGACCGCGTTTAGATACCCTGGCGCCGCCCGCGCCGTACGACTCGCATTCTTGCGCGCGCTTTTTGACCGGGCGGCGACGGCGGAGGGTTAGGGTTGAAGGGACAAAAAGGCGTCGCAATCGCCCTGAGGCCGAAGCCCGGGGTTGTCTTTGTGCGGGGGGGAGGGGGAGGTCGTCGGGCGGAGCTCTACGAAATTTTGCCTCTTCGCGACCTCCCCGCCCCCCTTCCCCCCATTCTCTCGCTCCGACCCTCGGTCCGAAGGCTTTGTCTTCGCTCTTTTTCACGGGACTTAATGCCGAGGACGTCGCCGCGATAGACCCGCAGTAGAAGTAACCCCATTGTTTTACATTCAGTCGGGCGATTCCGTTTCTTTTTCTCGTCCGGTGGCGCGCTTTATTAGCCACTGGAGCTTCGTTGGCACCGGACCGTATCGCGATCCTCGTGAAGGCGTCGATTATGTGCGCGAAAATGTCGTAATTCTGACGCGCTTATTATCTTACGAAGCACGGAGAAGTTTTTCGTGTGCGATCTATTGAATATAAAATCTAGTTACAAACAGATTATTTGTGTAAATTAAGATAAACATACAGAGTGAGGAAGTAGTCTGCTTTTTTAGACGCATTCGATAACATAGTCGAAAGGGAACTGAATATTGCAGTTGATACTGCCCACAAATTCCTACTGGCCAATTTCTATAGTATGCGCCGAAGGGTCTACCTTACCACAATATTTTCATATCACTCTACCCGCTCGTTTATTCACGCTCGCCCTACGTGATCAGAGACGATGCAGTGGAGCGCGAGAGCTATGCGAATATCTCACGATTGCCTTTGAAGAGAAATCATTCCTTTGGGGTGGGATTTTCTCCGCGCAGGGCTACTGCGAAAATGCAAATAAGACCAGCTCGATTCTAGGCTTATTTGTGCGGTTATCGGTCGGTAAGGCATACGAGTACGCGCAAGGGTAGTAGTTCTACTTTATCGACGTGGCTTCCGGATATCGCCACCCATATTATCGTCCGATCCGGGCTCGCAAAGCATTACCATTGGCCGGAACGTTCGAGGTGTCGACGAGCACGACCACTTCAATCTTTACTGTGATACAACATCCGCTTTTGGCCTAGTTTGCAGTTGCTATGCTATACCGCATCTGGCACTCACAACCAAATGTGTACTATACGCCAATGTATACGAGTATAAGCTCGCAGCACTGAATGCACTTTATGAGCTTTCGAAGCAGGATGTTTCAAATTCTATTGCTTTTCACGTGCATAGCATGCGCTTAATCGCGTGCATCTGTTGTTTTGATTGTATATTAGAGGGATCAATATTAAACCGATAAGGTCTACAAATACATCCTTTTAATTAATGAACGTTGAGAATTAAAAAATAATTAATCTATGAAACTATTAACGTTTTAGTTTTATTTTTTTTATTATTAAAAATTGTTATTGTCTAGTAATATCCAATGTCGGCAATAAAGTTTCCGTATTTATTTACAAAATTCTGTTCTGCAGTGGATAAATACTCTTCATATTTTCCAATTTTATCAACACAGATACGCATTTTTATTTTTAATTCAATTGGAAATACCTAATTAACTTAATCATAAAGATATTAAGTAGTAAAATTTAATCTTGATTGTAATACCAATATTCTACCAATTTTTAATAGTTCCTGATCTTCATCTTATAAACATATATGTAAGCCCTTATTAAATATATGCATATAAAGTTCAATTTTCATAAATAAAAAATTAATATTTTTCCATTTTATCTTATTCAATTCCAAAGTCATAAAAACCAAAATGAGAATTTTTAATTTTATTTTTGATGCTATAAATATCAGTTCATGCAATAATCTTGTCTTAAACGCGCAAACTATAATATGTCATATCCGCTGGATACATAGATATTAGGTTGTTGAATTTATAGGTGTGTTTCTTGTTCATAGATAAAGTTAAAATCTCGTATAACGTACGTTTCCTAACGCATAAATAAGAATATAATTTACAAGATCGTTATCGATATTTCGATAATTTTCAATTTTCTTCAAAATCCATTGAACTCTCTCAATTCTAAATTTCTTTATCGATTCTTTTTATCGTTCAAAAATATTTATCATATTACTTGAATAGAAACTATTTATAATGCATTATTGCCAAATGATTAATGTTATACTTTAATTGTATTATTTCCGATGTGTTTTGAATATAATTGCTGTAATACTATTTATTTTAATAAAAGTTTCAGACTATATACTTAATCTTCGCTTTAATTAAAATGTTATTAAAATTTATCAAAATATTTTCAGGTTTAAACTTTTTGTGATTATAAACTAAATTGTCATATATAATTGGCATGACATGAAACTGGTATTAAAAGTCTTAGAAACAATCAGTAGTCAGATAATTAACCTTCTATTTAAGTTAACTTATATAGTAATCTAAGAATTAGACTATTTACAAATCTTTGAAAGTTTCCTTATTGTTCTTTGTCTCGTAGATTGCCTATTTAAAACATTAACAATTAATAATCGTATTCAAAATTCATTTTATGTGTTTTATTACTTTAGGTATGCAGTCTTATACTTGAATCCAGATAATTATTATGACCAGATACATCAAAAAGTGGTCGTTTCTCCAATCTTATATATATTATACGTGTAATAGGTAGAAATATTAGGCATTGAATAACTTAAATTAAAATCTATAAGCAAATATTAATGCATAAATATATGCTTTAATTAAATGTATTACAATTAAAAAGCGGAATCTGTATAATGGAATTACAATTTTCTTTTTATAATAGAAAGTAATTTAATTAACGTATAATTTAATTATGCACGTGAATAATGGATGTATGCTTACGATAATGTAATGACATAGTTTAACTATAAAGTCTTATTTAAGGGTATAGTATACTAATTCCTTATCTGTTGTGTAATTTCAGATTTATAATATTTATATATTTATTGTTACAGGTATTGACACAACAGCTGAGAAATAAGTGTACCCCCTTAATTAATATTTTTATTAGGAATAATTATGTTCATGTAAAATTATAATATTATACTATTTACAATATACATTAGTTTTGAAATTTTATCATCAAAAAAATATAAAATGATTTACACCCCTTAAATAATAAAAGATATTTTATATAAATTAATGTTTTAAATTACTACTCAATTTTTTTTATATGTAACAAAATTGAGATTTTTAAAGGATAGTTGTCATTATTCACTATTTAACAACATAGTGTTATAAAATACTTAAGCAAAAACTGATAAAGCCTTATTACGAACCTTAGTTCGATAATAATCTTGATATGGTTACGCGACAATGTTGCAACTACTTTTTAAGTAAAAAAGAATCGGAAAAATCGAAAAACTATTGAATTGGCTAGTAATGCTCTAATTTCAAAGAATAGATTTCATTCGAATACCCCATTAATGACGATAATATTAAAATATAGTATTAGCTAAATATTATTAAGATCGATAAAAATAGTACAATTAAAAGTTTGTTAACGAAAAGTATAAATCCATGCTTCATTCATAGAATGATTTACCAGAAAAACTTAATTAACTTGCAAAATTGTCGTTTTTTGTTAAATTCCATGTTATTCTTATTTCCATTTTTTTAATTATGCTTAACCTTGTCGACAGTAATATTTAACTCGCAATTGAGTCCCAATCAACATTTGAGTCATAATAAAAGATTAAGAATGAAGATTGAAATGCTACCTCATTTAATACGCGACAACTTCAAATTTCAATGTTGGTATATAGTATTTGTCAGACTACGCTAAGCAACGGATTCAATGTTATTATTTATTATAAAATAAATAGTACCTCAATTAGTTTTTGCAAATATATATGTATAGAAATATGAGCCACGGTTCAATGACACTTGATCAATTGAGGATTAATCAATAAAGCCAGCGCACAAGCTGCGTCAACAAAGTGCACCAACCGCATATATACGCGTAGTTTTCGGTGGCACTAGAGTCGCACTTGCATTCGCTGGTCCGGCGCGCATATATATCTCACTGACCGCCATGCGCGTAATTCGACGACGAACTGAAAAAGTGAATCGATTCTCCACGCTTGTTAATCGATCAATCGCGGAGCCGTCCTTGACGAATCGGGAAGGCGCGACGATCGCGGGTACTCGGGAAGAAAGTCCGAGGCTAGCGCATTCTCTCGCCGGCGCCCGCGGATCGCACTAATTAACCGACGAGCGTCCGTCGTCGATTCTGGAGCGCCGAGCATCTTCGGGGGTTTAGTCTCGGCTAAGTGACGCGCGTTCGCGGGCGCCTTGCCAGTTGCGTATTCGGGTCCGCGTCGACTTGGCGCGCGTCGCGCGCGACCCGCGATGCCTTTCGTCCGTGCGGCGGACGCAAGTCGCGCGACCGGCGTGCGCGCCTTTCTCGCCTTCGTCCGCGTCGGTAGCGCATTATCAACGCGTGGAGCCAGCTCAGGACCACCACGTACTGCAGCTGCCAGCACGATGAGTGCCGATGATAGAGGCAACCAAGGTATTTCGCCCGCAGGTGAGACCCCGCTCACGCGCCTATTTTTTGCCCGGCGTAATTCGTTAATTGCTCTCGATTGTTTCTATTTTTGTCTTAATGCTAGACCCACCATCGAGCAGTAATAGCCCACCTGCCGACTTTGAAAAAGCCATCGCTGCGACAGGTATGTAAAGTGCACACTTCTGTTTAGTGATTCGTTGTAAGTGTCAATTGAAAGTCAACGGCAATGGGTCACAACTATTTACAAAAAATATAGCGAACAAAAATTAGAATTTAAAAAATCATTATAATGAGCTGCAGAGTTAGTCATAAGAACAAGGCGTTTGGTATAAATAGTAAATTTTTGCTCATATTTTTATTTCATGAAAGTATGATAGAGATGCTTTGTTATTATACATTTACAGTCACGCACAAATTATTAAAATAGAGAAAAGATGTGCTCTAAGCAAAAACAGGTTGAAATTAAATGCTGATTCCATACATATAATATAGATTTATAAATTTATGGTTTTAGAATTTCCCTGGTAGAAAATTGACTAGTTTTTATCATCAACGTCAAAATCATCAAAATCAAAAATATTAAGTGATAAATACAATAAAAATCATTAGAAATCAGAATTATACGTCAAAATATAATATAAATAATATATCTGCATTTTTTGTAATTTAATGAAAAATAAGAACCAAAAAACTAACTTTGACCGTAAATTTCTATGATAAGCTCACCATAAACTCTTATAATTTTCTACCAGGGTTGTACATGACTGAAATTTGTATAAAGTTGCTCCAAAATTATTTATAGATTTTTTACTTGAAACCGTAAAACAGTATATCTTAAAGTATTGTTCACAATAACAGAAATGACGGTCCTTGTTTTGTTATTTGTATTACAGACTGTAAATGCTTTTATGCATATACAATATTGTTAGACCATAAATGAGTATCTAATGAAAGAAAAATGTGAATATAAAACTATAAATGCAGTTGTATTTTGTGAACAATAAGTTTATACATAATACTTGATATCTGCAAAATAAGTTTACGAGCAATAAAAATATGTACAAAAAATCAATTGTCTTATTTTACCGTTCATATATATTATCTGGATTTCATTGTATAGATTTTTTTATATTTTATAATTACATGTACAACTCGTTCGTATTCAAAACACCCTTTATCGATCGTAATACTATATACTAATCAAATAGCAGGCGTTATTTAATAATGCAAAATAATTCTTACAAAAAATATCCTTTTATGTTTACTTTAGTTTATTTAGATTTTTTAAATATATTTTAGGCTACATTCGAAATGGTGTATTAAATATAATTTTAAGGCAAATATTTCTGATAGATAATTAATGTATTATATTTATCGTATCAATTTTGATATATAATGACGTTTAATAAATACTAAATCACCTAATCCTGTGCATCAAGATAAATTAATAAATTCTAACCCTTCATCTCATTTTAAATTAAAAATTCATGCGAAAATATAAAGAATCTTTGATTTACAAATTAGGTGAACGATAATTACTTTAACTTTATAAAAACATTTTCATAATGCATACAAGTTATATTTCACAAGTTATTCAACTAGAAAGTATTTATTTATTTTTGATAAACATACCATCGTTTTTATCACATCATATTGAATGAGTATGTGAATTTGCTATGATTAAGGCTGTAACAAAAATATAATTATACACCTTCATTCAACTTCACTATCTTTTAATGTATCAGATTTCTTTGCTTGACAATATAATGTAATGTGAAAATCATTCAAATAACGAAATCGATAGATTTATAATTAATTAATGGTTTAATTTCTTTTTAATAATATACCACATTTATTAATACGTGATTAATAATATTGGATTAATACTATTTTATTTTAACTATGATTTATGTAAAATATGCAACATGCATATTTGTTAACCCCTACATTTTAATTGTTACTTTTTGAGTTACGTTATCCATGTGATTATTTGGAAAATTTTTTCTTTTTCCAAATATATTTTAAACATAAGTTTTTTTATTAAGGATACGGATTTTTCAACGTTTTATTGTTATTCGCCGCTTTGCCCATTGCGTGGACGTGCATCATCGACACAACTAGTACAGCTTTTATTATTAATTCTGCGGAATGCGTGTTCGAGTTAACGATGCTGCGAAGAGGGATTGCTGTTTCCATTGTGTACATAGGTCCTTCAATTTATCTAAATACTTTTTTTTAGTTATGTTTTCTTCGTTTTTGTCTTACAATCAAAACTTTTTTATTCAGGAATGATAATAGCTGGACCAATCTGGGATTTTCTTTTGCAAGATTATATCACTGGTTCTATAGGAAAAAGAAATACACTAATTATTGGAATGTTTCTCGATGCAATATGCAATATTTGCTGGTCACATGCCACTTCATTTTGCCTATTCATACTATTTAAGTTTATCAGTGGCACAATGTAAGTGTTTCTGGATAATTGCATTTTCATAAAAAGTGAAATATGATCTAAGACTTTTGTCACAGAATTGCTGGTCCGTTGTCCATCGTCATGGCTTATCTTGCAGAATTTCATGCACCTATGTATCAACCAAAATTTTCGAGATGGGCAGGGCTTTTAGTTGCAATTTCTAATATTATTCCAGCAGGTAAAAATTATAAATATCTACTTTATATTTTGTTTTATTAGAATTTTTACTAATTCTATAAAGTATGAATTAATAATAATTTTAAAAGTATTTAAATATACGATTAAAATGTTAATCTACTATGAATAATGAAAAAAATTATGAGATTTGTTATTTTACAATTGCAATGGTTATTTGTAATTGTAATCAATGATTTGTGTAAATTTTAGAGTAATGAATAAATTTTATCAGGATTATCAAATTCAATTTGAACATTTCTTCTATATGCTATATCTTAATGTTACTTATTCATGGTTAAAATTTTCAATTAATTTAATGTAAATAACACCATATAGTTGTCACTATAGTAAATAAAAGAATCATTATGATCAATTATAATTTATAACAGCATTGGCAGCAACTTTAATGCTCCGTGCGCCTTGGTTTAACTTTACAATAAAAGGCCGTTTCTATCCCACATGGAGCGTATATCTTTTGATATGTGCGATACCGTCTGTTTTTGGATTTTGGATGGCCTGCCTGATGCCTAAAAGTCCCAAATTTCTTATGGCGCGAGGACAGAGGGAGGAAGCGCTGAAACTTTTACGTATAATGTACTCTATGAACAAATTCAAACCAGCTCTAGAATATCCGGTAATATTATATTATCTTATAGTAGTACGCACAGAGTATGTTTCATTTCAGAAGGTAAAACTTATTGTAGATTTAAATTTTAGATAACAGAATTAATATCACAGCCAAAGGTGACATATACCATAAGTGATGCCTGTATAAGTAAGTTACAAGACAGCGTTTCAAAAATAAAATCACTATTTTCAAAGCCTAATTTAAAGACCATATCAATTATATTATTTATCCAGTTCTCTAGTATGGTTGGGTAAGTTCCTATATTTAGTCTCATTTATTCACAATTAATAATAATTAATAAATATTAATAATTTAATACACAATATTAAAGTTAAACTATTTTAAAATAAAAATGTATAGCTAACCATATTCAAACTTAGATTTTTGGTCCTTCTTCCTTTACAAAAATGTTGTCAAGCCAGTTACGATTTTTAGCATACTTTTATCGAAATAAACTTTAAAAATATGGAATTAAAATTAAATACCTTTATTTTCAATAATTTGCCATATTATTTTACACTTAAGCAATTCACCTTAAACTTAAGTTTTCTATAATTTTTAATTATCAATTTTCAGATTTAACGTCATGAGATTGTGGGTGCCATTAATATTCGTAATGTTAAACAATTTTCGAGTACTTGTACGTTCTTATTATCCAAAGGATGAATTTATAACTATGTGCGAGATGTTGTTTCCTCGCATACAAAAAATTGATTATACATCATGCAATTATACTTTGGTAAAGATTCATGATTTTATACAAATGGATACGTGCTTCTTGATTGTTTTAACCATATAGAAAGATAAAGTAGTAAGGTAAAGTAATTTATAGTTTCTTTATCACTTCTAGCCGAATGTCGAATCCGCAGTATATGTTAATTCCACTATAATCGCAACATCGGCTGTAAGCTTTGGATTTATACTATCTTTAATTACGGTAACAAGAATAAGCAAAATAGTCGTGTTGAGTATGTACATGTATCTGTAACTGCATTTTCCATATTCTATTACAATTATTCGTCAAAAACTCAGGTTACTTGTATTATAGTTCTTGCATTCTTACTATCAACGCTCGGATGTTTTGGAGCAAATTGGGCAATAGAGATACCTTACATGCTTGTATTACTTGCTTTCGTTATCGTTGCATCAAGGATTACAGGCAATATTATTCTCGCATATAATACGGAAATTATGCCTCAATTGTTAAGGTAAAACAATTATAATTTTTCACGGTCATTTTTTCATTTATATATAATATAATTACTTATATAAAAATTATTATCCTTTCATTATATTTTCTACATAGAAAATTATAAACAGAAAAATTTCTTGCAACATATAGGTAGTAAAAAATATCGCATACATTAATGTATGTTTACTTATATTGCAAAGTTTTTCCTTGTTTTCTGTTCACTTTTATTACAGATACCTTTATTTATTAATTATTGTTTATTTTTAATGTGCAATTTTTTTAGAGCAACATCGATAGGAGTTATAAATTTGATTGGTAATTTCGGTGCAATAGTAGGTTGTATTGTATTTTCATTAATATTCGGAATTGATTGTCTAAGTGCTTTTTTCATTGTCGGATGTTTAACATTAGGTAAAATATTTTACTTGAATTCAATTCAATTAAAAATAGCCATTTTTTTAATACATTAACATGTTATTTTCAGTATGTGCTATCATACCATTACTTTTGATTAAGCAAGAGTATGAAAGTTCTAAACCAAAAGTAGAGAGATGTTAGAAAAACTATGTTTGACTTTAGTTTCTGACTAAGTTGTGATCAAAGTCATTGCCATGTATAATTTTGCTTGGTGTCATTTGACTATTTGCTTCACGAAACCGGCAACTATATTAGAGGCAATTGTATCACTTGACTTAAAAAGAATGAAGCTTGGACTGCGAATGTCTACATAGATTCGTAAATAGTAGCTAGATCAAGAAAAATAAATATTCTAAAGATTTTTTATGAACCAATTAAAAATTATGAAATTGGAACGAATCGTGTGAATTGCGAATGCGAATAATAAGTGTGATGTGAAGTAAAGACTGTATGATATAATTCATTTTAAAAATATGTATATTAAATATACTTTTCAGAATCTGTCTTAAAAATGATAAGAATCAACATTCTATTTTTTGAAAAGTTTTAATATCTACGAATATGGATTGTATGTTTTACAAAAATATTTTTAGTTAAAAGTATTTTTATACTAAATGTGTAATAAAATAGCATTTATATTTTACAATAGAATTTTCCAAATGTACTTATACTCGTTTACGTTTAGTAAATACATCTTTTTACTATGTAAATAAAATATGTGATGGAAAGTATTTTTAGTTTTTTTTCTACAATTCTATATTAAGAAATTCATGTAGAATATTATGTAATTTTTAAAATAATATTATATGTGATCATGTTACTCTCATGAATAGTACCGCCACCTGCCTGTTAACACTAGATATATTGTTGCAGGGTTAAGCTGTTGATAATGAAGAGTCCTACAAAATCGATAGTTTGTAATGGTTGTAAAACTGCATCGATCGTATAATTTAAATACAATATTAACTATTTATTGTATTTAATAATTTGTTTTTACTATTAAAAAGTTCTTATCAATGAATGGTAACTTTTAATAGAAAATATTACCGACTGACGTAAGAATAAATACCCCAAGATATCCTCGAAGATATCAATAAAGAATATTTCTTACAGTGATAAAATATTAAATCTAGTACGTTTACAACAAGTTATATTATATAATTTCTTTTGTATTATTATATTCCAGAACTATAAATATATGTAATAAACAATTATTTAATTTTTCTTTTAGGACACTGAAATATATAGCTGAATAAGATCTACTATAAGTATAGACTTATTTTCTTATAACGTAATTATTTAACATAATGTTGTCTCAGCACAATTTACAATTTACAAAAATGCATCTATATTTGCATTTTAATGATATCATAATTCATGTCCTAACGCATAAAAATACCTTATAATAAAATAATACAAATAAAATAATAATCGACCTATCTGTTTTCTAGATGCAGCGTAAATATTTTGGTTCTATTATTTTCTTTCACAAAGTTGATTCCTATCTGTTGCGACAATACTGCAATAGATTACAACTATCTGAAGCAATCAACAAAGGTGTTCCCCCCTAATAAATAGTTTACCATCAGTTTATATTTCCTGTGTATTCCTTTACCTACCTATTACTATTAATCTGACACCAATTTCTTGGAATTATTTTTAGCGGATTTGTTTACATTTTATGAATTCCCTATACGACAAATATTCACATATAGTTCTTAATAATTATATTTATACTAGGAGTTTATAAACGTAAAATATCTCTAATTTTTACATATTGGTCTTATTAAAGGTTTCAAAAAACTATTAATAGCATAGGTAAATATAGCATAGGTATTAATATAACATAACTATTAACTATATAACATAGCTATTAAGAAATGTAATTCGTTGTATATTTTAAAACTTTATTTAAATGATCCTTAAGTCATTTTTTTGTAGCCACTTGAAGTACTATACTTACAAACACATTTTTGCTCATATGTTACTACTTTTATTAGGTAAAAGCTTGCATTAATCCAATGGAAACCTTCATGTAATTCCTTGTCATGTAGTTTATGGTATTCCAAGTTGCACTGTCTTCAGACATTAACGAGGTTTGGAATAAAAGTAACATACATACATATTTTTGAATTTATTTTCTGACAGAGAATTGATTATTTATACTAAATGAAAGATTTATTTTGTAAAAAAGAAATATTTTGTAGAAGGATACTACAAAAAAATTTATAATTAATATCATAATCCCTTATGATCTTTTTACATATAGAAATATTCTTATTTCACTATATGTTTACTTTATTTTAACAAATAATAATAATTAATTTATGTTTGAGAATAGATTGATAGCAAGAATACAAAAATTATGTGATGAGATGTAAAAAATATAAAATAGTAGTTTTAAGTTAATGAATATCTAGACAAATTTTACACTTTATTGTGGATTACGAGATTGATTTATATTAATATATAGCTTAAGAATATTAAAACCAACACTAGTAATTGTTGCATAACGTCATTCGATCGACTAAGTGAAAAAATCAAGAAATAATGGCCTTAAAAACCATAGAAAAAAGTGCTGCTTCGCCACTGCAATAAACCATATTATAAGTTGGTGAAAATAAGGCTTAACTTGAAATACTTGCCGCATACGCCATATCTTACCCCCCAGGACTCCTATTTGCCTGTATTAAGTATATGATTTTTCACACCACAATTCTCTGACTTCTCTTGGCTCTATCATGTATGTTACTGTTTGAGGTAGCTTCTCGTATAATAGAGATCTATACATATAATTTTGAATGGTGATTTCATAGAACTATTGTACTTAACAGTTCTGATGTAGAACTAAAAAATACTTAACAATTGATCTGATGTGCATATTTAATTTTCTTAAAATATTTAAGGAGACATTTAGAGTCTTTTCGCTCATCTATAGTAATATATCTACTAATAACAAGCGATATACGCCTTTATTTTAATAGGGAATCGCCAAGTCTAGTGCAAAACGCAAGCTTTCAAAGGCTCGCGAGCCAAAAGGTAAACAAAGCAAACGCTCCGACCTTATAAATTATTATCATTTACTTAGCAATCGATGATATTTTTTCTGTATTTTTCTGTGATTTATTCCGATTTTTATTCATTGTATTTAAATATTATTTCCTTCTTTATAATGTTTATAAAATAAACATTCTTGGCGGAATGGGTTGACTATGAGCATGAACAGCGCTAGTTCGATATGCGGGTGGCAAGTTTTGGATAAAAAAAGGTTGCCAAAATTTGATGAGGGATAACTCAGGATGTGCGAGGTGGAACCTCATATTAATGCAGATTTTTCATCAGAAGCTAGCCCGAAATGATTCCTGGGGGGAGGGGGAGTACCTCCTGGGTCATGGAGTGGCTGCTTACCGTTGCGACAAAACCTCAGCCCACTCGTCGGTATCGGGGAATGCTCGCAAATTATAGCGCGAGGCGCGATCTGAGCTTTCGTGGAAAGGGTTTCATAGCGCAAGCCCACCGGGGCCTGCGATTTCACGGACAAAGCTCACAACGCGGCGCTTGCGTCAGGAGCCCCGTCGGGGCTCGGTCCGAAGCAGTCGACAGCAAGCTTGGTGCATCTCTCTCAGAAGCTCTTATAGCCGACACATGCCTCAAGTTGAAACTATAAAATTCTTTGTTTGTTTTCACTTGCTGTATACATCTTCTTCTCAGACAATCTTTCTTGCCATAGTTGCCACCTTACTGCCTACCTTCGCATGGTTAAGAAATAATTACCTTGCAACAGTTTACTACCGATCCAAATATAAATGGTCAGATACCTTCCAAATGAATGTTCCATATAAACATTTTTTGTAGTAAGGCAAATAAAAAATGGAAAATAGTAGGTATATAAGCAAAAATATATTTAAATTTATCTAAAAAATCATTGCTGAATATCGGTTACAATTGGTTCGAACATGAAGCTCAATTATTGGAGTTTCTGGGTCATTCTAGATGTATTAGTTTTCATTCTAGCGGCTTTATTTTGCTGCTGACCGAATAAGTTTGGTTCCTTATGTGAGGCTGATCTGGTATACTTAGTCTACAAAAGAAAAACGAAAATTTTGGTAATGTGATTTTGGGAGTGTGATTTATTTTTCACTATAATCTCTCCTTTAGTTTAATATATTTGATTTAGCATTCCTCTAATATCTTTAGCCCGTTGAAAAATATGTTTTTCCGAGATGTGTAAGTAGATTACCATGGCAGCGATGACCTCCTCACGTCATTAAAATTTTTGTCTGGCGAGTGATTTTTTGAAGTTTTGAAATAAAAAACAGTACATGGGGCCAACTCTCGAAAATACAATGGATCAGTAGTTTGCAGCTCAATTCGACCATTTTGGTTGTAACAATGTCGTGCTGGGATTCGGTGATTAATATGTTTGAAGGCAAGTTCATTTTTTCTTCACGAAATCATGTCATTCTTTCTGCAATTCTACGTCAAATTGATCTAATAATTGAACATCACTTTTCCGGCCGATAGGAAAGTCTTCACAGTCTTCGAAGCTCGTTCGCCGGGTGCAACTGACTGTTTCAACTGTTCCTTGGTTTCTCGTGAGTATCAGTGGATTTATGTTTTGTTGACGGTGACGAAACGGTTCAAAAACTTCTGCGGTTTTCTCTTAAATAACGTGAAACATAGCTCTGAGGTCGTCTCACGATTGCGCTTGTTATCTGGAGTGAGTGAACGCGGTACCCATCACACAGACAGCTTTTTCATGCCCAAAATTTCATGCAGGATTAGCTCTCAGGTATCTAGAGCATCTTCCATTAGCGATCTGCCAATATAAGATTCTGAATTTTTGTCACATTATATTTTGTAGTAACCACACACTTTTTCGACGTACGACTACAACGAAGCTGGTACTAATTTTCAGCTACACTAATTTAGCTAACTAATTATTGACGATTACCATCGAAAGTAAAACTGTACTGGTCACTGTACACAGCTTCCAAATGTTCTTTGATTACGGTGCACGATTTCCTTTTCAAAAACAAAAATCGAAATCATTGACCGATATTGCTATTTTCCATTATTTTTTAAATTCGCGAACGCACTCGCTTCCACGTGCAGTAAGAATAAAAATACAAGTTCGATTTGGCTCAAATTTCGACAGTAGCCATCTATGAAAATGTACTACACCATCTTAATTTCTCTTGCGTTAGTGGCGACATCAGGCGACTCAACCGGGCCCGCCTCGTAAATGCAGTGATTACTCTTGCATATTTTGACTAATCCAAGGTACTGTAGTTATTCTGATAATACGTGTAAAATATCTTGATTATGATCTGCAAATCTACATAGTAGTGTTGTACAATATTAAATCGAAAGCTCTTTTTCAAACTGTTTTTTAAAATATTTGAGTAATTTCACGTTAGGTACCGTAAGAAGACTAAGGATGTACGCATATTCAAGCGCAAAAATTCCGACAAGCTCAAATATTCTCCTTCTGTGAACAGTAGGAAATGTCCGCACATATGTTCGATACCGATAGGATCATCTATGATTGTCTGAGGTACTCAGTATGAACCGGTGTTCCGAGGATAACCTAATTAATATCCAGGAGACATTCAGGACAAACCAATATTTCCATGATAAGCCAATTGCAACAACTTTTGAAATGAAATTTAAATGTTCTATCTTTATTTTTTTCTTTGATATCTGTATTGCCGTAACGAATATAGGAAGAAAGAAAATAATGCGTAATAGTCACTGATTACTCGCAGAGCAGTAAGGAAGTGTTATTGTTTACTTTTATCACAGAGGCAAAAATGGCGGTAAACTGACACAATGGAATTGACCTCTCAGATAACAGATTTGTGTCTATTCCTTACCGATAGATTATAGCGATATCCGTAGGTGTTGTAATTGGAGGTTACTAGTTCGGATAAGTCCGAATTTTCCTGTGGAGAAGCCGCGCATTCTATTAAGACAACTCCGACCTGTTGATTGAAAAGTACATATTTTTACAACTAAATGTGATACTTATTTATTCGTATATGGTAAAAGCGAGATCTGGACATTTTAGTTTTATTAAAAGCACATTCGAGCAGCAACATGCGTGCAAGTTCAAAGTTTATATTACTGAAAAAGTGGCTTTTTATGTAAAACTAGTTGAAATTTAAGTTGGTTATAATAGTTACCTAATATTATATTAGGTTTTTCTATAAATTAAGTATCAATACAAATTTTTAGCGATCTGTCACATCACTGAATAAGCGCCGTACGGAGTTTATGTAAAATTATTATTTTTCGTAACATCGTTTGTTAAAAATAAACACGTGTTTCTATTGTATTTAATTGATTTTTTAAATAAATTATATTCGTGAAAAGAATTTAAGTACTCCTTGCATGCTTAACAGAGATAATAAGCACAAATAATTACATAAATCGTTATAAATATTAGTGATGTTATAATTTCTAACGATTTTTTAAGCTTATTTAGATTAATTCAAGTGAACATTATTCACAAGAATATTAGGATTTATCACAATTTTTGGAAAAAACAGCTGCAAAAAAGAGAAAAAGCATTGAGCAAATCGAATTACACCTGCAACAGCAAACAGTTGTAGCTCGTCATTCCTCTAGGCTGCGCCAGAATTTAATAGTAAACAAACTACCCTTCCCACTTGGAAATGGTGCAGGTGGCGCAATCCCAAAATAAACAGGTCAACTTGACCGAGTTAACTTGGGACGCGCCTGCCCCTGGAGCCAATCGGTGTTTTTCCTCCCATCGAGTGCTGCATACACAACGAATCAAAAATAAAAGAATGCAGGTGAGCAGTAGAGCGAGCCCAGAGTTGAATTTAACAGCTAGGCTTTAGGGGTGAGGGAAAGAGTCCTCGCTGTAACATTACCCTGCTACCGGCGCGCAACGGGGCGGAAAACAAGCGTAAAGACGAGGATGGCCGGGAGAGGATCGAAGGGGGAGATGCGGCGGGTGCGTTGACAGAGGGCCTGCGCGCGGATCCGATAGGCGAGCCGGTAGGTGGGTAGTTGGGTGGGGGTGCGGGCAAAGAGTGCGTGGGGCGGCCGCGTGGAGCCCGCCTAGCCGGCATGCGATGCCCGCGCCGCTCGCTCCCTCTCCCAGGCAGCGGCCGCTGCAGTCGGACGCTCGGTTTGGCGCGCGCGAGCCTCAGTGCGCGACCAGCCGCCGACGAGTCCTTACGCCCCGGGAGGCTGACAGCGCGGCTTTCGGTTAGCTGAAACTCACCGACTCAGCTGCCGGCGACGATCCAACCCGACTGCCGTCTCCGGGTAGACACCGACACGTTCTCAGGTCAGTCTCATTTTTTACTATTTTTGTCCATGTTTTGCTTCTTGTACTTTTTGGATTTCACATGTGCGACCGGCTTTTGTAGCTCCATGATTTTACTCGTTTACTTTAGTGCACTGCTATTTTTGTCGACAAGTTTAATGAAGAAACAGAAAAACCTTGACGTGATAAAAGACTAACAAAGAGTTTTAAATTATATTTATACTAGCAACGATCTTTGAACGCGTTCGATGGTCATGACGTTTTGCAGATAATGCTGTTAGATATACTCACGTCTATTTTACCTAAAGCGTACTACACCTTATAGATGAAATAACTGGTACAGTTCAGCGGAAACGCGGGGTGAGCAAGTACGCATTTTTATACGCAAAACGTTTCTAAAAGTTTTTATTCGTATTTATTTCACGAGTTTCAATTTCGAGCGGTTGATCAAAGTAAAATTTTCACGTTTCACGTGCTTTATCGGTGTCTAGGGGGGTGGAAGATGGCGGTTCAGTGCGCGTAACGCTGAGTGATTGACTGTGTTTTTATGTCGATCACTGGTTCACGATAGTTTTTAGATTTACAAATACAAAGACTGACCGTGTGTTTTATATAAAACATTAACCTTAAAATGAAGTTTTACGATACTGGCCTCTCCCAGACTTTAAACTCAGAAGCCGCCTAACACGTGTCGATGTCACTACCCCTTGTAACGTATTACAGTAAAACCAACACTAACTTGAAAAATAATAACCCAGGACTTAACGATGTATGAAAGTATTGTATTACATAGCGCGATAGTAAAAACTGGACAGTTTCTTTTTCATTGTACCTTGTTATTCGAAAATAAGAGTAAAAAATCTAACAGCATTTAGCAATTAATTTAATTAATATTTATTTTGCATGATAGTATTTACATATGACATTGTATTAAATAATGCTATTAAAATGGTTATTGTGCGAATAAACAATTATTACAATAAAGCAATAATAATGATAAACGTAAATCAATGTTTCTGTAGATATTTTTTCGCTGTAAATATTTATTACGATTCGGTAACATGTAGGGACCAGCTAGTTTTGCAAGGACAACTGAGCTTATGAAAAATGCAATAATATTGATGTATAATGTACGCATCCCGAGACTTATATCGATCCTAGGAGAGCAATTGCCGGATTTTATCGAGCCACTGCTTTTCACGGCCGAAAACTCGTCATTAATTTTAAAGGAAACCAAAGCCCCACCTCGTAAAGCCACGGAAAAAGGAAACATTTCCGCGGAAGCCGAAAACCCTTCCGCGCCCATTCTTCCATTTTACTGCACGAAGTAAGAGCGCGATAACCCCCTCCTCTTGCGCCCGCCTGACTGTGCGAGATCAAATCCTTCCGCTCGCATGACTTGTGTCCCGCGGCTCTCGCGGGAGAATCAGACATTGGATTCATAAAAAGTTTATTCGCATCGCGGAGATTTCATATGCCCGAGTGGTTAAAGAGAAACAAATTAGGCATCTCCATTCAGCGAAGTTGAGACCGGCACGCGGGGGCGCTAAGTATATAAGCTGCGCGTAATAAGATAGACCAAGGGAGGATGAGCAGCGTAACTCATTGGGAATTCAGCGGTTCTTATCCTAGATTCCCCGGCTTGCCATCCCCTTATATTCACTATTGATACCGGGCGCGCGTTTACACGGCGGGAGAAATGAGTACGCGCCCCGTGACCACTCGTTGGCGAGGCACGGCAAACGTACCGGATAATTCGACGTTTGTATTAATTTGACTGAACTTGAGGCTTCGCTGGGTAATCGTCCGAAGCTTATACGTTGATTGGATCCTTCCTGAGCCTCGACCGCTTTACTGTCCATCATTTAACGAATTGCGCATTTCTCCTGCACACTAGATCTATTTTGTTTTCTAAGCCGGATCTCGTGTTTGCGAGTGTACATATATGTATATAGGTCGACCTTTTTTTTCTTCGTTTCAGCTTATTGCTGCGCGCGCTGCTATCCGCGACAATAAGCTGAAATGAGCTACTGTTTTCTTGTTTAGATGAACAAAATTTAATATGCGCAGGCGATGATTTTAAAACTTTGCTCAGTATGTAAATTTACGAATGGAAAGTATGGTAAGCGAAGAGAATTTACGGGATGTAATGAATTAAAATCCTACTTGATGTTTATAAAGCGTAAATTATTTACGCATTGTTTCCGAGTACCCCTTTCCACCCTCCCGGGGAAATAAGGTTGAAAAAAGTCCAAGTGAATAGAAGCAAAGTTCGTGGCATTCCTTAGATGCCGCGTACTTTTTATTCAAAAGAAATCGTATTCCTTAGCATTTCGAACATTCCTCGAGTAAAAATGCATTACAAAAGACTACTTTAAAATCAAAACATTTTTATTTATTTAGATTAACTGATATGCTCCTATGGATTGCAAAGCAGTCTTTTGTTGTATTGAGCAATTCTCTACAATTTATAAAAGCGAGTATACTGAGGAAAGTACCGTAGGAGCTACCCCGGATAATGATAGGAAAAGCACAATAGGAAAAAGGGAACCGAATCGGACGAAACGGCTATTCGATAGTTGCACATTATCAATGGACTATAATGAGGGATTTAATAATCAATTTAATACGGGCGTCTACCCAGGCAAAGCAATTAAGCAAATATCCCTCGGCAATATAAAAGGACCGAAGCAGCTCGGCTCGCGAGCCCGATCTAAATTTTAAATTCCCACCTCGTAGTCTGGCAATTTAGGCGACGCCCACCGCCGTCGGTGCGCCCCCTAACTGCCTCAATTAAAAGAAAACTTACGTATAGCGGGGCGCTCGGGTGACGGTGCCTGATGAAACTCAAGTTTCCGCAGGGCGTCCCGTTTGTCAGTGGCACCACTGGGCACCCGCGCGAAGGTGTCGGGGAACGGCATTCACGGAATAAGGAAGCGCCACGTGCACACGGGCGCGCGCCGGTTACTCCCACGACTGGCGGCGATAGCGCGAGCGCTGTGTACGTTTATCGTACGCCAACGAGTTCATGAATGAACGGCGTTGCGGCGCCCGCCTCCCGCTGGAACAGCAGCCGCCGAGCCGCTAATGGGCTTCCTTTCTTGCGGTCGTTTAATGCTTCCCGCGCCTCGCCGTCTGCTCTCGTTCCCTTCCTCGCTCTTTCGCTCTCTGTCTGTTTCTGCGAAGCTCCTATTATTTACTGCTAAACACTCGTTCTGCCCGGTCTCTTCGATCCTGTAGACACTAGCGACTAATGTTGCAACTAATAAAGGATTCCTTTCCAAGGGTACTTTTTACTGAATGCGTTTAGAATGCGATCGATAGCCCATGCCTAGTAATTATTGAAAAGCTCTTATATTGAGTAACTTTTAAGATACAGTGATATTCACGCTATTTTCACGTTAGTAATTTATTTTAAATAAATCCTACATCAGTGATAATTATGTGTATTTCTTGTTTTATAAATATACTTAAATTTATGGGTATGATTAATATGCTTTATTAGTATAGCAATGACATAATAATACCAATTATATAAATTCCATAATTAAATACTACTGCATTCATTTAAGATAATATAATTTTTTCTAATTATTAATTTATGTATTTACATTGTTTTTTTCCGCACAAAAGTGATGCATAGTTATTTGATTTTATACAAAATACGGATTCGTAACAGAGATGTTTACAATAATTTCCCCTTATACTTACAATTAATGGTAACAAAAAATATGTTTTTTTTAACTTTGCAACGGTTTTGTTGAAAAAAATAATTGCATAAATTATTGTTGAATGAGACTTATTAAAAGTCTGTAAGCAGATTTACTAAGTTTTACTAATTTTTATTTAATGTGAAATGTGAATGATATCAAATTTTTGTCATTTTTGTACATTTTTTAGATAATTTTATATATTTGAATATTATTTCTAACAAAAATAAAACCACAACTAAAAAAAATTAATTGCCATAAGTGAATGAGCTGATAGTTTCTTACTAACTTTTATTCAATTATTTTTTCTTTTACATAGATTTCGATATATTATTGCAAATTTTTTGTATTTAATATTTAATAATACCTAGTAGAAATTTCACAAATAAAACCGGTTACAAATAAATCTGTCCAGAAACTGACTAGTTATTTATGCTGAATTTTTTATCGACAAAAATTGGCGAGTAACTGACGAGTTTTAGTATGAAAGACTGGTAATTAGCTCGCCAACTTAATATTTAACTGTAAAATTTTTTTTTAATTATTATTTACTTATTTTAATTATTATACCTTTTTAAAAATAGTATCTTTAAATAGTGAAATAAACTTTATGAAATAAATAATGAAAGAAACTTTAAAACAGCTAACCAAAGCTTGTTAAATATAATTGTTTTATAATAATATATATTTATTTGAACTATAATAATGTTATCTATAAGAAAAGAAATTGCATTGAATTGCATTGAATTGAAATAGAATAAATAACGGTTTTTGAAATTTATTTGTATTATTAATTGTTTTTTTTATTATTAATTTATAAATATCAATAATTATTATATAGATATATATATATATATATAGTTAATAGATATTTATTTTAAATTAATTTTTTAAACTGTAATATTTATTATGAGGATATATCATACAAAATAAAAATAGTTTTGCTCTTAATGCCGCATGCTGCTATTAGACATATATACAACCTGTTTTTGAAATAGTTGTCTAGAGCTATACTACTGGGTAGAAGAGGAAATTCTAAACATTTTTCTTGCCGGTTGCGAAACTGTCATAAGCGGCCCCGCGAATATATATATATATATTACTTCGTGCTACTTTTTTCCATTGACTGTTTTCTGTACTCTTATTCGCTGTAGTGCGGCGTGAGAGTCCGCACTTTTCGACCTAGGGAGCTAGATTTTTACTATATTTTAAACGCCTATATCTTTGCGGTGCCGTTTCTGATAGTTTCGCAACCGCCAAGAAAAATGTTTAGATTTTCCTTAGCTATCCAGTAGTATAACTTGAAACAACTATTTCAAAAACAGGATGTAGATATACAAAATGTAGGTTTCGAATTTGACGAGCTTTTGCCACATTAGGCGGGGTTTCTGGCAAGTTTTTGAAGGAAATACTCCCCACTTCGTTAAAAACTCGTCAGTTACTCCCTATGTACTGGTGAAAATTTTTATCAAGAGTATTTTATTTTATGTTACGGGACTGTTTAGTTCATAGAGAAAATAAATATAACTCATCTTAAGTTTTCTAACTCACTTTTATAGAATTTTAAACAATAGCATCAATGATATTGTGAAATACACTTGATCAATTCTTACTCTTAATTATTAATTAAATATCTTCCGTCTAAGAAAACAGTTCTGCAAAGTATGGTCGCGGATTGTCAGCTTACGACCGTGGACATTATATTATTATGATAAATTTATATATGAATATGATCAAAAGTTTATTCGTATATATTACTTATGCACAATTTAAATTTTAGCTAAATAATTGACGGATTGAGTTTTGAATTTTTGCTTTATTTTTATTAACAATATTATCAACTTGAATGAAATTTATTCAATAGTTAAACAAAAATTAATTCAACCATTATACTGTAGTTTTATAGATCCCTTTTAGTAGTGGTTTTAGTTTCAAAAGATTATTGGCGTTTAATAAATTGAAATTTTATTGTAAATTGTACATTGAAATCAATATAACTGTAAAAGTTAAATAGCACAATATATGTGCATAAATTAAACTTAAATTTATTGGGTGCAAGTTAAACTGATTGAAAACACGAATACGCGTATTTTACGATGTATCCAATTTACATCTAATCTCCATAGAACCAATTATGTGGATTAAATAGTCGTAAGTGTAAGCGCATTCTGAATTAATTTAAGCAAACATTCCTTGCATTGATTTTGAAATACTTTTAAAATAAACTGCAGTACTAAAAAGTGAACGATTTTTCATAGCCAGCCGATCATATTAAATTTATTTAAAGTCTCGGTATAATAATTTAATTATTTTAAGTGAGATTTTTGTAGAATTACATTATATTCGTATTATTGGTAGTCTGCATACTTTTGTTTTTAATATTTCTTAATATTATTGTAAATATATTTCATTTGTGATTGGCAGCTTGAGAAACCCGTTATATAGAAACCTGTATTATATCATTGATTTGATGACGGATTGAACTTGAAACAGGAAAAGTCTGTCAGTTGTAATCTTTATTCAAAGACATAAATTAAAAAGGAAACAATCACTTTGAAATAAGGGAAGCCAATTTTATTCTCAATCTTTCTTATCTTTTGTAATAAAATTCAAGCTCGGAAATAAACGTCTTTCGAAGTAACGAAAGCGAATTCTGCTCGTGGTTAAAATCCAGATAATGGAGCGGCTTCTTGAGCTCTCAATCAGCCCCTTCGGCAATCCTCGAAGTGCTGCGCGAATATCCACCTCATAAGCTACTCAGCGCGCGCACGCGATAGGCGTTCATCGGTGGCGCGCGATTTCCGGATTATAAGCCCGTGGCAACGGCATTATACTAGGGTGTATAGCGCTGCTAGGGGGCGGGCGGGTAATAGAAAAGGCAGCGGCTCGTTTGACGAGAAGCTTTTCCTGGGCGTAATTGCGGGGCGGCCTCGCGAGGCCGCCGGGATTAAAAGTGACCGTAATTTTGATACCGGCAATAAAATCACGTAGCAATTTATACGCGCGAGGGTTAGGGGAGGCCAGGAGGTGCGGCTCTAATCCTACTCGGACGACGCGATCGTAAAGTCGCTGCGGATGTGCGGTCGCGAGCGCCACAGCCGCCGCGCCGCCGCCGCCGGGCGCAGAGGAAGCGCTACACTTGAGTTTTCCCTGACCGGGACAGGGGCTACGATCGGTCGTTGCCCGCTTCCTGCGTCACAGGGGATGCACTGGAATTCGTTTTGAAGATGGCTCCTCGAAAGAGTGTGTCTGCGCTTCTATGTATTTAAAAGGTACTTCGAATTTTTGGTTCTTTATGGGGAATAGAAGCGGAGAGGATGCCTTACGTAAATTGAAAAAAAGTCATCGACACTAGATATATCTATATATATATACGTTTCGGAATATCGCCAATCATTTCAATAACATCTAGAATTCAGTTTACCTATTCATATTTATTCAATTGAATTGTAATAAGAGATAGATTTCATAAGGTTATTTGAATAAACATTGTAAGTTATTAAATTCAGAATATTTTGTATGCTCAATATTGATTTTCTTATCTTATCATATAAAATCAAACGTATACTGCGTTATCTACAACAAATTGTTACAATTATCAAATCTTGTGTTCAAAAAACTTTGGTATGTTTAATTTATACTTTGTATTATTACAGAAATCAAAAAATTAAACTTTCACTTAATAGCATACTTAACTTTCTATTAAAATTGTATTTGATAACATTGATCATCGTTAAAACATATGACTTTTAAATTAAACTAGGTTTATTCGAAGCATGTTAGGCATAGAGGAAGATAAAACTGAATTCTAAAATTACTTTTTTCACGTATTATTAATACGATGAATTGAAAGAATAATCTTCTTTCAAAAATACCGTGTACAATAACAATATTTAAACGAATTAAATAAGTAGTAATATCTATTTTAACGGTGCGATTAGCGTTTCCGCGATAATTTTTAGCGAAAAGTTTAATTTGAACCTTGGTACTGTAGAACAGGGCAGAAAAGCTGGGTGTATTAACGAAATGTTTGCCCCTTTATGGAAAGTATAAGCTCCCTTAATTCCCTTAATTAACCCTCCATTAAAGGCGATAATGAAGTGGTGGATCTTTTGGTTCTCATCGCGTGCACCCGCGCGGCCTGCATCTCCGGGGCTCAATAACTCGGCGCTTACCCCGGGCGCGGCGTGACCGAAATACAAACGGCCCGCTCGGTGGAGCGACAATCTCAATGGTAACAATAGCACCTGCGGTGGCGGCGGCGCGCGCTTGCGCACAAGTGGCAATTTGAATGAGCTTCGCCAGGGTTTGCCCCGCGATTTGCATGCCTCCGCTTTTTCCCTCGGCCGGCTTTAAGGCTACCGCCAATATACGCCGCGCTGCGGGCTTAGGCGGGATTACCGGCCCCATTAACGTAATTAATACCATTACAGCGACGCAGCGAAGACAAAAGCCGCGAGCCTCGTTTTTGTCGCGGCGAGATGTATGGGCGGCATTAGGCCGCGCACGCGTTTCACGCTCCGACGAAGTCGGCGGTCTGCGGGAGCGGCTCTGACCGGCGGGAAAGACGCGCCGCTAAGCCAGGGCGGAGATTCGACTTTCCCCCACGCGTGCCAAGGAAGTCGGGGCCACGTCCCCGAGCGGGAAAAAGTTCCGGCCACTCGCCGCGTAATCCTGTTCCGGTGCGGCGTCCAAGGGGTGGAAAACTCGCCTGTTGCGGCCCCGAGGAGCAGTGCGACTGTTCGCAGGTGCGTTTTCTTGTTTGCACAAGGGAAACTTGGGCGGCGTAATGGCGGTTCGCTTTGCCTAACTTTTAACTGGCTGGTCAATTTGAATTTTAAACCGGGCAATGAGGTGCGCTCCTACGTTAAAGAAGGCTGCCTAATGACTTTTAAAATACCACGACCTGCTGTTAGAACGTCAGAGAACTTTTATAATAGGTTTTCTCCGGATACAAGTGTTATATAGATATGCGTGCAATATTAATAAGTTGCGGATGAAAAGTATTCAGACGCAACGAGCGGTCGAAATTGACGTTTGATAAATTCTGAACATTATTTCATTTTTCGTTTCCTGATATTTTATTTATACATTTGCAAAATGTAAAACTTTGTGTAATTTTATTAATCCACGTTGTTGCTTATGTGTGCCGCTGATGCATAAGGAATGGCATAAATACGAGTATAAATAACGATTCCATAATAACATTATTTGTGGCTTCATTTGAAATTTTGTAAATTTCATTTAAATGTAAAAAAAACTGTCATAAAAATCTCATGATTTTACAAAATCTATATTGTTACATCCCATATTTCAAAAGCAAAAAGCGCGTTGGGTTGAATTTTACAATGACCATCTTTTTTGTTATAATACTTATCCAATGTTAGATCTAGCAGTAAAATTTTGGCTCTGCAATCCCAGATGAAGCTAATGTGCAATAAGTGTGTATACTCGTACCTTGATCGTAAATATATCCCTAAGACTGAAACTTTCATCGATACCAGTCGCAATAAATACAAAGAATGGAAGCGTGGATCGAAGAAGTCTAATATCTTCGGAACAATCGTACATATACTCGCAAATCAAAGGACCGCGGCAAGCGAAAAGCGAGCTCGAATTCCTCCAATTCCGGAGGGGATCGGGCGAGTTTTTCCAGAACGACATTTGGTCCATCTGCGGACGAGGAAAGCCTAGCAATGGCTCGCGGAATCCGATACCCTTTGAAAAGCGTAACCGAGTCCATTATGGCACATGACAAACGGCCCCGAGAAACCTCGCGGACTTGAACGATCTAAAAGCGCGCGCGGGAGTAAACTCCTCGCCTTTACGAGGCTTAGCCCTCGGACGGACCTACGCGTCGCCTCGTCCTCTGGAAAACGTGATTTCCCGCGGCGGCCTCCGGTGCGTCACTCGCGCGCGGGGGAGATGTAAATATTTAAACTGGCCGCGCGAGGATTGACAGCCCTCCGGTATATCCCGGGTCGATAAAGTCACGCGGCCCCCCCCCCCGCACAAAGGAGCGGTCGGGCGAAGAAAGCGTCGCTCGCGCTGGTCTTTTTCCCCTCCTGCATAGCAGGCGCCTGCGTCCCCGGCAGAAACGTCGAGGCTCGTATATATATATATACTACGCGAGTTCGCTCGCCGGCTTCGTTTTTCCCGCCCGCCGAGCGCTCTCTCGCCTAGGAAATACATTTCGAGCCGGGGCGCCAACTGCCGCCTGTAATTGGCCTTGGACATTCGGCCGGATTGGCTTTTACGCTCAACCCGCGGCGGCAGGTGCCCGATAATAATCGACTCGTAAACGTCCCGATTGATTTACACGGCAGCGCGCGTAGTAGGCCCCCGCGACTAATTTTTCAATACCGCCCTTTAGCATTGGGAAGGCGCTTTAGACCGACGTGTCCCGTCGACCAGGATGAACGAGCGATCGATCACCCCGCCACTCGCCACGCGCTGTTTTGCTCAATTAACCTAATGGACCGGCCTCCCATACCTTGGCGGAACTGCGCCGTCTGGAAGCGCCCGCGAAGCGTCCGAATCCCCGAGCTTCCATCAAAAGCTCGGGCAGCCCCGGCTCACTTGGACAATTTAAATCTCGGGCGCTCGTGCAACAGAGTAAGGCGGGCAGACGGTGCACAGGCTCTCGTCCCCGGTCAAACTTGACGCATCTGGGGAACAAAGCCGGGCGACCGTCGGAGGAAAATAACGTACATCGCCCGACTGTTTGTTGACCCGCGGGTTAAAGACGTCAGTAGGGGGAAGGATAGCGCCGTGTGCATCGGCGGCGTCGGCCCGACTACGACCGGAGATTCGACGGGCGGCCTGCATTTGCCTCGGCCGGCCTCTCTTTCCCCCGCATCCTCCTGCCGGCATCCAGTGCCTCTTTTTTTTTCCTTCTCCCCCCCATCCCCCCCTCGCCGCCGCTTCCTTTCGCCTCGCTTTCCTACCACGCCCCCCGTGTATTCGTAGGCGCTCGTTTATTAAAGAGCCGAGGCGAGCGGTAAAAGCCTGTATATATCGGCCAAACTCCTCTTTCCTCGATTTCCTAGGCCGCTCGTAAGTTTGTTACGCCGATTTGATCGGTACGCCGCTCGCGAGGACTCGGCGCGCGCATCTGGGTAACGTGGATAACGGGCAGGTGGCTAATCGGCAGGTCTAGCGCGTTCGTCGAGCCAATTGGTCGAGTGCGCACGGCCAATGGACAGAGGGATTTTATCTCCGAATTCACACTATCACGGACGAAGATTGCATTACGCGGGGCGAAAGACAATATCGAAAAGCCATCGACATCGGGGCGGTTTCTTTTTTTTTCCTCCTTCTCTTCGCCCGCGCCCGGTGATTCGACCGGTTGGGCGCCCCTGCAAAACGGCCCTCCTCTGATTAAGCGAGCACCTCGACCGAGGGGATATTGAAATAAGGGGGCGATGATTCGCCCGGCTGGCTTAAAGGGCGCGTGTATTTAAAGGGTCTACTTTTCCGGCGGAAGCCTGGCTCGCTCGCGGCGTCCCTGTCGGGCGAGCGGCGGCGCTCCTTCGCTCGCGCTCCCTTGAAATGTCGCGCAATTCGAAAATGAATGACACTCCACTTTGACGTGCGTGGATAAAGAAGAGGGTAGGGTAAAAGTTGCCCCGGGTCTCCCCCCGGCGCACTCGGCTCCCGGTCCGTGCGCCTCGTCCCCATTGTACCGGCGGCACAAAGACGGGAAGGTAGGGCGTTCGCGCGCGGGCGAGAGAGAGAGAGAGACGCGGGTGGTCGGGGCGCAGAAAGAAGAAGAAAAAAAGGGTAAGAGGAGAGGCCCGCGCGGGCGCCGGGCAAAGTGGGGGAGAACAAACGTAAGTGTCGCGTGTCTGTTCAAACACACTTGGCGCTCGCGTGGCCCCGCTGCAGCGGCCTCTGCCGCTCGGCGGCCCCACGCCCACCTAAACGCGTGCACGCCGTGGCGTGAAGGCGTGCGCCGCGGCGCACCTTTGCGTAACCGAAGCCGGTGAAAATCATACGCTTGCCGCGTAGCAAACTATGATCCGCGCGTGCTCTCCGGGGGGACTCGGAGCCCCCAGCTGCCCACCGCGCCCGATTCGCCGACGAGTCGTAATCCCTAATCCGGAGATGGATTTTTTTTTCTCCCCCGCTGGTGTGGCTCTCCGGGTCCACGGAAAGAGGGACCCGACCGTCGCGGGGTTAAAACAGTCGACTCGGGCCCACTGATCCTCGTATTCTGGCTTTGGATTAGCTGCGCGGGCCTGGAATTCGCAGTGGATGTCGCGCAATGCCGCCAATCTATCCCGCGTCCGCCGCGGCAGATTCGATTCGCAGTCGGCGGTGGCGCTACCGCCGACGCCGGCGACGCTAATGCGATTCAGGCCGTCGCGCGGGGTAATTGTATTATAACCCGCTTGGGCCGGAAGCGCCGGTGCACCTCAGCCTCCTTCCCGCCGCCCGTAGCGCTCTTTGCATCCTTGATTGAATCCGCTCCCCCGATGTCGATCGGTCACCTTTGCAGCTCCGACGAGTCCTTATCGCAGCTTCCTACCTTCGATCGAAATGTTTTCCTTCCTAATTGTTTCTCTGGCGAGAGGTTATAAACGCCTCCCATGATTTAGTTGACTTGCTGCGCCTCCCGTGGACTTTTCTCCTCCTCCCCTTGAGCCAAACCCCTTTTACCTCAACCGCACGGGTAATCCGTCTTTAGCGCAGGATAAGTAGATTGATAAAAGAGAGCGACGGCAATCCCTTCTGATCTTCTTTCTCCTTTTTCACTATCTCTTTGTATATTCCTTTACGAAAATTCGCTTGAACAAGCAAAAGGTTATGGTATATTTCGATTTTGCTTATAATCACTTATTTTTCCACATTTATATTAGGGATCTGGAAGTGTTCATTGATCATGTGGTAATTGTTAACTTTGTTACAAGTAATAATGTACAAGTAAAAAACAAAAAAGAAAAAAACGCGTTTCGAATTTTTTAATAAAGGATACAAGGAAATTGGAAAGGTTTTCAATTTCCTTCAAGTGTTTTCCCTGCAGTTGTTGAACCTGCAAACATCATGGATGCGATCAGTTGCATTGGCCAGGCGGGCAGAAACCTCGTCAAGCCATTGAAAACATTCGCACTGTTCTATCTGATGTCTGCGCGCGGATTGCCAGGTGGACAAACAAAAGCGCAAAAATCCACGGGCAGTCGATACGTCGAGGGCTGCGAATTGAAAGCACCGCGTCAGCCGCGGGTCCGTAACCCAATGTCGAAGTTGGTCAGCCCGCTCGGACAAAAGTGGCAAAAGTTTTCGCGGGGTTCGTCAGACCTCCGACCGCGCGCGTCCCCGTAAAATCGTGTCTTCGGCCGACGAGATAGGGGCGCCCGGTAACCAAGGCAGCTCCGTTGGCATCGCACTAACAGCGGCAGCCCAATTAGAAAGATGGGCAACTGGCGCGAAGGCTCGCGGGCGACACCTGCGACGGGGACTTTCTTATTATTTCGCCGAGAGGGAAGAATGAGAACCGAGCCGCGAGGTTCGCCGTAATTGGATCGAATCGAGTTCGGCCAACGAGGAGGAAGAGTCGGCTCTTCCCCCTTAAATTGCAATTATTCCGGGCTCTTGCGCGGCGCGGCCGCGAGGGGGCCGGGGCCGCCTCCTCGGTACTCGTGGGGCGTAGGCCGGCGAGCTTGCAAGCTCGCAGCGACGCGCCCTCGTCAGCCGCGGAGAGACCCGCGGCGCTTTTTATTCCCGGGACGGCTGCAGTGCGCCCCCAGTTTGTTCTCCGAGGATAAGCCCGGCGCGCAGTCCTCGCGTATGTCCCCGATAAGCCGCGTCCCCCGGCAATCTAGGCTCGCCCGGGGATTCGTTAAAAGCCACTCGCACGCTAATGCCCTTTGAAATTGGACGCGGACCCGGCCGAGAGCGCCTCGCACTGACGCGTTACACCGATACTAATGACGGTCCTTCCCCGGCCTGAAACCATTTGCGCCGCATATCCCGGGGCACGACAAAAACGGAGAAAAACAAAAAAACAGGCGCACAGCCGCAGAGACAGAAAAAGTGCATTAAGTGACAAAAAGCGAGGACGCCGGGCAATAAAAATCCGGTGGGCCGCGGCCGCCGCGGCAAACAATTCCCCGAAATAAAGAGCCATGTAGGTGGACCGGGCGGCCGGGCCGAGCCGCGTAACGAGCCATCGGGACGTCGCTAAAAGTCAATTTGTCGCGCGGCTCCCGGGGAGGAAGCGCGCCGGCCCGGGCAAACAAGCTCAGGCCGCGGCAAAGCCTCGCCGCCTTTTTTTCACCCTTGTTTATGCCGGGGGGCCGGTGCGCCGGCCCTTGTTAGCCAGCCCCGCCCGGAATTCAAGACGCGCCGGCCGCGCGCCGTTTAGGGGGGACAAAGCCACCGCCCTCGGCAATTGATTCTCGCGGCGGGCGCGAGGAGCGCCGAGGGGCCATTGTACCGTGCGGCAAATTGACGCGCGGGCGTGCGCCCCCCCCCGCGAGATATGGGCACGTGCCCGGCCAAGCCGCACTCGCCGCCAAGTCACGCGACTCGCCCGCCCACGAGATGCGCCTCTGCGCGAAGTCGCGGCTCCTTCGACCTTCCGCGATAAGGGGCTTTGCGAACAACTGTCTGTGGTCACGCTTTGCTCTCTGACTTCCTCCGAGTCGCTTAAATCCTACTCGCCAATTGTTCGCTTTGCTTTTCTGTTGCAGTCTCTTGGTTCGTGACCAAAAATGTATGGACAGATGCAAGCTTTGCATTTTTCATTTATTTTCCTAACGATCGAAATCGAATGAATTTTGATTCGAAAGGCTTTTGTTCGATTCGACTATTTTCACTCTTACTCCTTTTCAATACAGACCGCGTAGTAATTTGAATTAAAAATCTCAGAAAAATATTGAAATTTTAGAAATCGATACTGCATTACATTGTTCAAAGTATAGTAACTCGGCTTTATACTGTTATATTAAAAAGCAATTAATCGTAATATAGCTTTAAATATTCATAACAAATAATTACAAGATTTTTCCATAATTAAAAATTTTATGTAGAATTTATACACCCAAAAATATTTAAAATCTGTCATTATTGAGGAATATACTACGCATGTTTTAAATATCGTAAAGGACATTTAGATTGTAACTCTGTAATAACGGTAGTATATATTTTAATAATTTTATCTTGCAATGAATCATAAGAACCATGATTTATAATAAAATAATTAAATTATGCGAGTACAATAAGCTCTGAAATTTTTAAGACTGCTAAATTCTACCGTAAGCCGTAATGCCATTAACAAACTTGTATGTGGCCCCAAAGTTGCGTTAAAAATAAATAACAGGCTTAATATTGTGGCGTGCGGCTTACTTGTGGGCGTTCTTTACTACGGACGTCGTGTCCCCGAATGAAACTGCAGCTTCGTAGGCCACACGGGTCGTGTCGCGAGGCACTGCCCGACCTCGACAAACGGCGCAGTCAAGCCGTGGCTAATTGTTTCAACCATCGGTTCGAAAGCCGGGGGCAATCGTCCCCGGCGCCAATAGAATTCGCACGCGTGCGCTCTTTTTCTCGGCATCGAGGCCTCGATGCGAGAAAAGCCAGGATGGGCCCCCCCCCCTTGCGACTGCATCGGCCCGCCCCTCCCCCCCCCCCCCGGCCCCCGACGCCCCACGAAATTGCCAATTCCCGCGATGCGCCGTGGCGCCTTCAAAGTGAAATCGAGCGGCGGCCTTTCGCGCCCGAGTTTTCTCGCTCGCGCGTCCGCGTTCGATTGGGCTTTTGTGAGCGGCACTTGCTTCGCCTCCCCGGCCGCGCTTTGCCCCGACCACCCGCCAGTCCCAATCGATTGCTTTTAGACCCTTTTTTTTTTTTGCACACGGTGCAACGCACAGAGGTGCGCGGGAAAAGGCGCCTTTTTCTCGAGTCGCGGCCGGCTGTACCCTGCTGAGAAATTAAAGGTTAATCGCGGAGGGTTAAGTGCTGATGAGGATTGGAAAGTCCCCTCCCCCCGTACCCCTGGCCATTAATTCCCTATTTCGTCTTGGACCTTGCTTCCCGTCCGTCCTGATGAGAGAGATCCGTATTTTTCCAGCTTCTTTTTTCCGGGAAGAGCATGCGCGATAAAGCGGCGACAAATCGCAGGTATCAACGGGAGCCAAATGAGTCGGAAGAAGCACGGCATGACAATTATTTTAATGACTGTGTATATATATCGGGGCTGATTTTTATGCCGTTGCATTTACAGACAGTTTGATGCCCCCCAAGCGGATGCGCACCATTAGGCAAATGAATTTCGGTGCCCATTATTTCGAGATCTCGCCGAGGCTCGCACGAGCCGTCATCATTTAATTAGGCGAACTGCGACCTGGAAGTCATTCGAGGACAATTGGCACCTCTTCTTTTACGTAGATATTTCCAACGGAGCCGGGGCGGGGGGGGGGGGGGGAATGGTCGACCTACTTTAAAAACGTTAAAAACACACGGTTGGCGAGTGCAGGCAGCTGCGAAATCGTTAGTCGTGCCGAGGCAATATTTCCATTAGCAGATTCAATCGTCGCGGCGCAGCCTGGGGCGAAAAACAGCGAGTCGATTTGGCGGGGGTGTGGGTCGACGGGAAGTTTTTTACAGGGGGCGGCGTGGGGAGAAAAAGCTCGGGCGGCCGTCTGGGATTTTCGCGCCTCGGCAGCGTTCTCTAATGAACGTCGATTCCCGGGCCGGGAGGCCGAAGTCGTGGGTCGGCGACCGGCTCCGGGCGCGTGCGGTCGCGGCGAACGAGAATTTTTAACGAGTACACGCGCTGCCCGAGTGCGGAAAGGCGAGGAAACGAGTTGGAAGGAGCCGAGCGAAATCTTGGATCTCGAGGGGTGGGTCTCGTGGCAGAAAACCAAGGCGCCGCCCGTCGAGGGCCGGAAGAGTGTGCCGAGTAAATATCTGCGCATCGGTAATTAGATTCGATCCCCTCCAGTAAGCTCCTCCGAACTTTCTTGCACCTGCCTTCTCGTAATCTCCCGCTGGCGCGCGTACCTAACCGAAGGGCAGGCGGCTGCTGCGACGAGCGTATAACGACGCCTTCCGTATTTTCGGACCGAGCTTTTCCCTCGTTATTTACCGCGAAACTATTTTGCAATTTAATGTATCCGCCTGGGCCGAGAAGTCAGCAGCTTCACCCTCGGATCGCGCGGTTTTTACCCTCGAGTGCCGGATGGCATTTAATTGCATGCATACCTCCTGGCCGCGCGCCGACAAAAAATTGGCGCGCGTGTAAGCCCTGCCCCCTCTTCCCTTTTTCTCAGCAGCGCGCGCAAAGAGTTTAATCGAATCGACGAGCTGCGATATCGGGCTGAAGCACCACCTGCGATAGGTTCGGTGAGGAGGTGCCGCGTACGAATACATGCATATCATAAATATTTAGCGGGACGGGCGGGGCAAAAAAGTCCATTAAAATTACTATCATATCCAGTGGAGCCTCCCCGGCCCCAGCCCCCGCACTCGCGGCTCGCCCCTGGAGGAGAGCGTGCTTTATTTTCATGGGACGCGTTGACGCGTGCGACTCGGTTTTGTTTCGCCGCCGCCCCCGCGGGCGCGGCTCGTTTTTTCTCCCCCGCCAGATCCTGGCGCAGCCGGCGCCTCGCGTCCGGTTTGACGCCGCCGCCAGTATCTTTTTACGACTCCCTTACAGTAGTACTGCTACATTGGATTTACACTGACTGTGCACTCGTAATCAGGGGGACTGTCGACGCTCGCGGATACAGTCGTGTTTGCCTCGGGGGTGCGGTACAATCGCCAGCTCCAGCCCTATTGACGGCTCGTCGAGGATTTTCCGCGTGGACGACTCGGCGTGACCGAGAAGAAATGGACTTAAGGGGGTGTGGCAACCAACGGAAGGAGGAAAGATGCAGGGTGCGAAAGTAACGATCGGCGTCCGGGCGCGTTCCCCACGGTCACCGCCTCTACCCGGCGGCCTCGAGCGGATCAGTAGTAACGGTCCGCGCGTGCTCGGACACCCGTGAGAGTGACGCCGGCAGCCCTTTTTGTCCTCGCTTTTTCCCGGCCTTATCGCGATTGGAAAAGCATTATTTCGCGTAACGATTAAAAAGGAAGCTCGCTCTGCCTGGATAACGAAACAGCGACTGGACCGGCCGGCTCTGTGCCAATAATATAGAGGTGGAAAAAAAACCGGGCGAAGGGAGGTCGAAAAGGGATGCCGTATTAAAAAAGCGGACGAAACAATGGTCGACAATAACGCAAGTTAATAAATCTTCAAGTCCTGGAGTTTTTTTCGCAACGTCGCGACTACGAGTCGAGCATGGCCCGCGGGAAGGACGCGCTCATGGCGGGACGAGAGGGAGAGAACTAGGCTGCGGCCTTCCGGCACGGCCGTCAAGCCCCACGCAACGCGGGTTATTATTAAAAAAGTTGGGGCTTGTTATCTCCTCGGGGTTCGGCCATTAATTTGAGCGTGGGCCAGGACCGCCGCGGAATCTCCGGGCGGCGCCACAGGTCCGTCGCGTATGAATAACGCGCCTTGGTCGCCGGGCGATATCCAGGAGGACCAGGTCGGCGGGAACCCCTGCCCCGAGTGGCCCCACATAAATATTGCGCTTACATTCGCTTTCGCCGGGGAGCCGGGCTGAAATATTTAAGCGTATTTAGATTCATAAGTGTGGCGCGTCGGCCACATTAGCATGAATATGCATCTCGGGCGCGTGCGAGCGATGCGCGCGATCGCGTCCGGGGCGCGCGTCACCGAAGGGAGAAGCTCAGCTCGGGCGCGGGCCTGCGCGACCTGCCGCATCCCGGGCGCTGCGAGTGGTTATAAATAAAAACGACGTGGAGAGGGTCAGGGGAAAAAATGCGTCGTTACTTCCGGCCGAGGGGCGGCCGGGGGTATAATGCCAGTCGGCTGCGCTTCGGGCGTCACCGGGCCGTCGTGGCACCCATCAAAAAAATGGCGAAATTCAAAGTTGAAATGCAAAACTCGGTCCGCGCGCACTCGTTGTCGCGTAATACGAGCTCCCGCCGCTATTGTTCCCCCGGGTCGATTGATGGCCGCCCAGTGACTCTTTTCGCCCCGTCGTCCTGAATTAGCGCTGATTTTATTGAGTGCTTGTTGCGCCTGCCTGGGTAACGTTACGAATGTACGGTTAAGTACCTCAAAAATTATCCGGAAAATAGGTACAGGAATGTACATTTCCAACCTGGTTTCTGCCTTTTTCCGGCATTTTGAAATGATAGATTTTGAATTTTACAAAGAATCATGTGCCGGATTGTGTACTTGATCGTAATTTAATGCATGCAACTAATGCGACATAAAGTTTCATCGTATTGCAAACTGTTACCTGCGCACATAGTAATGTGCGTGGAAACTGTGAACGATCGAATAATTTCAATTTTACAGTGCCAGTACATTTAACAAAGGGGCCACGTGATACAAAGTACGAAAACGAAATGCATTCATCTGAATTCATACGTCAATTAAAATAAAAGCCAATATAACAGGAAAAGATTTCCCTACATATTATAGACTCGATTATTGACATTTAAGCTTTGAGTCGCCCCTAAAGTATAAATCAACACGAGAATATGTACAGTATGTCAAAGATGAAAAACTTTATACACGCAGCACCCGTCGTTTACATTCATAATGTTTTTGAAAGTTATTTGAAGTTATTACCGAAACATCAAACACACATCGTTGTATGATTAAAGAAGGAGAATGAATGAGCTAGACATAAAATAGATTGTAATAGATTTAAACATATTTATTTTTTTATATTATTTGCCAAAATCTTCATTACCTAAATGAATCTCCTTATTCAGTTAGAATAAGTTTTACATAAATGTTCAAATGTATTGATTTCAAACGATAAGAATGAATATGTTACTAAATAAATATATGCAAGAACATTGCATTAATGTTTTCCTCAAAAACTTATTTCCAAACAGAATATCATTTTATGCTTGGTTCTCGTATAAACTAAAGGAAGTGCTCCTGCTATGCGATACTTGTTCCCAAACATAGCAGCAGACTTTCTTTTCACATTTTCGCAGCTCAATATAAAATGTAGACTTGAAACTCTTATGTCCATAAAGCAATTCATCAAAAATACAATTCAAAATAAAAAAATTGTACCCTTGCGCGCCCGACGAAACTCGATCGTTACTACTTAGGACATCTGTACGATTGTCAAAGTCGACTTTAAATCACCGAATACGTGAAAAACATACGCCTTGCTCTCGTCGAAAATACAGATAGCGTACAAAAAAAAAATGCCGTCGACAAGAGGATCTCGCGGCATTGGCCGTTAATTTGATCGCGAGCTCGGGGTCGAGTGGCTGGAGGCGCGCGTACGTGGCTGTTACATATTTATTAAAGATAAAACAGGCCCTCGAGACGCGGGGCGTTATCCTCCCCATCGTGGCTCGAGGATTTTCGACGGCAGCTCCACTCGGGTTGCATCCTTCCGCTGGCCTCCCGCCTCCCGCCCCTCACCTCGCACTTTTATTCCACACCCTCGGAGCGCAGCGCACTTGTCGATCTCGCGCCATCATCATCCGCTCTCTCTCTCTCTCTCTTTATATCTCGTTCGCTTTTCACGTCGAGCCCGGGGCTACGCCGACGCCGCCTCACTCGCTCCATCCAGTTTAAAAGAGCATTTTTAATTTGATGCCGCAGTCCCGTTGCCGAGGCCATACATATTTAATACTCTAATGCGGACCACAATCGTTTGAATCTATCCTGGATAATTATAATTTCAACATCCTCAATAGGGATACTTATTGCGAATGTGAGATTTCTAACTGCGATTCGTGAATGTAAGCAATATTCCTGGCCCGATCCTGTAATCAACGACACTGGAAAAAGTGCTAATATAGCCGAATAAAAAAAACAAGGAATAACTAACGGCGCGGGACGAAATTAAGTCGAGGATAAAGTAAAAATCCCTCTTGGAAAGATTGCCGGGCTGAGAGTATTCTCACGGGCTTATGTAATTCAAATTTCGCGGGTTAGCCATGCTAATCTCGCCGGACGCGATCGGCCCGTTAATCACATTTGCATTCTCGCCCGGTTAGCAAAAAGACAGGGAGGAGCGCGTCCGTCAATGGCGACATGCGCGGAAAGGTCGCATGCGCGCGCGCGTGCAACCGACTCAGTAGCTGCAGGCGATGGCCCCGCGGCCGCCTCTAACGATATTAGCGCGGCCCTAGGGGCGCGAGGCCGGAATGTGGGTCGTCGAGCGCACCCATTGAAATAATTACGCTCATTGCGCGTTAATTTCGGGGCTGACCGCGGCTTGGAGGTTGGGCGGGGGGCGAGCACCGAGGGAGAAGCGATCCGTCCCCCGGCGCTCGGGACCCGCCCGACCAATCCTCTCCATGCCTGTGTATTATATACACGCGACCCGCGCACTGGGCAGCTATTTATTCACGTGTCGTGGACAGCGCGTCGGCCGGCAAGATATTGTTTCTTCTTGTCTGCCGCGCGCGCGTCGCGCATGATTTCGAATGTGTCCAAAGCGTCGGCAGCGTTCGTATGCGCAACGGTTAGCTAGATATTTCTCTATATACTGCGCCGAGACGATGGCCTCGGAAGAGACGCCGCGCCGTTGTAACGCTCGCGCTTTCCGATACGATAGTTTTCGTGCACGAAATAAGGATAAGCCAATTTTCCTATACCCGGGGGACATTTTACGGGGAGATTTATTTTACCGAGGCGATGGAAGGTTTTTGTAATAACTAATTTATGAGTTTGAGTACTTTTTTTATATTTCTGATGGGTATTCCTGTTTTTATAGCGAGCCGCCTAGAAACAGCCGGGAGTCGTTTTTTGATCTTGTACACGTAAACGTTATTTATCGTTCTGTATTCTATCTCACTAAGCTATTTTATTATTTGCTTTTCCCTTTAGCGTATTTAGGACCCTTGGATACGTTTTCACTAATTTTCTAGAAATGTTACGATCATTAATGCACGCAATGCGTTTATAATCCAAAGAATTTATCGGTGCCCTGCAATCATTACACAAACAATCACTCCATAGCAATGCGTGTACATTACTAACGAGCACATACATTGTATACGCGCGACTGCGGCGAATCGAGAGAATGACGGATATCTCTCTCGAGCTTTTCGCGCTCTGGTGACTCGTGGTATGTTCAGGCGGGCGAAGGAGGCCAGAGAATTATTTGTTCCATAACTGTATGTTTTCAAATTAACAAGGGTAGCGACGCGCGACTCGACAGGACGCGGATGATCGGCGAGGGAAAAAATGTCTGAACCCATGCCGGACTTTTCGGCTATAATAATGAATTGATTGCCAGATCGATGATTATTATTATCTTTCCTGTCGCATAGCTACGGATTCTGAAATGCTCTACTATCCAATTGATAGTTATCCGGGCCGAGCTCTACTAATTATATTCCCCTATTATTTGTGAATCACTTGGCTTATCTGCCAACGAATATCTATACCTACATCATGTCATTAAAATTGTTATCCCTCCGGGACAAGTGGATGGCTGAGCAAAGTATTTCTGACCTCTGTTTGTTATTCCCCCCGTGATATATCGGTCGAGTAATTTTCGAAATTGTTAAAACGTCAACGCCGTTGTACATTTTATATTTGTGACGGATTAAATTCAAAAGTTATTCCCAAGCGGCTGCTGCGGAAAGCTCGAAACCAGTTGAACGCACCGATCTTTGAAAAAGCATAGGGCGAGTTTTGCAGTGCTCTTCGCGCGGGGCAAAGAGAGCGGATACATATACCCGTTGGTGGGTTGTCAGTTGCAGGTGCGCGGCAGACAACTTTTATTGGGATCGCCGACGAGGCTCCAAAAGCGCCAACAGCGCGCAATTTGTAAAGAGGTTTCGTTCCACTGGAGAGCTCAGTCATTGAATCGCAATTGCGCAGATTATATACTTAATCAATTACCGCGGGCATAGCTTCATCCCCGTATAATCGGCTAAAGGACCCATCAACACGGCTGGCTGCGCACGCGCCGCAGAAAGTCGCGGAGCTCCAGACGAGTGTCGTACGCGCGCACCGTAAAAGTTCTCTGCAAACATCCCATCCGCCGCATGCTATTTTCCTAGTCCCTCCGGAGGCTGCGCGCCGCACGCTCGATTCAGCCCCCATAACCATTCTGTCCGCTTTTTTCTCCCCTCACGAGGTTTGCACGAGCGATTCGGGCGCTGCACTAGATACGGGACTACGCGAGCTCCTCCCCGCCCTCCGCGATATTCGGATATAGGCACAATGCGCAGCTGTATAATTGATGGGATCGGTATAGAGGGTCGCGTTACACAAACAGAGCGCGGCTGGTAAATAAAATGGAGCAGCGATCCGCGTCCGGTTGCCGCATCGGTTATACATTCCATTATAATGCAAGCCGCCGCCCTAATTAAGTGGGGCACAATTCGAAGCGCAAGCGCCCGGCGCCGTGCGGTAACAGAATTCAGTAATCAGCGCCTCGCGCTCCCGCCAAAATTGTCACGCGCCGGTTGGCGGATATACGCTCGTGGGGGGTAGGTGGGCGCGTGCGGCGCGGCGCCGGCACAAAAGCAGCCCCCGGCTATGGCTAATCGAGCCGGCAAAAGCCGCGTTTTGTCTGGAAAGCGAGCCTCCGTCTGGAGATGCCGGCCCGCGATATACACATTCGATTGGGAAAGTTTCCCGGAAAATGAATTGGGCGAGGGTTCAAGTAGAAAGTGGATTCGCCTAATCCAATCTTTCCCCCTCGGCCGCGGCAGGTGCGCCGCAGAAATTTCATCGGCTACACTTGATTATAACTCCAATACAGCCCCGATGATTTTATATCGGGCTTTTCGCCGAGCGATACTCCACCGATACCTACACCGCGCTTTGTTATTTACCTATCGTTACAGAGAGTCCCTTCTTTGCCCCGCTTTCGTTAGGAAGGCTAATTGAAATTAATCCAGGTGCGCGAGCGTGTGGCTCTTCATTTCCCCAATCAAGCGACTTCAAAGGGCGACAATCGCGGACGTAAAACATTGATCGCAGCGGTAACTGCCCCTCGTAATGGAATTTCACTCGGGGAAATTATCGCAGCGGCGCCCTGGAGAGAGATAGCAGCCCGCGTCGGCTCTGCGTAGGGGCATGCCGATAACCCGCGCATATCGCGGGCCGATTATTGCCTGAACTATTTCGCAGAGATAAGGATCTCTGGCGCGGCCCGCGTACTCGCGCTCCGTAAGCACCTCGCAATCGGCATTTGTTTTACCGCGTTTGGCTAATTTGTAATGTAGCCGACGGTGGATTATGCGAAGCGCAAGCCTATTTCGCAACATTATCGGTTTATCATTAGGCAAATCACTTTTCGGGGAAGGCCGATGCCACCGAACGGCATCGTCCCCGGCGCTTGACTAATTCCTCCGACCAAACGAAAGCGCGAGCTTAATGGATTTTCATTAAAATTTTGTTCGCGGAATAGCCGCATTTTTCCCCAGCACCCATGGCCCGACCCGCAAGCTAACGGATTGGGGTTAATGGCGACAGATTTATTTAACGGTTCGATTTTTCTCGATTTTCCGGCCGCTATGGCGTTCGGAGTCTCGTAGTCGTTTCCACCGTTTCACGAATCATTAATTTTCATCTAGTCCTTTGTTGTAGAATATTATGATAAAATGATTAAATTTATTTGACGACAACAGTTACATATTTTAATTCTCGAATCCGATCGAATGTTTCACGAAATGATGAAAAATTAAACATGATAGATAACTGATTAAACTGAATAAATTACTATCGCTCCGCGTATTCAAACAAATATTCAAATTATTTGGAAGAATTAAGATAGATTTGCAGGCTGGTCGACAATGCGAAAGATTAATTTTCTCTCGGCAAATACACTAATTATATAACTCGTTAATGTTAATCTATTTGTAATTAAAGTTTTAAATATTTATGGATCCTGTGCACGGGTGACAAGCGCATAATAAACAATGCCAGCTCGTACACGAGGTCTACTAAAATTGTAACGCTTTACGTGTATGCACCCGTTTTGAATATTTATTACATGTGAAACAATATATTTGCACCCAACTGAATAATGCATTCCCTGCAACACTTGCCAAGTCGTATTTGCAACGGTAAAGAGCAATGCCACATACGTGTAACTATACTCGCCCATAGAGGGCCTATATATTAAAAATTGGGTCAATTTTTTATTCATTAGGCCAAAGGTGACGTTATTACAATATAGGATGTTCATAAAGCGCAATATTCTCTACCTATATTGGTGACTTCCTCTTGATGGCCTTTGTAAAACGGTATAATTCGGGTACAGGATCCATGAGGCAAACAAACTACGTATATTGTTCGAGTCAAGTGTAAATTCCATTTTGAAGTGAATTCCGCATTCGGAATATCACTCGATTATTCCTCCGGTTTCTCTTTCACGGGACTATTCGTCATACACGGCGAGTCAGGCTCATGCGAAATAATGATAATAATCGGGGCACGAGCGAGCGAAGCGCTTTGAAAGTTCAATCGAACAGGAAGTAAAATTAAACGCTCGGTGACCGCGTCATACTTGAAGCGGCCGGGCGGCGCCCGGGGAAAATGCGGGCCGCCGACAGGCGCAGGCCGCCCGGCGCGCGTACGCCCGAGCCTCATTACAAAGTGATACTTGCCCGTAACGAAAGGCATAACAATCGACCCAATAACACGAATCCGGAGGCTGACCGCGCGGCATCGATTCCCCAAAGCCCAATCCGCCCGGGCAGCTCGACTCGAGCGTCCGAGCCGGGGGCCACTCGGCATCGAGCGCCTCCGCGTCCTACCTCGAAAAATCCAGCGGCTGCCGGCGACACGTAGGGCAAAATATTCCGGGGAGCACTTTGGGTTATATATACCGGGGGTTGAATCCCGCGCGATACGTGCGGCCGACAGCCGATGCGGCGGCGTCTGCGCGCGGGGCCTGCATATTATGCAGGGGCGGCCGCGTTTTGCACCTTGGCCGCCGCGGGCGAGTCGGGCGGGCCAAGCGGGCGGAGGGGGGCGGCGGCTAATACGCTTTGCTCCTTGAAAAATGCAGCGGCCGAAGTGGGCCGGGCCCGCGCGGCCGGATTACCAAGTTGCGCGGGCCCGCGGATTTTTCGAGCGGCCCGGCGCCACGCGCAATTTTCATCGGGTCCGCTAAGTCCTTAAGCGGCTTACGATTACGGCCCCTGTACGGCCCGGGGCGCAGATTCCGCGGGCGCAGCTGTAAGGTGACGTTTCTTCAAAGGGATTGCCGCGCCCCGCCCGGGGATTACACGGCTCCGGGGGAGAGAGAGAGAGAGAGAGAGAGCCCCGGGTCCGCTGCCAACTTTGACGGGGGGGAGTGTTATCCGACCGGGGCGGGAGCGACTCTCGGACCTTGCCCGGCTTCGCGGCCCTCTTCAATTAGCGGCTATTCGATTTGGAGGGGATCTTCTTAGGCGGGACGCGAGGCCCGCGGACCGCCTCGGAACTTGCCGCGGGAGGATAGGGAAACTTTTCGGAGGCGTCCCCGCTCTTCCCGGGCGAGCCTCGAGACGTCGGGGGGGCCGCCGCGGCGCGTCGGGGTCTTCATAGCCTCGCCAGACAATGGCTAGCCCGAAAGCGAGTCAAGCTCGACCCACGCGCACCTGCTGCTACTTGAAAGATTGTTTCTGCAATCCGACGCCCTGCAGTCCTACCTTGATGAAACTACGTCGGCAGTCCACCTAATCGCCTTACCTTTTCCCGGAAATTTCACAATTTTTATGCAGTCCTTGTTTCACTCGGCTAAAGCCAAGCTCTATTCAAATATCTAAAAATAGCCTGAAAATGTAATAATAAACGTATATAGGCATACCTAAAGGTTTATTAACTGAGGGATGTACCGAATGCCGAAAGCTAATTGAGACTTAATACAAAATCTATCAATAGACTCACCTAAAGCTCCTGTGAATTTTGTACGAGGACAGAGATCGCTTAATAACTATTCGTCAACTATTAAATAGGTGCCTATATGTACGTACCCATCGCAGTCTCTTCAGAAAAACCGTTTCCACGCAAACTCGTTACACCCCAGCTCGAGCGGTCTCACCGAACCGGCGAGGCTGTAAAGCTCGCTGGGCTCGAAAGGCCGCGCCGGGGACCGATACTACGGGGGCGTGTTTTCCCCGGACGCGACGGGGTAACGGCCGAGCGCGAGGCTCAGCGCCGCCTTCACACTCGGCCTGGCACGTATTTGGCCATCGGCCTGCCGCCTCCCCGCCCAGTCGATGGAGCCCCGCGCCGTGGCCACGCGCCCCTGGCCCTCGATCCTGCCGCCACGGTAAACCCCTCGCGTCCCCGCGGCCCTACTGATAAGTAACGGGGACAGGCGGAATGCCACTGCGCACCGCGGCGTAATGAGCACGCGATCCTAGGGCAATAGGCTGCCTCCGTCCCGGATGAACGAGCGCCCGGAGATTAAGTGCCATTGTGATTCCCGATAGGTCTTCGAATGGCGACCGTGTCCCGCCTCTTGTTATAATGTTCGGTTTTACCTTCAAGTTGATTTAGCCGGCGGTTTTATTAGATTCGAGAAAGTAGTGCTGGAGGGGACTATGAAACGGTGCGCGCCACAAAGAATACCTTTGTCTACAAAGGATCTTTCGTGTTCCTCATTAGAGATAAAAGCTCCTGTGGTATTCGTTAGATTTAATGTTACACGGGGGTGAGCGTACTCTAGAGAAAAAAAAATCAACTGGATTTGTAATTTAACGGCTCGCTTAATCAGATATTTGCTTCGACTAAATGGAAAGTCACCTTTTCATTATTATTTAATTTACACAAATGAAAGCTGTTTTCATGAAAAGCTACCCTTGGAGAATTTTTTCTTTGAAAAGTTTATTCGAAATAATCCATCGACATGTATTTAATTCGACCTAATTTTCTAGAATTCAAAGTGAGCTTTTAAAAATTCTCGGCGATAGCCCACGGATTTCATTCGAATTATTTTTCGAAAAAATTTAAAAAAGAATGTAATAGATTTTTATATTCTGTGTACAAAACATTCAATTTCTTTTCGGGTGGTTTTAAAAATAAATTAAAAATTTGAAACACTATGATACCTATAAATTTGACCATAAAGCTTTCAATCAATGTCGTTGCATAAAAAATTGAAAAATACTCGGATTGCCTTTTAATCTTACAGCTGTGTTGCTCTAAAACAGTATTAAAAATGATTTTACGTTCTTTGCATACAAGGTTTTCCTTTAACATTTGAATATTTTTAACACACGTACAAAGAGCAAAAAACAATAAAATCCGTTTCATTTAATTTCTACACGTACACCTTGCACAGTACACCGTGATTACGAACAGCATGAGAAAACAAATAAAATTTAGTTGAAAGGCTCCCTTCAACTAAATAATTTTACTACCTTCATGGCAGATGATATAAGCTGTTTGTAATCTTCATCAGGTCTGTAACTTAAAAAAAAGGTTGGTAAACAGTGGAGGAAAAGCCCTGTAACATCCGTAGCATTTAATCAAACTCAATCGCCGGCGAAAGGATATTTTTTTTTACACAAACAAATTCGCGCATCGTTTCCTTGCCCAGGGGCTACTAGATGAAAGGACCGAGGCTGAATGTACGCGAAAAATCGAAGAGAAAAAAGGTCTACAGCCGCGCGTTAGCTTTATCAATTTATTAGCGGAAGTGCGTCGCGAGCAGGTCGAGACGCGGACGCCGACTCTCCGGCCACTCGGCGCGTCCCCCTCGAAAAAGGAAAGGCAAAGAGCGACGCGGGCCACGGATAAAGGTGAGGCCGCCGCGCAGCTGGCTTTATGCGCGCGCGCGCGAGCTGCAGCGGCTCCTCTCGTCCCCGCGGCAGACGATCGAAAAACGCCCGGCGCGCGGCGGCTTTTAATTAGGTGCGACTATACGCCCGCGGCGCATCCAGGGCGCGCAACCCCATCGGTAATTAACGCCGACTCGGTGGTCCCGGAGAAGGGGAGCCGTCTAAGTGGGCCCGGATGATCGCTCGTCGAACGTCGCCCTATCTCGTGCCGCGGCTTTTGGAGCGGAAGCTGTGGAGAGATGCTGCCGCGAGGCGGGCGCGTTAATCTAGTCAATGTATGCGCGTTTTTCTCTTTTCAAAAATATGCAAGCCTCCTGTCGCTGAGCTCCTGCCTAACAGCCAAGCTCTGCCCGTCTGCTCGGCTTGAGCGCCACGTTAAACGAAAACCCCGTTAAAGACCAGCAAAATTTACGTTTATTCCTTTGTCCCCGGCAATTCGCCACCCCGGCACCGATGAGATTTATCTTCCGATGCGACATCCACCGATGCGTCGAAAACATCGCTGCGGGCTAAAGTTTCCCAGACGCGGGGCCAGACGGGGCGTACAAAAGCCAGCCGATATCTATTCCCAGGGCAAGCCCTGCGCGTGAATCGAGGGCCGCTTGGCTTTTCAGCCGCGAATAGTGCAGGCTAGCTCGGCGGCGATTAGGCTGATTTTCTCTGCCGCGCCGGCCAATGAAGCGAAACGAGCGCGAGACAAAACCGGCGGGGGACCGGCTCGATTGGAAAGCATTAACCGACCGCGCGGGCAATCGGGGGGCCGGTGAAAGGCAAGCGCCGCCGGCTTTGATGGGTCCGCGGGGAAAGAACGCCGGCGCCTCTCTCGAAACGCCCGGCCGGACAAAAGGGGCCGATCGATCGAGCCTTTCCGCATCGCGCGCTTCTAATTCCAAGGCGGGGCTGTTTGCCGAACCGGGGCCACGTCCGCGAGGGCCGGACGAAATCCAGGAGGCAAATGCGCCGGGGAATCAACTGCGCGGGCCATTTTTTCCCGCGGGCGATCGAGCCGGGGTCTGAGGAATGGCTGGTGATTAGCCGGGCGCCGCCGCCAGCCGGCCCTAGGTGCTTTATTGTTTTTTCGCGGGAGATGGGTGGCCCCTCGTTACGGCGACTTATCGCTTTTTGATGGCCCCCCCATTCATCTGCGGTCACCAGATTTTTCGCTCCAGGGCTATTGGCCGTCGCTGCTGCGCCTGGGGCCCGATTATATCGGGCTAATGATTCGCTTTTCCTATCTAGCGCCTGGCAGAGTTTCCAGCGCTATGTGCACCGCGGAGTCCAAACATAAAAAGGCCAAGAGACTGTACGAGCTTTAAATAGCCAGTAATTAATTAGCACACGCGTCCTTTAAATTACATATGTAGTTATGAAAAAAGTTTTAATAATTCTATTAAATGATAAGAGTTAATTAAATCTCCATTTTTAATCATAATTTAATACGATACTTGACAAGATCTAGTACTTTAATCCAATGTACAATCCAATCCACAGATATTTTACTCTTATTTTTGTATTATTACTATTATCCAATTTAATTAGATATACTTTTTTAAGTATCAGGCATAAATTTACTTGCACTAATTATCTTTTGAAAACTGTGGAATGAAAGAGAATACGTTATATAATTGATCCGACTTCTAAAGATACAAGTAAAATTAACTTTTTTAATCACTATGAACAACTATGTAGAAAGACAAATTTAAGATATCTTTCGTAGAATTGTCAAAGTTTATAACTATTCAAAGCAATATTTATAAAAAAATATCAACAGAATATAATTTTCTCACATAGAAAAGCAAAAGTATTGTAAATATCGTGTTTATTTTAATAAAAAAAGTTTACCTACTTAAAAATTTTAAAACAAGAAATACTAAGTTCAAGTATATACGTATAGGATGCATGGAATCGAGTTACAATTTAGTTTCGCAGCGAAGAAACTCCAAAGTCTCGTACTATAGTCCTTCGACTGACATTGTCCATTTCCAACCTTCGACATGCCAGACGGCTGAGAAATTCAGATCTACATTTAGTCGTGTCAGCACTCTGTATAAATTCATGTTTAAATTTATAAGAAGTATATTATGAGTTTTTACAACTATTAGCCATCTTTGAATTATTCGATGTTTTTTGTGATATTGGATAGTTTTGTACAATTTATATTTTTATTAAGTATATTTTCCTATAATTCTTCACATTGTTTCTTACCGTAAAAAAAACTTCAATAAAATTACATTTCTATAATGATACAAAAGATATTTTAAAATTATTTTTAACGTCGAATATTATGGAGTCTAATCTGTGTAAAAATTTTAATATAAAAAATAGTATCTCGTATTTGTGAAAGTGGATCTTCAAAGTTTACTCAAATTAATGATTTATAAATAAATATTCCATTTTCATACTTTTAATGGATTTTGTGAACTTTTACTAGGCAAAGTATTCCAAATGCGGTGTAACGAGAAAAACTTTTTGTTATCGATACTTCATTAAATTCAACGGCAAACTTTACTTGGCATTCCCTTTTACCTCCTAAATACTCTTGTATACATTTATTAATTCGATATATGATATAATTTAATACATTGATAACGAATGCTTCGTTATTACTATTCCAGACGCTATCAATCTTCGGAAAATAAGTACCTAAGCCTATTGGAAAGGGAAAAATACTACTCATAAAAAAAATTAATCTAATTCCATGATAAAAGCACACATTTCATTTTGGCAAGACAGATTGTCTGTATCGAAAGTAGCATTAATCAGGTCAAAGTATTATATACTGTTGTAATAATGCAACATAATATGCATTACACCGAAGTCTATAGATTTTATAATTTCATTTGCCGGTTAGCTCTAGAATACAGTAACGAGCGGCCAGAAAACTAATTGCGCTATAATTCAACAGAAAGTATAAAAAAAAATCTGAATAAAAAAAAAGTGGAAAAGCAAATAGACGCCATGAGGACGGTTGCACTGGCGAATAGTAAAAGTCCGCAGGACATTAAATTAAAAGCAATGAGCCGGAAGCGTGAGAGGGGGCTACGCGCAAGGCCGGGCAAACCGGCCCGCGGGGGGCTGAAACACGCGGGGCATAATTGCCCAAAACGGCTCGGGCGTAGCGCGCCGCCCAGCGAAACAAGCACACCCCCGGTTTTTCGCGCGCCCCCCTCCCCCCCGACTATCACCCCGCGTAAATTAACACGGCTCGTAACGCGCGGGCAAACATAATTACGGGGCAGGGGAGGGCGGCGGCCGCCTAGTAGGCGGCTTTGAGCCTCGGCGAGACGCCTCGCGAGCACGTCGCCCTCGCCGCTCCCCAAAGAATCTTTAAATAACGAGGCGCCGCGGCTCCTTTTGCCACGGCGTCGCCGAGGAGCCCCAGCCTCTCCTGTGCCTTTGCCGTACGGATTTTTACCTCGTCTCCTCGGCCGCGCGCGCCTCCGAGTCAAAGTGTCGCACGGGGCGCGCGCAAATTGACGGGCGCGGCTTTGGCCCCCGCTGTCTGCCCCCACCCCCTCCGCGAGCCAGGTTCTTGCGTGGCCGAGCTTTACGAGTAGCAAATATTATAATTTGGTCCCATCCGAGCTGGCCCCCCTTATTAAATTAATGCGACCCGCCGCCGTTGTGTTATTGTAGGGATTTCCGTTTATTACATAATCATAAAGATTTTTGAATGTCCTCTTTTAATGAATATGCATTATATGCATATATTTATCAAAATGACGGGAGGCTCGTGCGTCCGGACATCCTGCGAGTATCGAGATTTAATGATTTTTTTTTATCGTGATTTTACTTGATATATTACTCAATAAAAACCGGAGCTATAGTACGCGTGATTTATTATTATTTTATAGCCGTTACCCAATTATGAATAAATATTTAAAAAACATTTTGAATAATAAATTCAAATATGAAACATTAAAAACGTCACACTAAAGTTCTTCTTCCTCAAATTCAGGCTACAAAGGACTTAATTAAAGTAACTGATATATACTCGCGCGGGCGAGGTTAAAGAAAGATTACAATCGAAGTTAACGGACTCCCATGGGAATGCATACGGGTCCGGCAGTCTTATATTCGGTATACTACTTATTTTTGCTACATCTACGTGTTGAGTTTACCGCACCATTTCTCAACTCCCTCAAGGGAAATAAAGACTCGTATTCTTTTTCAGTATATACATAACATTCTATATTATATACGAATGCCGTCTTCAAATAAAACCGCGAATAATAAATAATTGAAAATTTTAATTATTTTACTATTAATATTTAATTATGATTATGATAATAAATTAATATTTTTTAAGTTGCAATATTAAATATTTTCGGTGATCATTAATCGCATGCTCGAGGAAGTAATAAATACTCTATAATTATTGGAAATTTAAATACTAAATTTACAGAAACTTACAGCGGAAAATCAAAGCAAATATTCGATTATATTCTGTAAATATTTTTCTATTGAGAAAATAAAAGTATATTTGTAGAATATTAATCAATTGACAATTGAATCAATATGTCAAAAATGATAACTAAATATTCTAGTGCAGCTGCTGCAGTAACCAGAAAAGAAAATATTTGCTTTAAAATTAATGAATTCGAAGGAGAATGAAGTTGACTAGCATACGATATTTGCATTTCAAAAGACAATCATGCTTAATATTATAAGATTAATTGAATGCATTAAGTCATAAGCAGAGTCGACCTCGTCAGGACTTAGCGGCTTTACGTGTCCGTAGCCCAGGAAGCTCGAAATTGACGAAAGCCGCGTCCGCCGGCGGGGCTTAGGGGCTGCGCACAACGGGCGGCGTGGCCTCGATCCGCCCGCGGCGCCCTGCAATTTTAACGCAAACTGCTGGCCGATTCTCGCCTCGGCCGTCGCCCGGACCGAGGGGCGAAGGGCGGGCGAATTCGCACCGAGGGAATTCCCGCGGGCGCGTTTACTGCCCGGGCATGGGCGCGTGATTCGCGGTCGGCGGGCGCCTTACGAGCAGCGGCCCCACGCGCACGCCTCCCCTCCCACCCCCGGGAAGACTTGGGGTTGGCCGAGGCGCGCGTTGCGATTATTGCCCGGCGCCGATACATCGACCGGCGCTCGAGTTATTTACGAGGGCAATAAGCGCGCGAGGGCGGCGGTTAAGGTGGCGATTAAAAGCCGGGCTCGCCGGGCTAAAGAAGCCGGCGCCTTTGTCCCCGGCTGACCGCACGCTCGCCCCGACCACTTGAATAAGCCATCATATTTTACGAGGGCCAGGGAGCCCTCGCGGGATTTAAGTGCGCCAGGTAGGCGACCGGATGGAAATTTACGGGGGAGCTCGGCGGTGGCACGCGGCGCCAAAGCGGATTTATCCCCCGGGCGTATGCCCGCCGCGGCCGAGTGCGTCCTAACCGTAAACCCCGGAAAAAGTCGAGGGCCGCCGAATTCCCGCGCGGCGGCGCTGATCGATAGAGGCCCGCGGCGACGCCGCCCGGAGGCTTGCTTGCCCGCGGCCGACGCAGCCCCCGGCCAATCGGAATTTTCAAGCGGCCCTCGGCTCCATTATTCAGGGCGCGCGGCGATGACGCGCGCGCCGTCCACCTGCGAGCCGCCCTTGAGGACCCGCCGCGCCTCCATATTTCAGGGCCCGCGCCCACCCCGCCACTCAATATTGAAGGCCGGGGGGATGCGCCCGCCTCGACGGCCCTTGAGGACGCGCCCGAATTATTCACGCGGATCCGCCCCCCGAGCCCCTCGCCCGGGTCGCGAGCATCCGACTAACGGTTTTACGGGGCGCGCCCCGAGGTCCGCGAGCCCCGCGAGCCCCGCGGCTTGCAAATCCGATAGACCGACCACTCGACTCGGTTTTTTTCTCCTCGATCCTGGGGAGACGCGCGCCGTGATTTCGCCGGCGCTCAAGCCGCTTGTCCGCCTGGTTGCCTACAGTCTTATTTGGCCGCGGGATCGCTTTTGTTCCTACAGCCTGTCAGCGCTCGAAGCAATTTGCCGCCTATAAAAGTAAATTACTTTCATAAAGTATCGATCGTGGCGTTTTATAGTTCAATCTCGTTCGCGATGCGGTCATAAATAATTCAATCGCATAACTTTTATTTTTTATTTATCTACAAACAGAATGGAATGTCGCCTCGTTCGTTACTCGACCGGTCAAATACATAGCAATTATATTAATAATCGGTGCATATATTGCCTTCAATGATTATTTTAACTCTTATGGAAAGGATCGTTATTACTTCTGTTACGTACTGCGAACTCAATTAATAAAAAGGTTATATTATTAGACCTCGCATTAAACGGAAACCGCCCGCAATGCAGTCGTGCACTGTGGTCGCTACAAGCTAATTTATCTAGTTATCCAGTTAATCGAGATAGGTGTGTACTTTACCACCCAGTCATAGGTTACATCTATCTCAAATTATACCGAATCCCATAACCAATTATATTGTATAAAGTAAAACAGCATTACTATATTTAAACTGATATTTGCAAAAATTTAGTTTCGATCAGTTCGTGAGAAAATTGTTCCCACTTGGATTCAGATTACTTAACCTTTTACAATCTTAATTACCTTTAAAAATTTGTACAATATCATTAAATAACATAACTTATATAGAACTATGTAATGAAGGATAATAATTTATAACGTACACGATATAGTTCTAGTAATACAGCGTAAAAAACATAAAAATTTAAAATGTGATACCTAATTTTTAATAAAACTTAACTTGGTTTAATTAATGTAATATAAAATTTATAATTAAAATGACATTTATACGCAAGAAATATTAAAATTAGTATATTTAATTATTAACCTTTTTTCGTTGCATTTTCTTTTTCTCTTATCAAATTAATTTTTAAATTAAAATTTGCCAATATTTATAATATTGATATTAAATATTAATGTTTTCATATTTTAATTTTATATGATTTTGGTAGGTTAATGATTTCGCAAAACCACTATAAATATTGCAATATATAACAAATGTATTGAATAATGAAGAATACTTGTTAATGGATTTCAGTCGAATTCGTGAAAATGTTTGTAACCATTACGTATCATCCGCAAATTTTGTATTAGAGTCCTTACTCTCTAAAGCACCTTATATATACCAGCTTCAAAGACCAGGCATCAATTAACCGTTACTACAAGCGAGTACCGCGCGCTACGACTAACCTATATGCCGAGCGACCGCGAAATTCCATCTTTACAGGACCATACTAGCCGTGCGCCCCAGCGCAAATCAATCCCACCCAAGTACATCCTGCTTTAAGGCTGACCGCCGCTCGTAAATCCACCGGCACTCGGTGTCATTGCAAAGGCGGTTGACGTGGCTACGCTCCTGTCCGGTATCCGGGATTTTTGTTGAATTTCGACAGCGCCGTTTTCATTAAATTACGCAACCGACGGGACGAATATGCCAGAGCCCGAGTCGACGCGCTGCCCAGCCGCTCGGGGGCAATATAATTATGTCCGTCAAACGGGCGGCGATACCGCCTGCGGCTCTGCCCACACCTCTTAGTTAATGGAATAGCAGCTCAGGGCGGTGACGATGCGAGGAATGGGGGCTTACGGGCGGTTCGATTGCTGGTATAAATATCCAGGGAGCACGGGTATGTAACCCTCGCGTGAACCACCAGACTTCGATGTGGGATCGAACTCGCACTAATTGACCCTCTTTTCATTGTTAGGCGAGCGGCGAAAATATACCATTTTTCTGGTCTTTCGCATTCGTTTTTCCACCGGTCAATGAACCCGCGCACTTCAACGATAATCGATATTACAAGAACAATGCGTTTAATCATTCAGTTGCCGAGGTATCAAGAGTGACTGCAGGAGCTTGAGAAGCGAGCTGTAAATAAAAGTCGTACGCTGTTTGACGTACTTTTAAGATGAATGGTAGCTGCGACTCGAGAGCATATAAATATACTAATTCTTTTATTTTAATTTTTATATCCATATTCTATATATTCGCTTCCGTTCGGCGAATCAATAAATATGACTCCTCGCTACGACCGACGGCAAAACAAAACCAACCCTGCACGTGCAGAATTGACCCGCGCTCGCGGCATCTCGAGCTTCCGCTGCAAAGCGCGACTGCATCATGATATATAGACGGCCACGCACCTGTGATTCCGGCGCTTGCAACGCAATCGCGCCCGAGAATATTAACGGGGCATGCGCATGCCCGCGCGGGACCGGCGGGGAAAAGGAGGGCTAATAAAGCGAAGGCGGCCGGGCGATAATTCGCTGGGGACAGTGTCCCGGGGCAGCGCGCGGCGAGCCAATTGGGCCGGCCCTGAGAAATCGGCCGGGCGGAATGGCCCCGATCGTGGCCCGGCGTAGCCGCCGGGGGCTGGCCATGCCGGCGCGCCCCATCAAACGCGCCCTCCTCCCCCCCGCCCACCGCTCGCACACACACACACACACGGCCCCGCGATCCTGTCATTAACGTATCGCCGCACAGCTCCGCTCGCAACCGAGGCTTGCGCCGCAGCCGCAGTTTGTACGCCCGCGCCTCCCGGGTTTGCGCATTTGCGGCGCGACGGCCCTGCCGCCTGCCTAATGAGCGGCGCATAAACCCCTGTCGCCCCGGCGATTCCTCCAGGAGACCGCGCTCGGAGAGCCAGGAGGGCCGCGTCATCGGTCGCTGATCCCGCGCCCGGTGTCCTCTCGATTGCGGTTGGCCTTTGCGGAAAAACCGGACGTGCGCCGTGGCTTGATTCTTTGATCTTTGGCGCTTCAAAGGTCCGCGGCGCACGGGCCTCTGGGGTTTAAGTAGGTCGAGCCCGACTCTGTACAGACGCGCGCCCCCGGGTCTCGCACGCGTCGGGATGTCCCGAGCTCCTGGGGGGGGTCAGTCGACGGTCGGCAGAGTTTACGCGGCGTTTCGGAAAATCCGGGCGGCGCGCGGACGTCGTAGAAGGCATAGGGAGGGCGAGACGCGGGCGGGCACGTCGACCCAGCGACCCGGTCGGCCGTCTCGGCCTGTAGCGCATCGCTGCTCTTGAAAAATCCCCGGCGGCTGGTCGATACGCGCCGGGGGTCCGGCCTTCGAATTGCCGGGCCGGCGGCGCTAATCAGCGCGTTGGATGAAAAAAAAGGACGGGCCGGGGTTCCTCCCCTGGCTTGGAGGAACAATATCCTTCCTCGGCGACGGGCCTAGAGATCGAAAAGTCGCCGAAGAAAGAGGAGCCGACGGCCCCTTATTCGACGTCTTCGCCCCGAGTGGCAGAAAGGACGCGACGAGGTTTCCTATTCAGCGCGGGCCTGCCTCGACAATCATCCAGTCCCCTTTCAGTGCGCCGCGCTTCTTCGCCGTGGATGCGACAGTAGCCTAGCTCGAGCCCTCCTCCCCCTTCACCCTACCCCGATCACCCCGTCCTCGCGAAAGTCGATCTCTACTCCGTTCACCGACTCTCCGCTATTTTGTATTTGCCCCTGGGCCTCGGCGCGTTTGCAATTGCGAGCGCGCCTAGCCTCCCGTTATTGCCCCGATACCCCCCCGATAGACTATGCAGTCGACAAAGTCAAGACCGCCGCAATTCTGATTTTACTCTTTTTTTTATTTTCCCATTGATATTGATTGCCAACTCGGTGACATTCGATAGCGCTCTTCGCTCGTCGATCCGAGTTGGACGTTGATGTATTTTGTGTGCCGCCAATGACCATTTCTGAAGAGACGGTTAATCAAACACCTACTACAATTTATGCTGTACACTTATATAATATTTTAATCAACGATATTGTTATTAAATATTGCATTTAGATTAAATAAAATCTTGAATTAATATAATTTCTTCGTCCTCTAATTAATTTGCAGTCTCTCAAGCGTTAATATAATATAATAATATGAATACGTTTAAGCGTTCTGTAAATTCTGCTAAACAGTCACGATGTCTGTTATTTGCAGGAAAACCATGCTTCCATTTTATATGAAAGCATTAATGCAAATACGCATTTCAAGTAAAATTCCAAAAGAGCACATGTGTAGTATGTTACGGATAGTTGTCCAAAGTTTGCAAAAGATTTGACTGCTCCTATAAGTAGATCATGATCATGAAATATGAAATTAGGTCATCGTCGATATAATTCAATTTTATCACGTGTGAATTACACAAATGCTGCGGCATTTCTGCATACCATCGTCTCTCACAAACTAAAACTCCAAAGATATTCTTCGGAGAAACGTAATTTCGCCTCGATTATGGTAATTATCTGTAATTTGACGAAAGAAGAACACCACCGAATAAAACACAAAAAATTGCCGCTGCATTTGTAAAAACTGTTTCGCAATAATTCCAACGGCGCGGTAGGACCGCGAGCCCCAGCAGACGTTTACATATACGCCTTTTCAGTGAGCATCCGTAAAAGATGGCGAGCATTTATTACAAGCAACACGTGGAAGGCAGCAGTCGACAATTTAAGTCAATATCATACTTTACCCAGGCGACTCGGCGCGGAGACTTACTTTATTATCCTTTATCGTGCTTATTATATACCGGCCCCCAAGGCAAAGCGCGGCCATTTCTCTTTCCGATCCGCGGCACCCCCTCTTTATACTTTTCAAAATCGGCCCGAGCTTTGACACTCGGCGACCCCCATCCCGAGGCAAAAGTAAAAATACAGCACGGGCAGTAACGGCCGTCCGACCGAGGAGCCGAAAACCGCCCGGGGAGGAAAATGGGGCTTCTCCGGGGATGACAAAGCGGTCGGAACGGGCGAGTGCCGCTGATAACTGGCCATTTCCCGCGGCCGCCGTTAATTCGCGCGCGGGGCACGTAGGCGCTATCGGCGCGCGGCGGGCTCCCGGCCCCGCGAGCGCAATTTTCGCGCCCAGGCCTGCCCAGTCAGCGGCGAACATTTATTCTCCCCCCCGCCCCGGGGCCGCGCCCTTGCCTTTTCTTCCAGCCGCCGCGCCGTTCCGCCCGGCAATCCCATGGGGATTATATTCCTCGGGGTTACTAGTCGGCCCGCCGGCCGGCCTGTATCGTTTGATTAAATGCTTTTCACCTCCTCGTTTGCGGCTTTCTGTATGCCCCCGCTTTATTCGCGCCGGGCGGCGCCTTGTTTATCTTTCGGGATCCTCGAAAATTTGCATTTTTTCCGCCCGCCGCGCCGCGAGCGCACGGGCGCGTGGCTTTCGGGCCACATCGGCTCTTATCTACTCCTCTGTGTATACTCCGACAGATTATTATAGCTCTCGTAAGCTCTATTATTTTTATTCGGAAAAATCCTTTTTGCCATTCCCAGCATGGGCCAAGCAAATATTATTAGCGCGGCCGATACTCCAGCAATATTTACAAAAATATTGACTCGAGAATGGCTGCGAGATAATCTACCATTATAGAATCGACTCTCGGTTTATACCGTTATAGATATGTTTTCGCTTGTACTATACGAGTCTTAATTTTATCTTTATTTATCATTCGTAGTGCGTACGCACGTGTCTTAATATTTTTTTTCTGTAAATACAGTTTTGTTCGATTTCCTTGCAAAGCTATCAACTTGGTGTTTTGAAAATTCAGAAGTTGTAAAGGTTTTATTTGAATTTTAGGCAATGCTGTCGAGAATTTTATACAAAATGTATGCTTCGTTGAATTTTGTATACAGACTTTGTACAATAGCATCACCTTGAAGGACTTATAAGGGGCTTATTCATATTGAAATTTAAATATGATACGCTTGTAACGAAAGAAAAATTGAACAAGTAACCCGTGTACAAATTACACACGGTTTCCGCCTAAAGCTAGTTTCAACTTCACCCGCCGGGTATATAATTACCCAGTTAATTACACGCAAACGCAGGATATTTAACCCCGCGTACACTCGGTCCGTGTACACACGCTGCGCGAGAAGAAAGACTTTAAGCGGCCGAGGCAATTAATCAAACTGGCAACAAACTCGGAATAAACGGGGATAGAAAAGCCCGGGCGCAAGACGGATTCGCGGCTCGGCGTGCCGGGGGAATATATGTATAAGGGGGGAGGCCGTCCGGAGGCTCGTCGGCGCGGTTGAAAAATCCATCCTTCGACGTTCGTCGATCGGGCGCTGCCGACCCGCTAATGAATAATGGAGGGCGTTAGGGCGCTCGTTTCTCACTGTCGCGCGGCGGCGGCGGCGGCGCCTCGGTCGGCGCCCCTTATTTTTCCCGCGCGCGCGCTCTCGCGAGGCCGTCCCCTTTATTTTTCATTAACGCGGGCCGCGCCTCAAAGAGCCATCAATTCCGCGGCTCGAGTCGCGCGCCCGCTCAATCCGCGCGCGCGCGCTCGCTCGAGATATGAGCGCCGCCAGGGGCCCGGCAGCCTTTATTCCGCGCGGCGACAAAGCCCGAATCAATCTTGGCGCCGGGGGAGGGGAGCGGCCGGCCCCCGAGGCCCCCCGCACACGTCTGCGCGCGCGCGGCCGACTAATTCGCTTCGTAGCCTCGGGCCCCGGCAAGGTCGCACTCGCCTCCTTCTCCTCAATTCTCTTTCTCGGCCCACTTTTTCGTGTTGACGCGCCGACTCTTCGTCCGAGACGCGCCCTGTCCCTCGCCTCTCTGTGTATGTACCTGTTTGTTCTTGGCTGGGTAGCCTTATTCCCTTTTCTGCACTGGTGGAAGCCAAAGTTGGATGTCCGCCCAGATTGCAATCAGAAATAGCCAATGTTAAAGCAGTGAGTTGGCTTTTAACTTGTTATATCCTCCCGCGCAAAAGTACTACACATTATAGAAAAATAAATAATATTATAGACAATAATATATAATTTTATTAATAATATACTATAATTATAGTAAAAAATACAAAAAATAATGGCAATTTTTATTATAAAATAATACAGTAATTTATACAACACTTCAAATATGTCTCCAGCCCATTATCAGAGAGTAAATTTAAAAAATTGTCGATTATACGCGATAATATTCGATAATCTTTAAAGTACTGATTTAAGAAACTGCTTCATCATTAGAATGAAAACAATAAAGAGAAATATGCAATTAGAAATTAACAATTTTTTTTTCGTATAGAAACCAAGTTTTAAATATTACGAACATGTAGATATCTCTTTTGCTTCTTTTATCATGTAATGCCATAAGTTTAGATACATCCGATACGATCAAGTATATAGTTGAAGGATGATGTAAATTACTCATCAAATAATACATTTGTTCTGGTATTACGGTACTAGAGTAACCATAATATGATGGTATGGTAACCTAGTCAGCATTAGTGGACTATCCGGTCAAATATGTAAAAAATTGGACGGTTTTTAGATTATATTTAAACAACATTTTTTTATCATGATTAATAAATTACCTATCAGGTTATACTTACTTTATATTTAAACAAATGGAAGGTTTACAGTTTTTATGGCAGCCAGTACTATAGGATATGAATAGTCTTCATTTCAATACGCTTGGTGATTATTAAAATGTGAATTATGAATAAAATCTTCGATAAAATCAAAAGTCATTTTGTTGATGAGCAGTTTCAGGTTAATCGTATCATTGCCAAAATTGTTAACTACAATATCAAAAAGAAGTGATAAAGTGAAAATACTGTCTGACATACAATACTGAAAATCAAACTAATTGTCAAATTTTCAGGAACAAATAAATGACAACTTTATCAATATAATAAGTAGTATGTATCAACTTGTGTAAAATATCGTTAAAATTGTTATAAATATTATATTTAATTAAAAGATTATTCATTCTGGAAATTTGTTTTAGAAAGTATTTAAGAGCAAAAGTTTCACAGAACATTTAATCTCAGAACATTACGGAATTCAAAGACAAATACTGTCAAAAGAGCTTTGATCCTTTATTCAATACCTGCTGTCTGAAATATTTTAATTGTGATTATTGCGTGTCTTCATCCAATTTCAAAAGTGGACAGTGAACAAAATTTTTAATTTCTACACGACGTTGCTAATGTAAATATTGGAAACTGGTAAATATTAACAAAACGGATAAATATTACATAAAATTCCCAATGCTCTCCATAAGAGTTTATGCGTAGCTCATCATTAATTAGGCGCATGCCATCAAAAAGAAAATTTCAGGAATAACAACTCAAAGGCTGGAAAATATAACTGCGATATTATACGAAATGAAAATATCCCGAGTATTTAATATTTAAAAATGATTCCCGTCCATCATATAAGTTAAAATTACGGTATCCGCGCCATTCCCTATACCCCGTTATATTCTATAATGGCACTTTTCCCCTCGGCAATAAAGCAGTAAAGAGAAGAGAGCGCGCGCTATCCTCTTCCTCCTACTTCTGCTCCTCGCGCTGCGAAAAAAGGATCGGTAGAGAGGGAAAAAAGAATCCCAAGTGCATCCGGCTTAAATCAACTTTACGACCCCTCGTCCATACGGACTCGTGCTCTACTCGCAGATTCGACAATATTTACACTGCCATGACGTGTACACGGCAGTCAGTTTCCCCATGACTCGGTTACACTCATATATATAAACATATATATATATATACACGACCGCGTACTCGACTGTACGCTCCTGCTCGAGTCGTGCTTCATTATTTTCCCACTGCTCCTCGAGGTTCTCCTTCCACCGCTTCTCGCAGGTCTCCAAATCGATGGAGGAGAATGAAGATAAGCGATCGGGGAAACCCGCTTAACTTCTTTTCTTACTTGTGCCGACTTTTCGGGGTGGAGAGCCTAGGCAGTAGAGCGATTTCCCCCCGGTGCGATTATCTCGCTATTTATACCTCTCGATTGTTGCTCGAGAACGACCATCGTTAAGTTTCACTGTTGCGCGGGAAAAGCTCCTCGACGCCTTGGATTTTTCTTCTTCCCTCTTCTGTTTTATTAGCATATTCTGTATTCGAAACGAGCTCGAGATCGCCGGTAGGATATGCCGCTCAATGTGCTGTGAAGCTTCACAGTAATACGTCGACTTTTTGACGACGAGCACTTTCGAAAAATCATTCCGTCCGCTGGGCAAATGGTACGACGATATTGTCGCGCGATAACCAAAAATATCATTATAAAAAAGCGAGCTCCCGACTTAATCAATAAAAATCACTGCGGTATCTAAAAGCGTCTTCCTTAATTGAACCAATCTGCTCGACAAAGTTCATCACTCGATATATGCAAAAAATTAGGCTGCTATAGAAGATTGGGGATGAAAACTGGGGAGATAAGTATTCACGCGGACGCGCTCGATACTTTTACTCCCCCAGCTCTCAGGTGCAAGTTTGGCGCAGCGACGCGCCGACCAATCGACTGCACGCGCATACCCGAGCTTGCAGCCTCCTCGCATACAGGTGCGCGCTAGTCTTGCCAGGTGGAAAGAGTGACTGCAACCGCGGCTGGCGCTCTCCCGACAGCGCCCGAGCATATCGATCCGAGCTCATGTTATTTTCAAGCCTCCGAAAATACGGAGCGGGATGATACTAAATTCAGATGACCCGCGCCGACGGTAAATGCGCCCATCGATTCGCTAGGCGCGCGCGCGCGCGAGCCGATGCGCGAGATTCGAAGGATGCCCCCGTGCCGCTCACGATGCATCTCTGTGGCGGATGCGCGCGCACTCGCAGTCAACCCCCACCCGCCCCCCCCCCCTTGTCCCGTGTCGTATCCTCCCCCTGCTGCTATCTCTCTCTTTTAATCAGTTCATTCGCGCGTCCTCGGGCACCGACGAGCCTCGTAATTCCCAGCGTGTCTCTGCCGCCGCCCCGGGAAATGTGGAATTTGTGCACGTTGCTTCGGCTCGTGCTATCTGCAATGGCAGCCTTTCCTTCTGACGGATAAACAGTATAAGGTCAGCCGTGTTGAAGTTTATTTTCCGACTTGTTGTTCACTAAATCTCGGTCCTCACTTCAGAATAAATTTTCCAACTGAATACATGTTCCGTACGTATTACGTCATTATGATCATATTACTGCATGAAATTTTATAAAAACTCAAAAAAAAGGTTATAAAAATGCAAAAAAATTATTAATGGTATAAATTTATCTAGTAGTACATCGGAATGTATAGACGAACATGTATAATTATGTACTACAATGGAAATATTTGTTTTGTTATTAAAAAAGGAGTTAAACTAATTAGATGTTTTTATATGTATAGTGTTACATATTGTGTTTACATACATTTTTGGGTTCACACGACCCGCAACTGATGTTTCAAACAGTGCTTTACGTATAATGTATTGCACATTATATAATTTTATTTTATTTAACAATTTTATTCATTCGATCTTGTACAAGAAGCATTTTTAGAATATATTTTATAATATACGTACATTTTATAAAAATAATCTCATATTTATTTTCTTTTTATAAAATGATTGCGAAAAATTGTATACAATAAACTTCAATTTATATTCTAGTTCTATCAATATTGATTTCCATTTTTTAATTGCAGGTGAGTTGGAGATATACGATGCTTGTCCAATCTTCTGTACTATGTAAGTTTGATCCGAATATTATTTTAATAATGAAATTACGAGAATAAATGGAATTGATTGGTATTCACTAATTTGTCAATATAATCAGGAATATCCATTTTTCCAAAATAAACACTATAATAATTTCCAACATAATATTTATTTGGAAATACTTATTTAAATATTTTTTAGTCCAATTTTCCAAACTTTGATATATTTTACAACTGGCTTCTTGTTTTACTCACAATAGATACATAGTACCTGCGAAAATTCCACGAATACAATTGTGTTAGAGAACTTTTCTTGAAAGTTATATAAGAAAAGAATAAAATTTAATTTCGGAGCTCGTAAAAGTCAAAAATGTTATTTATTGTGGACTCGCATGTGACTCATTACACTGTAACGTCCCTTGAAAAATGTAGTTTCCCTCCATTCTTTTGTTAGAAAGCGTGACCCTTAAAAACATGATTTGTTCTTCTCTTAAAAGATAAAGTCGAAATAATAACTTGGAGAAAGTCGATATATCGTTTAAAAGCATAAGGTCCTCACAACTTTTAGAAGTAACAATCCGAGAGTCGTAACGACAAAATAATACCCCTTCAGTAGTAACAGTCCAGATATGTCTGGCGCTGTAAACACTCGTTCGCGGGCCACACCATCCTGCCAAAATTCTGCCGGAGTCGAGCTCCAGCGATTCTGCCGCGCACTTTATCAATTTCCATCGGCCTTGGCTCCACCGGGAGTGCGAGTCTCCGCCACGGGGATTCGCTTAATTTTTCTCGGTCCCGGCAGCCGCGGGGGAAAAAGTTCGACGACGGCGCTGGCGGCGGCGCAGTGCATCACCCACCGGGGCTTCCCCGGCCTTCCGCGGGATTGGACGGGGATATTCTACCGGGCGACTCATATTTCCGTATTAGGGCCCGTGCGGCTCCATGACTCTGCCAAGAAAGGGGCGCGCGAGATAGCGGGGGATCGGCCGCTTTTTGAGGGCGACTCGGAGGCCCTAATTCTCGTCGCCTAAGCCGCTGACTTACGGCCGCGGGGCAGGTGGCGCGTGCTCGCGGGATGGGGACGCTATCTGCTTTAGTGTTATGGCGCCGGCCGACGGCGCCAGGAGCTTTAAGGGTGGACGGACGGACTTACCGACGCAGCCCTCGGTTTTCCTTCTGGCCGATACTGCCGATTGACAAGGCGCGAGGGGGCGCGAGGGATTCGCTCGAGATGCCCTCGTGGCGGTTGATACGCGGCAATAAACGCAGCGTTGAAAAATTAATTAAAATTTACGGGGTCACGCGGGACTGTGGGCGCGCGCTGGCCCTGAACCCGCGTATAAACTTTGTTTACGATTTCCGTGATGTTGGGCTTTCAATTTCTGTTGTTCCTCTCGAGCGTCGGCTGGGATCGGTACACTGCCCCTGAACTTGCGCATAAACTTTGTTTACGATTTTCGTGTTACGTGTGCATAAACCCGTCTTGTACACAAGCCGCTCGCGCCATTTCGCCCTGCAGGGCAACTCTTTCAATCCATATAAATCTGCGTGTTTAACTCTCCTGTCACATAATTTTACTTTATCTCTATATAAATCTGATTTTACTATTGAAATTAAGTGGAAGTGCATAGTTTATACAATGACCTTCTTTTCCAATTAAATATCTTGTAATTACAATTCTTGATTGTAGAATGAATTAATATGAAATTTGGCAGTATTCTAAATTCAATAATATTTGGAGAAGTCTAACCTTCTTTCCCAAAACATGTAGCTGAATTTTCTAAAATTGATTATGTGTTTTAATAATCACTTTAATAATAGGTCTTGAATAAAAAGTCGATATCGTTTAAAAAAAACTATATTCAAAGATTATGGATTTTGGACACACTGTGATTCATAACTATTAGAAAGGTAAAAATCGGAACGCTCAATACAATGTTTTGATAATAAAACAGAACAGGCTAGAAACCAAGACCCCTTAACCTATAACAATGTTAACCTAGAATTGATTGAAACTAGGGTAGTTTAGAATAGTGTTTCGAGAGCTCGGTCGAATCAAGTTTATCTTTCAGTCTCTGATCACTGCAAGCTTCTCGTTGTTCTCCGAAAGGGAAGTTAATCGCGACTGAAAGCCATTGGCAATCCAGGGGAGTGCGTAGGTTTTCGGCGTTCCTTGGCACGAGATTGAGACACAGTCGCAGACTGCTTCACACTCCCGAGGGAACGAACGGCAAGCCGGCTCGCCTCTACAGCGCACCCCGCAAGCCTCGACATTGTACCGGTGTACTGTCAACTTTACTTACGCGATTACACGCGTTCGTGTGTCCTAATTTTGATCGGGTGAAGTTAAACATGGTCCCCGCCCTACCGTTTGTCGGCACTCGGCGATTATGCCGCAGCTTTGAAAGCGAGCAACGCTCGACGCGCTCGCATACGTAACGAGGAAAGTTGTCGAATTCTTCGCTGACGGGGGGAGGGAGGCGCGTCGCCGAGGCGCCCTGCAATTAAGGCGCTAATTCTCTTTCTTCGCCTAGGCGAGAAGGAGGGAGCCGCTTGCCAACACGGCTCGAATTTGTTTGTTTGGCGTCAAAGCAAACAGCACGGTAATTAGCGGGTGTGGCTCGACTCATCGGGAGCATTATTACAGGGGGATCCGCGGCGAGAGGCGCTCGAGCGCAACAGCTGTCACTTCATCGCAACCGCGCGGTTTGCATATAAGGGGTTGGATAAGGAGTCGAGATAACCCGCTGTGAAATCGGAGCGCGGGCGAAGAATCGCGGGAATGGGGCCACCGAGCGAGCGAATTCGTTCGCGGGCCGATTGCCTCCCGTTTCATCAGGCTGGGGCGCGGTTCCACCGCGTTCGGGCCGTCTTGGCGCCGCCGGGGGGCAATAGTTTTGCCCCGGCGCAGCGGCTCGCCTCCCGCCCGCGCGCAACAAGTGATATTATTAGGTAGGCGGGGGCGGGCCGCGAATCATAATGCATAACTCGAGCCGAGCTTCCGCGCGCATCGCCTCCGCCTCGCTCGCGCCTTCGCCCCTCGCCCAGGATTTCTCGTCCCCCTTTGCCGCTATTTCGTACTTATTATCGCGGCTCCTTATCATGAAATTTTTTTCCGCTGACCGCAGCAAAGGTGGCGATCTCCGGGGAACTATGTACTTGCCAGTCTGACAGAGTTTATACCATTCGCGGGGTTATAACGTCAGCAGTTTCGCCCTGGCCCCCTGCTCGCCCCTCGAAAAACGACCCCGGGAAATTCTAATAAAATCGTGCTTTAATAAGAGGATTTTCCGCTCCTGAGAGGCGAATGCGCTTCTCTGCTTTTTCCATCTCCCGGTATATGCAGGCGTTGGCTCCTGCACCGCTCAATCGCCTCGGCATTATATTTTTCCCTGCGCGGATGGAAAAATATTCGAGCATTGCCAGGGCCGCATCACCGTTAAGAATACAGGTATACATTAATGGCGACGTTAATAATTCATATTTTTCAATCTGACAGCGCGAAAGACGAGCGGCATAAGTCGAGCCGAATAAAACTAACGAGCGCCTCGATGCGGCAAGGCATTATGAAAACTTTGTCGCGCTAATTCTCTTTCTTCGGAAGGCGCACGCCGCCTCGGCGTCTCGGATAACGGCCTAGTGAAAAGCAAGCCAAGTTTATAATTATGAGGGCAACTCGAGGAGGGAATTTCATATTACCAGACTATAGCCCGGGAGCCTCGCAACTAACCGTTTCGGATGCAAGTTTCATCTCACGAGGAATAAATCTGCCAGGCCGACGCGGGGCTTTTCTTCAGGAGGGGGCCGCGAGGCGCATTCCTCCGGGTGGCGCGGCCGGCTTAACGAACGCCCAAGCATCGCTCTCGCTTTCAACCGCTTTAATATCTGGTGTACACATGTATCACGGAGACGGGGGCGGGGCAACCAGGGCGCGCGCTGATTCTTGGCCGAGCTTGCGGCCGGGTTAATGGATCGCCATCTTAAGGTGCACTTAGAGCCCAAATCCTTATTCATCCCCTCTCGTTATCTCCGTCTAATCCTCGCGCGCGTCCTGCCGCTCCGGGCTGCCGTGACGATTCCGCCGCGCCCGCGCGCTGCTTATCTCCGGCAAAAAGGAGGCGCGGTAACGAAGTACAAAGCCGGCCAGCGGGTCTCGCATGCAGGGACGCTGCGAGTCCAAGGCAAAGAGTCGGGAGGGACTACCGATCTTCCTCACAGGCCGCACCGGCCGCGAGGGAGAAGGGAGACCCCCGAGTCCCCCGGAAAGCTCTCGATTTATGATGATTCCTTCTTCAACTTGGTAGCTTTAAACTTAACTTTCTTCTCCTCTCGCGCCCTCCTTGGCGACCCCCGCCGAGGATCTTGTGAGTTTTTCCTCGTTCCTCGCGGATCTCCTTATAAATATACGGCCATTGATTCCCCCGCTTTTTCTTAGCTCCATTCACCCACCGGCCCTGTCTCTATCTCTGTCTCGCTCGCTCTCATTTTCAGTCGGGCTCTCGGTTAAAGCTCCGAAGAATTGTTGTCAACTGCTCTTTGGGAACTGCACCGTCTACTTTTCGAAGAGTGCGCAGAGTTGGATATGAGACGTGTATGACCTAAAAATATCGCCTCCTCCAAAATACCATTTATTATCGGGATTCTGGCTGATTAAAGAAGGCCTCGTTCTACTCGTCTGACTACGTCGAGCTCGTTCTACTCGCCTGACCACATCGAGCTCGTTCTACTTGCTTCATCCGCGGACGTATCGTCGATATTTTCTGTTCCGCTCGATTTCCATCTGTATATCTATTTAGCAAACGCTGTCTGCGTGCAAAAGTAACTTACACACGAGCAAGACGTCATTCCAGCTCCGAAATGTTTGGTTTTACGAGTCGGAAAAGTTTTCAAGGATTTTCGAGAACTCAAGGATATTACCTCGTAAGCCTGCTGTAAACGATATGTACCTACAAGTTGTCAGAGTAACGTGCGATTTCTTCTCGGGTTATCTATAGCGCTTAATTCATCAGGAGCATAAAGCAATTATTATAGCGATTCGGCGGGTGGTTGAGACAATCGCTCTCTAAATTGCTCAGCAGTCGGGGCTAGAACACGGGCGAAACTTTGCAGTGTAGCGCCGGTCAGAAAATGAAGGCCGTCATAAAAAGCGCATCTCCAGCGGCATAAAAATTGAAAATCTCCCGGGATCCGTTTCAATAAGAGTTCCTCCTCGGCCTCGCTGCCAGTCTCATACACACACGCGCGCGCGTCTCTCGGACATATGCGGGCCGGTGCTCGGTCATCCCCCGAGGCGGACAGGAAGCGGCCCGGCGGACTTACGCGCCACATAAAAAAAAAATGACGAGTCGCCAAGAAATATCGCGCGGGAGGGGCCGCTTTTTTCCAATTTGGCTTTATCGCCCGTGATTTTCTTTCATCGGCACGGCCGCCCGGCGAGGAGCCGAGTGATAAGGAACACGGAGCTTGGGGCGCCTTTTTTTTTTTTCGATTCGGGGGCCGTTATCCGGCCGGTGTGTATGAGGTGGATGCGGACGGGAGGCGGCCGGCAACGTATATATGTATCTCTCGGCGGCGCGGCGGCGGCGCTGGGCGCATTTTATCGGGCTTGCAGGCTCCCTCGGCCCCCTGGCATATATCGATTTCTCGGGCGACGCTCGCTTTTCGGCCGGCCCTCCCGTCTGCGCCTCTCTCGAGGGCGCACTTGGCTCTCTATCAATTTAATAAGTGATTTGAATGACGCCGGGGCCACTTGGGGCGCGCCGCCGGCATCATGCCCCCCTGAAAAATGCAGGAGATCCCCTCCCGCCGGGCCCCTGACGATCGACTCCCGAGATCGGGACTCCAGGCGGGTTGCGCCCGAGAGACGATCGACCGCGTCCCCCCGCGCGGCTCACGACAGCGGGGCCATTCCGATAAATCCGGACCCCTATAACGATTAGCAAGGGGGACTCCGCTTGGAGCGGAAGTTAGCCTCTCACAGTTCCAAAGTTACCTTATTCGTCTCGCGACTGCGTAGCCCGCGCCAAAAGGCGTGGGAGCTCTGACACGGACCTGGCTTTTCGACCCGCCAGGAATATAACCTCCGCCTTGGAGTCGAGTCGCGCGGGGTGCTTGACCTTTGCCAATTTGCCGCGAGGCTACCAGGATAATGCACTTTTGTCGCCGGGCGGATCAATTTGCGCGGCGGTGTTTTGCTCGCCCGGCGATTCGAAAGCGAGCCGCCGGAGAATTGGCCTACAGTTGCCGTGAGCCGAATTCGAGCTCAGCCGCGGGCCTCCCTGTGCGCGCTTCTATTTTTCTTTCCTCACTTTGATCGCTGCAGCGCGAGGGTATATAGCGCTCCGGCTTTAAAGTGCATCGGCCTATCGATTATTGGCTCTTCTATTGCTTTTAATGAAAACCTTTCAAATTTAAACGGGCGCTAGCTACGCTACTGCCTCGCTTCCCAATTCCCCCGGGTCGGCTTTGTTTATTCGGACTGTAAGATTTCGATACCGCGCCGAGTCTAATGCCTACGTCACTCAAGATTTTGGAAATTATTTCGATCGATTGTTGGATTTACGTTTTTCCTCAAAATCAACGCGAATCATTCAGTGGATTAATAAGTAATAGTGAAAAATCCCGTACAATAATACTCCCCAAAGTAACGAGCCGCCTAATTGTTTGATTGTCCACTTTGACTGACAAATTGCCAAAATTATTCGACTAATCCAACTGCAAAAGCAGAGATTACAAGCTTAATTTCGTGCTGTACGAGGCGATTAAAAGCCATCAGTATCGCATTAGCTGCCAAGTATAGAAAAGCCCCATTATAGCCGTCGACGTCATCATCAAACGTCGGTAAAATATAAGTGGACAGCGGTCCCGTGGGTCATCCGATGAAAAATCACCGGGCGAAAGGGACAATTAATCCTGCGCGCGCCGAGGGGTGAGGAGGAGTCGACCGCAATCGAGGAGCCAGTTAACGCGGGGCCAAAGCGCCCCCAAATTTTTGACCGGCTGCGGCCGACATTTTCGCGTCCGGCAAAGGACACTTGATCCTCTTATGCAAAGCGCCGGGGATGCTTTAGGGGCTCGCTCGGGCCCCGCTTATCGCTCGCGCGAGCGCCCCGAGAACGTTTTAAGCTCGTTAGGCTTTATCCGGGGCGAGCGGGCGCGGCGATAGCGGCACTTTATAATTCGAGGGCGGGCCGCGCGGCGAAAGTTGGCCAAGTTCGACGGGCGCGGGACGATTTCATTACCGGGCGCAATTTCGGGGGCCGCCGAGCCCCGGCGTGATACCCGATCGCCTTAACTGGGCGATCAGACTCGGATGCATGTACACCGGCGGGGCGCGGAAATGGCCCCCGCTACCCCCTGGATCCGGGACAGCTTTCCCGTGGGTAGGGGTGGGGGCGAATTTAGAAGCGGCTTCCGTGAACGATTGATTGCCTAAGTTGACGCGCTTCGTTCCCGGAGTCTTTTACCCGGGATGGAGGACTTACCGCCGGGCATAAATTGAAATACTCCCGGACCGCCGCTCGGCTGCTTCATCGACTGATAGCAGTAGTTTTAAGGCCTTTTTCCAGCTGGCGTTTTTGAAGCGTAAAGAGTCATAATTGTACATCAATATTAGAAATTGTACAGTGAAGTTATTTAGATTAATTAGCAATTGATCCTTATTCTACGTGTTAAGTATAACTGCAATAATGATTTCTTTAAGCTGTCCCTATACACAGTGCTTTTGCTTTATCCTCTAAACGAAGAAAGAGAATTATACGCACTTGACTTGTATCCTCAAAGCATCGAAAGATCTTGCTAACGTGCAACGTGAACGAGCGATACAAATGACTGTCGCTCAAGGGCCGAAGTAAACAATTAAAATTGGCGGTCGACAGCCTCCGGCTCGGCGGGCCAGCTCGGCTGCCATGCCATCGCCCCGTAATCCTCGAGGTCGGTAAACTCGGCCGCGACAGACGCGTATAAATATACCTTTTGGCGGGGGGGTCGCGGAGTCGGGCCGCCTCCCGCGGGGCGCCCACTTATTATTTAGCGGCGGCGCATAGACGCGCGCGCAGTCGGAAGCCGGGGCGCAGCCATCGCGCGCGATAAACCACAGCCCCCCCGCGCGGCAGCCTTTTTGCCCCTGTATATCTCGCGGTGATCGCCCACCGGAAGCGGACGTCCGAGCCCTGAAAAATGGCCGCGCTTCCGGCCCGCGCGCTTCCCTTTCCTCCCCTCGGGCCAAAGGCCCGGCGGTCTCGTAAACCGAAAGAAAAGGCTACCCCCGCCCCCCCCCCAGCCGTCGCGGATACCTCGAGTGCTCCCTTGTGTGCCGGCGAGCCGTCCCGCGGTAATTAGCCGCCGCGCAGTTAATGCCGAGGGGGGGAAAAAATGCCCGATCGCGCGGACGCCGCGTTTTGTTCCCTGTTATTGGAAATGGCCCCGCCGAACGCGCGCCCACCGGTTATATTTACGAGCGCCGGTTCATTTTGGAATCTCTTCGTTTTCGCCCTATGGGTTATTACTCTGCCGGTGGCGCGAGATTGCCGGTCAATGAAATTCAATGATTTCGGATATTCTTCCAGTGATACGGACTGCTCTCTTTTATATCGTTGCAAATGAATATTTCTCGGCCGGAGGCCCTCACTTATCGTAGGGGTGCCGCTACCCTCGCCAGTCTCGCTTCCAATCGAACGTGTGTTTTCACCCAAACAATTGCTGCGCGCGATATTACCGAGGTCGTTTATTGAAATTTCATTGTACAAACAAGTATATGGGAATTGAGGCGAGGATTATTCGTTGGCTTTTGTCCGACACCCGCTGGGTCCCCGCGTTATCTGTAATCGCTATTTTCAATTATTCCCAATGTTACCGACAGCAGTGGCTCGTATATTTGTGATTCGGAAGCCTTTCCGATTGTACTAAAGACGCTGAAATAAAACTATTACTATGCCAAGCGTCGTATACAATTATAATTAATTCTATCATGCGTGTATCTGTAATATCACGTCAAAAAATTATATCGCACTACACGCGACAAGCGCGAAAAGGTATTGCAATGAGATATCATCGCATCGAGTGTTATATAAACTCCGCGCTCACCGACCAGCCGTACCTCCATAGCCTTTGTTAAATATTTGCGTAATACAGTTAAACCCCTGCATTACTATTGTTGGAAAAAATTTTGCCATCTCGAAATCGATCCTACCCCTGCCGTACTCGATAAGCGATTCCTATAATTGAACAAAGATATTAAAATATATCATCCGTGTACTGCTGAATAATGAAAACTCAACATATTGTCAAATGATGCTGATAAATACGTGGGTATAAAACGTACAACGTAAATATGAATGCCGTTTCACTGGTACGTCCCAGTAATGTTTGATTGGCCGCTATATTATCTCTTTTGTAGATCATGCTCCACTGCTCGCGTTTCGAAAAATTATTGTTCCATGAGAATCATTTTTTCTTAAAATACACTTAAAAAAGTTCATTAGATCCGTTTTTATTGATTATTACATCAAAATTTGTTTTATTTTTCATTTATATATACACTCTCGGTATCGATGTACATGTTTTACATTTTACATTTATAGGGCGATTCAAAAAATTTTGAAAAATAAAATTTAAATTTAAATTCAAGAGGGAAAATATATTCTATTAAAATTGGGGAACCTTTTACCACTATCCTAACGTGTATACACATTGAAACATGTGTAGTATATTATCCTACGTCGATTTAACTAATTTGAAACCAACAACTTGAGCGAATTTGATGCTCCTTATCGAAAGTGCCACCATTTGCAAGGTGAACCATTTATCTTTAATTGTCTTGCAGGCAGACATGGTGTAATCGCAGTACGCCACGCCGGCAATCTACCGTGTAAGCACTCGACGCATCGGCAGCGTTACAAAGGGAAAGGCAGCTCTAGAGCGTCTCGGACGAATCGCGACATCTCTTGCCAGCTCTTGACTGCATTATTAAAGCCAGCCTCGCGAGGCGCGCGCCAAGAGATATTTAAAATGCGGCAATAATGGGCGCAGGTTAAACAGGGTCCGACTGACGGCTCGGAGCCAGTGCGCCCGCCCGTATCGCCCCCGCGCTCATTTGCCGGGGGAAAAAGTCTTAACATCTCATTAGGGGCAAAGGCCCAAGTACAACGGGACTGGCCGCTTAAATAATGCACGCTCGGACAAACGGATGGGTCTCGACTGCAGCCGGAAACTTCCGGGGCAATATTGCGTGGCGCGTAAGACGTGGCCCGCTGGCTCGTCGAAAGTTTGCCGGCTTTGTTGCTCGAGTAGCCGGCAAACGACTCGCTCCCTCGCCCCTCCTTTTTCTTTCTCTGACTCGGCGCGTTTTCTGCAGGAGGCCATAAGTTTCGAGAGGATGCTGTGAGCCCGGGGCCGAGACCTTGCCGTCGGCCCGACTCCGAGGGCCAGAGCCGAGGCGATGGAGCCCAGGGCCCTGCTGCCGCTGATCCTCCTGATCGGTAAGTCCAATCTCCGTTATATGAACCGCCGCGGGGAGGAATCAGCCGAGGGAGAAATGTGCCCCCCGCTATGCGAGCCGAGGCCCGCTCGATTCCCCCAGTGCCCCGTTGTTCACCTCGTCTTGCGGGGTAGGGCGATATTTGTCGTTAGTCCGTAGTAGCGGCAGCCCATGCGCGCGCTCAACGGGCTAGTTTCCGCTTTGGAACTTGCAGCGGCATTCAGGAAATCTTGTCACCCTGCGTTTTCGCCGTACGTCCGCGGCAATTGAGAATTTCAATTTACAACCTATTGGACTTCGGCTTTTATTGAATACGTCGGCGCTTCGGTATTCATTCTCTGACTAAGAGGATTAGCTAATTAGTTTAAATGAATATACTTTGTCAGTTATATTAGCCTAGAGTAAGACTTTTATCTTTTTCATCTAGATTATGGATGGTATCATTCTTTATCATTTTTTACTGCTTTCTCTTGCGATATTGTCATATATACAGTCATTGCTCCTATAATGTGACTTGATAATCTAGTTAATTAATTTAATTTATATTTCAAGGTTAAATTTTAATTAAATTTATTTTTTAAGCTTGTATGTTAAACTTTACGCTAATTTATTCTTACAACAGTTGAATAAATGTTAAATTTTATTTAAAGTTGTAAAATAAAAGTTACACGACTTAAATAGATTTAATGTCATTAAAACATTAATATTCAATCATTACATTTAGATTATGTTTGTTGTATCATCTCATTAGTTGAATATAGTGGAATACATGTTTATTAAAATGTTGATAATGCTCTTACAATAAATTCTTGGAAACTGTAATAGCATCAACATTTTTTGTCTTGAATATTGTAATATACATCAAATTTAGGAAGTTCAACTAGCAAGTCTCAAGTTGTAAAAAAGTATGCAATTAAATGTTTTATTCAATTTCACTTAATATTGTAACAGTATGCCGTCGCTCGACGGGCGAATGCGGGGTGGGAGATTGTGTGGCTTCTCCCTTCACTCAGGAGTGCCCAAGGACGTAGGGTGACGAGAAGGTAGCCACAATAAATTATAGAGACTTTATATTAAACAAAACAAATATGTGCGAAGAGCCGGTGGCTCAGCAGAGCGTTTCCCGGATCGCAATCTAACCCCTACACGCGGCGAATCTGGTATTCGATCGCGTAAGGTAGTTATCGGGCGGCGGTCGCGAATTACTGATTCGAAACCGGGCGGCGGTTGCGCGTCAAGTTAAAGGCGGACGCGAAGTCTCGTCGAGTCTCTTCCCGCGACAGGCCGAAGTGTGCCGGAGCAGCTAGCACTGCCTGCCTCTCGTATGCACGACCGGACGTCGGGTATTCGCTCTGACCGAAAGCGAAGCGGCGGCGCTCCTGTTGCCCGTGCGAAGGGCGCACTTGCCGAGAGAGCGACATTCGATTTCGACTTTGCCTGCGAACTAACTGCGCGGAGCTCCGAACTGCGCTCCGGCGGCGCTGCAGTTCCCCCACGCAACGCGTTCATCGGCTGCTCCGCGTTCGGAGCGGGTCACGTGGCTGGCCCCGCCACTGCGCTCTACACGGTGCTTCCAACGGCTTTCGGTTACCGCGAATAGCCGCACCGGGCGAAAAAGGCGCTTCCGCGAAGTCGCGCGTACGTCAAGTATAACTATTAATAAATTACTTGAAACTCGACAAACTGTAAGAATAATAGCAATAGTAAAAGAGTTTCGTGCCAAAATTTGAACTACAGGCAACTAAAGCGAATAGCAATAAACAGATTAAAAATATAAGATAATTTAGAAATTTATAAATGTTTAAATTATTTTCTACCTGAGCAAAAAATATTGCAAGTTATACAATAATTGAACCTATTCTATTTATCATGTACATTTTCATAGAGATTTGTAAAAACGAAATTTTCAAAAGCATAAAATGTATTATACACTATTCTCAAAATCTATAGTTTTTTCTATAGAATTTTTTGACTATAAAAGAATAAACAAAATGTTGTATCTAGTAGTATTTTTCAGTCAAGTTTTTCATTATGAATTATTGCTTACTATTGTTATTTATATTTAAAAAAATTCATTTAAAAATTCTTGGAACAATTTTAAAAAATTAAATTATAGCGCATAAAAATTCGCGAATGAATGTAAAACAAATATATATCGGTTGTTTGCAGAGAGCGGGAGATAAAATAATCAATCAACACATTAAAGTCAATTATACATGATTAAATTACATTCGATTTTTTAAATTCTTTATGCGACTTTGAACATTTTACACACTCGAAATTCAGCGAGACAGAATGAAAATTATTTGCATAAGTTAATTTTAATAATTTTTAAAAGAGTTCCAATAATTTCAATATCACACTTCTGACAGGATATTTATCTTTAAATATAAAATACACATATTTTAAAAAAAAAACTCGTCAAAATCCTGTTTGAATAATACAAGGGACAAAATCTTTCTTTGACATTCTTCTATTTAGTTTGATCTGGACGTGAAATTCTCCTAATTCACAAGTCGCACTCAAAATATCAATATACACATACGATTACCGGAGCGTGACGATCTCCCTGTCAACCTTGTCTGCGATGCACACCCTCACCGCACCGAATTAAAAAGTTGCGACGTTGCGAGAGTGGCGCGCGAGGAAAACGAGATTGGAAAGCCGGCGCGGTCTGGCCAGGATAAAAGAAGGCCAGCCACAAAGCAAGCGGATCCATTGCTCCAGCTCTCGGACGCGTCTGTCAAGCTGCTGGTAGGGGACCCACCCACCGCTGCTAATGTGAAATTGCAAAGTTTGCATTCGTCGCTTGCCTTTGCCGAGTAAGATGGGGCGACAATCTTCTTATTCCCGCTCGCCAACCCTTGTGCTGTCCGATTCCCGCAAGCCAGCGCATTCTGCTGTAGCTAGATATTTCTCCGATAGGCGTCGCTATAAATTCCTGTAGTAGGAAATCCGCAACCGAAGGTAGTCCGCAGCAGAGAATTGACAGCTGTAGCCGTATTACTAGTTTCCCCGCGTGTGATTTGCCCGAGCTGAGGGTATCGTTAGGTGGCGTTCTGGGTGGCGACTAGGCTCTGCGCTTGATGTTAGGGATACTAGTGCGTAATTTACAAGTTCCCAAGATTATTTAATTACTTGTAACCGTCCAACGAGCAAGCACAGGGATTTCGGACATGCTGCGTCATTATTGTATATACAGCAGACCATTGCCGATACGCGCTGTTTCCAACTTCAACGCACACCAAACTTTTTCCATTAGTTTTCAACTTTTTTCCAGTGCGTGCAGCTTTAATTAGCTTTATGTCGGCGTGAGTATAACGTCCGGCACAATCGATGCCCTGATTGCCTTTGCGCGTCAATAAAATTTGCGTTGACACATTGATAGAACTGTATATCGTAATGGGCTATGTGCGCGCGTGCGTAAGCTCTGTTTGTATCTCTAGCATGGCACCGATACGCTTATATGCGTGGGGATTGTGGGATTCTGTGTACCGTAGAAATTCAATATGTTCAGGCTTCAGATCCCCCCTCCCGATTAATTAACGCTTCCAGGTGTGGCGTGTAATGCGAGAAATGATTGCTTAAAGCTCTAAATAGCCTCGCCGAAAAACACTTAAATAACACGCGAAAAATATTTGCGCATGTCTCCATTTTCACCGACGATACTATTCAATGCTATTGCTGGTTGCTTCAAAGCAGACTATGCTTCTTAATGGAGTCTTTGATTATTCATAGGGTTTGATTGCAAACTGTGAAAATCCGTTCCCCCGAGTTATGGATTCTGCGTAAACATTGTAGGATTATTCATAAAAGATTTTGGGAGCAATACTACATCTATATAGATTGGTAAGACTAGAAATAGGTAATCGATTTCCAAACAGAATTTAATACAAAGATTGATAACAATATAAGTAATATAAGTGTATTTAAACTAAATATTTCAACAAGTTGTTAATCTCGTTATTAATCTTCTATTTCACAAATTATAACGTACAGTAATTAAATTACCTTTGATCCATGAATTAAAAAATGCTATTTTTATGAATTTATTGTATTTAAATATATTGAAATCTCTTTGAAATCTTCAATACTAATACGTAATTTATTTGCGATATTAATTTTTTTGTAATTATATTTTTCATACATACATCAGATTTCTAAGCAATCCGTTTTAATTTCACACATATGGTAGATACAGCTATACAATAATTTAATTATTTTAGTTGATAAATAAACCATTACAATATACACGAATACTATCACCGAATATTTTATAAGGGACTAGCGTTATTCGGTATTTAATTTTGATTTTGCAATATGTTTAAAATATAAATTTGATTTTTTTTACAGTTAAATAAAGTCTCGTTATATAAAAACTTTTTAATAATTATATTTGAAACATCACTTTTGAAGTATCTGTTTACAAGGATCAAATGACGCATGTTATCAATGGCACGATTAACGATTTCAGAATGATTTTATATCTCTCTTTAAAGGTCCGTAGTATGATTTTACAATAAAACACTAAGAAAAATGTAGCCCGTAAAGGTATACATACAAACACTTCTATTCAGTCTTGTAAACTTGCAGACTAATTATCAAAAACCCTCTAGGGCACTCGTTTCATCCGCGTACTCTTCTTTTACAGATTCGCGACTCCCGAAAATTTGCCCGCTCGCGCATACGCCCAGCTCGGCCGCGACGAATGCGCCTGTCACTCGCGGACTCGGGCGCATTTTTTCGGCAAAAAATCGTTAGCCCCCGACAAAAGGAAGGGAGGGGCAAAAAAAAAAGCGGGATGAAAAGCAGGCATAGGTCCGAGGCCTGTCGGCCCTGCCACCTCTCAGCTGGATCGGCGAGCACAAAGCTCGAGATGGGGCGCGGCCGCTTCGGCCCGTGGAACGCCTGGGTGGGCGGCCTCCTGGGCACACCCGGGCTCCCCGGGCGGGGCACGTGCGTGCGCGCGAGGCCTCCTCGAGGACAGGCGGGCGCGATGACGAGTAATCGATCCCGAGCGCTGTGCCAACAGTGGCGCGGCCGGGCCACCGGAGCCGCTCGGCCGTATAACTCTCATTTCCAATCAGCGCCGTGTCAGCGCGTGTCACGCGGCCCCGCCGAGCGGCAAAAATCCCTTGTTTATCCGCGGCAAATACTCGCGGCCAGCACCGGTGCCTCGGCTCTTTCCCTCTCTTTGACGGGCAGCGCGACTAGGGCTGCGAGGCTATAGGCGTCAAAGGGGCCGGCCGATTCGTTAACCTCGCTGAGGAATCCTAGCCGACAGCGGCCGAAGCGATGAGTGACCTCGAGAATATGCTGACTTCGCACCTGGTGTCAAACTTGGCGATCCCGTTTTTTTATTGCTCGCGGAAATTTTCGAACGTTTTGATCTTGGGCTTTAGCCCATATATCTGCTGCCCGGATATAGACTCGCTGCTGTCACAAATAGAAGATCATTTTCATGTGCAACTCTGTGGCTACAAGTTTCCGCGATTGATATTGTAAACATCAGTACTCCGTTATTGATATAATAATCGTCTGCGTGTGAGCCCGAGCGCGATTACCCTCAAACACCGCTTTTAGCCCTAATACAGTAAAGAGTCAGCCCGGCATTGGTTACTCTCCCGCGGCGCGGAATACTGCATCCTAAACAACCCGCCCGGGATTCCGAACCTCCGCCGGAATCCCTCGCGGCTGCAGCTCCGCGTAAAAAAAAAACGAAACCTTCGGAGTCGGCTCGGGCGGCCTCGGCCCCACTGACCACCGCGTGCGCGTCCCTCTATCGATTTCTGTCCGACTGGGTATCGCGATACTCCTCCCAAGCCACCCCCTCCCGCCCTCTTTCCGATCCCACTGTCCCCTCGCTCGCGCGCGCGTGTTGATGCGGCCCGCAGCCTCCCCGGCGACTCCTGTCGAGGGAGGGGCCGGCCTCTCCGCTCCCGGGTTCTCGTAGCGCACCGCGACGAAGCGTGAATCCACGCTTTTATTTATCGGCCGTATGAGGGGGGGGGGCCGGAAGGTCCGAGCGCGAATTGAGAAATGGCGGGGGTGCGCGAGGACCGTTCGGGAATTATCGGCCGGCGGCCATCGGCATTATATTGACCGGGGCTTTTGGCTAATGCAGCTCGTGATAAGCCTTCCTATGCTTGGGAAAAGAAATGGGTGCGATGTCGGGGTGGCTGTGTGGCCGGAGGTGAAGCAGAATCCCTAATAAAGTAAAACGTATTCCCCTCTTTAAGCTGATAACTCTGCTGCAGGCGCTCTGTGAATAAATAAACTTTTTTAACTCTTCCGATTATGGCTACTGGTGGACGGATTAATTTGAACATTTAATCAGCTTGTATTTCGGTACAATTGAACTATTTATGGGCGTATTAGTAAATATTCATAGGAAATATTAAAGAGAACATTCTGTACTATTATTAACTATGCACGCAAAATCTCACCCACTGTGTACGAAAGGGTCAATCAGTGAAACGCGAGTGCCATAAATACCATGTGTCGTTTTATCATTCTTGGCTATGTAGAAAACAGAGACAATGGCTAACAAAGATAAGATTCAGATACAATCGCCGACTCTAATATAAAGGTTTATGCCAGCCCTGATCATCATTCAAAGGAGTCGAATAATAGATTTGGTCTACTCGCTGACGTAAAATCAATGATAATATCAGCTCGCGAAATTCAAATATTCACTTTCTGTCCAATATGAATCTGAATATGAATCTACGAAATAGACTGATATCAGCTTCTCACTTAAAATAACTTTAGCAAAATCAATTTCTAGCACATAATCGAGATCGCCGCGTTATGGAAATACGCAGTCCAAGTACCTCTCGATATTTAGTCATTTTAATACAGTTTTAAAGTTTTACCCTACAAGGAAATTGACAAACATTACCATTTCAATCGGCGAGTCAATAAGGGGAGTAAATACCGAGCCGTCGTCAATATTCAATACTGTAAAAGCCAAAAAGAAAACAGCGGCCGCGATCGCATTCCGGCATAAGAGATCTTTCCGTATCATGGAGCCAGCTGAGCGACGCGTCCTCGAGAAAATTAAAATCGCAAATACGCACGGCGCGGCGCGAAAGAGACTCAAAAGGATGCGCGACAAAGGGAGATGCTCGGGGGGAAACAAAAAGTTCCGAGTCACCGCGCGCAGACGAGTATCGACGCGCCTGACAAACAGACTCCGCGAGTGCGCGCTCGCCCCCACTACACTAATGCAAATAGCACCGTGAAACTGAGACAAGCTTTCCTACCCGCCGATACGCCGAAGAGGATTTTTTAATTTATACCCCTTTTATTATTCGTATCTTCGGGTTTTACGCTGGATTAAATTCGTTGATAAAATGGCGCTGAAATACTAGAAGATAGTTATGCAATATTGCGAAAGAACTGTACAACGGTTGATGCATGCTATCACTTTTATATTATGGGTGTACGCGTGAAGGTATAAGAATTTAATAATATATTATAAACGCGCAAATATGTTCAGCGGGTCTAAACACGTCACCTGTCGTATACTCGTTCCTTCAGTAGCGACCACCTCCTTTAGTAGCAAAACAATAGGGGCCATTACTCTTCCAGTCACAGCATATAGTCAACTGTAGTACCATTTTAGACTTCGGCATTTACAGTGCACGAAGGGCAGTTTCCTGGAATCATATAGGTCTAAAAAGCGATAAAAAAAGTAAGAATTGTAGCTATTTCATCAAACATTCTACAGTATACTGACTACAAGGACATTCCCTTAATTATTATTTAGAATAGAGATCCGGACTTTTTTAGAATTTAATTCACTATCGAATTATGTATTGAAAATGTATTAAATTCTGTATTGAGCACCCATTAAGTTTGTTTGAGTCTGCTATTGAACTCCTGAGGAAGGTCACAAGGTGAATCTTATTCCATATTTGCTAATATTTAGGTCTGCATTTTACCAGTGTACGAACATCAAAATATTTACCAATTTAAGGGTGGATCCAATCGGGTTTAATGCTACTGTAATATTGACGGTAATAATTTGCAAATACGATCTCTGTTGATAAGTAGTTTGCTACAGTGTTTGTCTTTACTTTCTTACCCTATGTACTTATCACAATTTGGTATGTATAAACTCAAATTATGCCATTCTACAAAGCTACCTTGTATTTTTATGCGATCGCTCAATTTCTTAGAATTTCCTTCAGCGCATTTATTTAAATTCCGGAGACTCGGTTGATATGAAACCACTATAATCGCAATTTATCAGTACTTATAGTATTTAGTCTAATTCAAACAAACCATTATTATTTTTTCATTTTCTAAAAAAAAGAATAAATTATAGTTTACTTATTATTAAATTAATATTGTATTTATTAGAACAGGAAAAAGGAATTTTTCGTATCTTTTATTCTTGATATCCAATAAAAACATTGTTCAATATATTTTATTGAATTTAAAATATAAGTATAACATCAATATTCAATATGTTTCTTTACTTTCTATGCTTTCAAGAATAATAAGTTCGTTGATAGAAGTCCTTTGATTGAAGAATTATTGACTAATTTTTTTATTTTAAACTAATTCTACATCTGTCCATAAATCGTTATTAAATTCAATGTAAGCGAATACAATAAGTAATTGAGATCATGATAGTTTGACAATGAGACACCCTTTGTCTCGCTTTGCCGAAATTAGACCATCGCTCTTACATTCATACGCGGGGCTTCTAAGCATCCTCATGCACCGAAAAGTGGCCTTAGGTTTCACTATGACGTCTCTGCACCACCTTCACAGATTAGAGACATGCTATTCTTACAGTAGTAGCCATGATATCACTTTCAACATAAGCCTCCAATACTCTAGGAACTAAGAATCCAGTAGATTCTACTGCAACTCTAGGAACGATTGAGGTTTCATTTTGCAAGTACTTGATTTAAATAAAAATAACACATAGGAGCATAATCAACAAAATATTAGTACATAATTACATAATAAATTTTCATGGCGAATAATGCATGTATATTACAAAACTATCTGAATCGCGTATTCAAATTTACAATACATTGTGCTTTGTTCCAAGTGAGTCTATTAGATTTACCAATAAGGCTTGCGCAAACGGACTTTGTCTTAATCGCGCCAATATAATAATGTTATGCGCATCTATAAACCTCAACGGAGCAAATACGCACGCATAATTATGAATAATAAAAACTACACGAATCCGATGATCCCGACTTCTATCTCTTCATATCTGTTGACTGCTGTAAGTCCTACTGTCCGTGATACTATAGCGCTACTGCACTACTTCCGCCCCCGTGGGACCTGTCGGGCCCGACAGTATCGCGATGTGTTAGGCGTCTTGCCCGAGCTGACGTTATCGTGGTATAGAGAACTACCCTAAGTGATGTACAAACGCGAACCTCTTCATAGGTAGTTCGTCCCACTTTTTAATTTTCCAGAGTCCTAGAGTTCTTTTGCTCGTTTATTTACATATTCAAGGATATTGTAATAATCTACCTCTATAATTATACAAATTTTAATGTGATTGTGGACTTCTGATTTTCTTCGATATTGATAAAAATGTCCTTTCTACCCACAACACTTTTATATCATTCAATTCATTTCAATTAATATATATTTTTATTAAAGAATTAAGATGTAGACTGTACAATTTGTGTGAGACACTTAGGAATTTCCAGAAATAACTTCATAAGAATATATTCAATTTATTATTAATCATTGGAATGATTGATAATAGATAGTAAATTCAAAAGTAGTATATGCAGAATAAAACTTTGCAGTTCCATTCAAATATTTTTCTAGTTAGATTATAAGTACAATACAACGAGAATGGTTAATCCATATTCACTTAGAATATTGTGTAAATTCTGGAATAAAATGATTCATACGCTGAGAAAAATGTTATATTTATATTCACCATGCTCTCTGATAAAATTATCACAAGATAGTCAAATCGAAGAAATTACCAAACCTTTTTGTAAATTATCCAACAATATAGTACATAAAAATAAAATAATAATCATGTTTATTGTAAAGTTTAATAATTTTTTCAATTTGATCAGATTGTGATCATTTCGCTAATGAGAATGATAAAAATCACTAAACAATTTTTTTTGGTATACTTAATATTATATACATTAGAATGCGATAATGGATCAACAGATAGATATGTATAAACAGTTTGAATTAAGTTATGTAGCAAAAACAGTTGAACTAGTACATAAGCTATGTTTCAGAAGTCTAGAAAGTATACCGATTGGTTAATACAAAAACTGCACTTAATTTAAAACGTATTAGTAATTAATATTTATTCTGATACTATTAATTTAACTGTACATAATGCTAGCATTATCTCTTTATATTATGTACACATTATTGATGGTACGAGTATCGCTATGCTACAAACCGCATAAAAACCTTTATAAGAGTATTTTTAATCATATTGAAATTAATCATATCGAAATAAATAATTACAAAAGAGAACTTGTGCAATGATAGATAAATTTCAAATAAACTTAAGTAATATAGAATTGATAGAAAAGTAAGTAAATAATACTCTGAATTGAATTTGCGACTTATGGAACAGGTCAATTATGCAACAGACAGACGTAAAGTAATAAGCAAGTGAGAGGCGAGGCGGCCTAAGATGAAATTCGGGAGCTCCGTTCGATCACTCACGCAAGATTAGACTCCGCATCTCGCTAATCCATAAAAAGCTCGGGGGGAGCGTCAGGAGGGCGCGGGGAATTTGTTCGCGGCGGGCGCCGAGACGCTCGCTGGCATAAAAGTCGCCCGGGCAAATTGGCTGGGCGAAATAAATAAACAAGTGGCGCGGAGTGGAAGCGGCGCCCAGAAAAATGAAGCGGCGCAAAGTGTCTATCGTTCGGCGGGGCTCCGGCCGGATATTGCGCCGCGGCTCATCAAGCGCCGGGCCGGCGGCACTACCGGTAGATTGTGTCGGGCCGTGCGCCCGGATCGAAAGCGGGCCAGTCCCTTCGAGTGGCGTCTTTACGCGGCGCCGGCCGCCTCCCGATCGCCCACTAAAAATCCCATAAAGCACGCGCCTCGCGCTTGAGCCCCGCGCGCATAAGTTGTCGCGCGCGCGCGCACCCGGAATTGCCGGTCTTTTTTTCGCTTACGCGGCGACGCCGGCCACTGGCGCGGGGACAGCGCCTGCGCGCCAATTGAAATTTCGCAATATTCGCCGTCCTTTCGAGGCGATGCCCCGGGCGCGTTACTCTAAGAGATGAAGCGCTTTTATGGGGGATGTGACGCTAGGCGCCGCTCGATCTTCGCCCGCCCGTAGATATATATCGAGGGACGTCGGATCGTTGAGGAATGGCTGACCGAGCGGCCGCCGCACTACTCGCTCAAATGGCACCGGCTACGCTCTGCTGTCGCCTCGCTTTCTTGGTTTATGTACGCACCTTTCGAAAATTACGTCACCGCGCCTGCCATGCATCACTTGTTCTATGCTTCGTTGACGTTTTCTGCGTGCGCGAACGACGCATATTGTTGAACAAAGTTATTCAATAATAAATGATAATAAACAAGTAAGGAGGTGAATTGCTTCAATGTTAAAAAAGGATAACGTTTAGAAAACGCTTTCGTAAAGATAATACCGCGACGCCGCACCAGCTCCTAGTGTCGAACCGGGCACGTGGAGCCGTGTAATGGTCCTAGAGCGATGCGCAGCCCGATACGGACATCGTGAGAGAAACTAACGCACTGCCCTTATCCTTATTGGTCCCTAAGTCACTTCGAGGTTCATTCACACTTGCTCCACTCACGCACGCCCAACGGGATTGCTCCCCCTTTTCTGGTGACGCTGGCGAAAAGCGATCCCGCAGTATCGCAAAGATCAGCGCACGACTAGCAACACCCAGAGACTAATTGATTCTCTGAGTCTTGAACCCAAAATGTATAGTCAAAAAAATGAACAGTCTTATGAAATAATCTTATGAGAAGACACCCGAAAATGCGAGTGTTATAGCAGTCTTGGTATTATAAGGATTTTTTCAACTTCAAAGGAACGCTTAGATCACATAATCATACCGCGTAAGCTGGATTAATTACTCAGAACTACGTGAATATATTGAATGTTCAGTTAAATATATTTTTCATTTTATTTGCAATACTGTAGAATCGGATTATACGTGAGAATTTATTGAATGGAATAAGCCTTTATTTAATAAAATATAAGTATAAAGCTCCTGTATCCGTTTTATTCAAGAAAATGGAAAGCGTACTCGTGAAAGCAAATAAATCTCAAAATTATGAATTTCAAAATTATATTTAATATTAAAAGTTAAAAGTAACTCGTCACTTAAAGATTCAAAATACAATTGAGTAAAAAAAACAAAACACTACGGCAGATAACACATTTGTTTTTTTTAAATCAATAATGGAGATAGTTACGATTATTAACAAAGATTACGACTAAGAGAGTTTCTGTGGATATACTGCCCGCAAGCGGTCAGATAGCTTTGTCTGTGGTAAAAATTACACCGCAGCCCCGCACGATCGTGTATAATTGCCCTGCACATAAGCGTATACGACAGTCTCATACTTACTACAAATTAACTATCAATAACACATATACGAAACGAATTTTAAATATTATATGTACACTAGTTTTCTATAATAATATAAATATAGAATATTATAGGTACAACTAATGCACATATAAAACTTTAATCAGGACACTCATAATGTAAATTTGGTAATAGTATTGAATACTAGTGTAAACATAATTTAATTAATATCATACAAATTGTGTTGATATTTATAAATAATTTCAATTAATTATTTATGTCCAATGTTTTTAGTCAAAATGATTTTCTGCGTCTATGTTGTAAAGTTATGCACAAAGAAAATAATTAAAAATTAAATAAATATAGATGTAAATCTGTTCATTATCGTTGAACACAATGGTATTATTACAACAGCATATATAAGCGAAGCGTTCAAATTTCTACGAGTCGTCTGTTATCGTAACTTGAGTTTCTAAGCAGAGTTAATAAGCGTCATAAAAAAACAACAATTGTAACTGAGATTGTACTTAAGTACTCTGTTCTTATTAATTTAATGCACTCGATCTTTTAACACGTGTCGCTGAAATACGCTAAAAGACGCAAAACTTTTGTAATTACAAACTGAAACATATTTAAGTTACATTCCTTACTTAGATGAATTATTTGTTAGTAGTATTAACTTGGTAAGCTACTCCATGATTAATTAATAAAAGCGCGTGAATATAGATGCACATAAATTGTAATTTTAAGATTATCCTCTCTCTTTCTGGAATAATAATTTCTATGAATATATAATTAACCCAAATGATAACTCGACTTCTACTCCGAATTGGCATTGGCTCGCATAAATCCCCTTTTAAATGACACTCCATTTGAACAAAGTGCAAGCATTGTAATTCGTCTGATGGCGAGATGTTTATTCGACACATCCGAGAGTCCATCGCGTGGGCGCAATAATTCGGAGAGGGCGGGGAAGCCCCGCTTGACCATTAACACAAAGCCCTCGAGCGTGCGAATCACGCGAGGCTCCTCGCGCGCAGTCCCGCGGCCCTAAAGCTCGGAGCACTTCCGGAGCCGGTCAGCCTTAGAAGGCCCGGGCGCGCGGCGATCCGCCCGCGGGGCGCCAGGCGATTTCCGGCGAGTCCGCCGGACTGCCGGGCGGCGAAAACCGAGAGGCGGCCGGTTGGCCGGGCTCCAACCTGCGAGATCGACATCGTAAAGTGATAAAAGAATTAACGGGGCGAAGTGAGGACAGGGCCTGGCTCGCGGCCGCCCCACGGCTTTACGAGGACCGGGCCGGCGGGGTTATACGAGCCCCGGGGCCGCCGCCCGGGCCCTCGGCCCCGCCGCGGTAACGCAATAACGTTCGATTATTGGTGCTGGCCGGCCGGGAGGGGGGGCTGCGGTCCCGCGGCCGCCGCTCGTATATCAAAGCGCCGCGCGCCTATCGCTCGCCCGCCCCAAATTATTTCTCCCCAGGCATGGGACCGGTGCGCCAGCGCCGCCGCGGAAGTCGCGATTGTCCCCCGGGACGCTGTGCGCCCTAGTCGTGTCCGAGCAGGGCCTGTATCTCGGCCAACTGTCCTCTGATCGAAAACTATATACGTGTATATATACATATATACATACGTATGATTAACCGGGGTCGCGTCTGAGCTTTAATATATTGTACTCCTTAGACCGCGACGGCCTTCCTTTCCTCCGGGATCCTTTTAATCAGGGACTCGTCTTCATTCTTTCTGTATTTTTGTTGGACCATTTTTTTTTTGCCCCGCTCTTGGTTAATTAGTGGCCGATGACGTGGAGAAAGGCGCGCGAGCGCTCGAGCATTAGGTTAATGAAAAGAGCCGCGCGTCATATAATGATATCCCCCGGATTAAAAGGCTTTTGTGGCCGCTGCGTCACATTAGCATTCAAACAGTGATCAAGCTGCAGATGCAGATTAATTCATGCTGGCCCTAGTTAACCGGAACCCGAGGAGAGTAATCACGAGGCATGTAGGTCGCGCCTGGGCCGCCCGGGCCCGCGCTTAATCCATTTAATCCCGCTGTAATTAACGAGATCCTTTAAATGGCTTCGTTAACGCTTTTAAAAGGCGCTGCCTCTGAGCGGCTCGCTTTGCGCGCGTCCTCGCGCCACAAGCCGATATGTGCCAGGCGCTGCCTCGAAGGAACCCCCGGAGTCCCCGTGTCAATCCGGCCCCGTCCTCCAAACAAGAAAACGTCAACCGCAAGAAGAAGTCGGGCTTTGTCGCAACGAGAGACGCTTCGACGAGGACAGATATAGGTAAACAGTCGGCAGTCGAAACAAAAAAAGATAAATAAAATCAACCCGCTCTCGAACAAAGGGGATATATATATATATACGTGCGTGTGTGTGTGTGTGTGTTCGCGGGGGCTAGCAGGGCCGATGACCCCGATGCAGCTCAGGCGGCCGATAATCGGCTCAGGGCGGGCTCGGGGTCCGGAAAAATTTACGGAGCCGCCCGCTGGGGCTAATGAGGCCGCGGGGCTTAACGGGGCCGGGGGGTCCGATTCCCGGGGATTCCGCCGGTGCTCGAGGGGAAGCCGAGGCACGATCAATTGGCCAGCAAGTGTTTCGCCGGGGAGCTATGGCCGGAGGATAATCGGATGTGGGTCGCGGGCCTCCGAAACTTCGGCCGGTCGTTGAAGGGCGCGCGAGTCGGACGAAGAAGCCGATCCTCGCGGGCGCTTGAATTAGAGGGGATCCGGCGAGACGCGGAGGCTGGAAAGGCCGCTCGGTCCCTGGGGCCGCGGGGGACGAGGGCCGTCTGGGGAGCCGGACCCCCCCCACGACGACACTCGGAAGACCGGCGCGACAATGGGCCGCGGGCTCTCCTTTTTTTTTTTTACTCTCTATTTAATCAAGCGGCAAGGCAGCGGGCCTCCAAGGCCGATTCCTCTGGAGCCGCCGCCCCCCCCTCCCCCCGCGCATTAATTATACGCGCAGCAGCCGGTCCACTTGGACGATGTGTGCGCTCGCCGGTCTTTCCCATCTCGTTATCCCGCGATGAGAGGAATTACGCGGGCCGCCTGGAAATATACTTTGCGCTCGCGGGCGCCCGGGCCAGCCCCCATCCCTTTCCCCCCGCGGCCCCGCGCCCGGTTTAATCAGTGTAATTGACGCGCGAGCTCGCGATTCGTTTAAGAGGCTGCAGTGCTAATTCAGCCTTCTTTCCAGCGCGCGCGTTAACGGTTTATCGCGGCGGGCGAAGGGCTCGCAGGAACAAAGGGGGCCCTGATAAGTAATTGTAATCCCGGGGTCGATTGCCCGCCTCCGTCAAAAAAAAAAAAATAAAAAATGTCTTGAAAAGTTCCGGCCGGTGGGTCGGGCGGCCGGCGCCTCGACTCCCCGGGCAACAGAGGGACTCGGTCTTCCTTTCTCGAGCATAATGTTGACACGCGCGCTTTCTTTCTTTGATATGAAGTTTCGCCGCTGGGACCGAAACTGCCGCGGAGCCAAACTTCTTTTTTCTCGCCCGCCGCGAATTTCGCATTAAAATATGCAAAAGGGTCCCGGGCCTAGTTACAGTTCGTATACAATATTACGATGCATTCAACGGGTGAAACTTTGCCGTAAATAGGAGGCAATCCGATGAGGTGATTCTTCAAAGTTTTGCATTTTAATCGAAAATACCGGCTGCGCGGAATAAATTTTCCGGCCGGCCTCTCCGATGCTCGCCGGGCCACTCGAACAAACACATTGTCGCGTGGCCAACTAATTTTACAAGTTATTATAACTTTTCTATTTTTGCCATCGGTGATGTACACGCCGGACAATTAACCACCGCGCCACTCCGCCCAGACACCCCATCCGGCACTCGAGTTTCATTCTAGGCCGTGCTCGATTCGAACAAAAAAAAAATGTAAAACGCCTTGGATCATCCGGGCGCGAGGAAAGAAAACGCATCCGCTCGTCCAACGCGGAGGGATAAAATGGAGGCGCGCGAGCGGCCGGCCATAATAGTCGGGGCATCTCCAGGCCGCGGCACAATCGAGTCCCCGGCGCGTCTAACGACTCGAGGACGGCCGCGAGATCTCGTTATGCGACCGACCGGGCGGCAACCGCTTTGATTCGCCGCGGCTGCGCCGGTACTTTTTCCGCGAGGCTTGGCCGAGGAGCAATCCTCCGCTCTATACTCGGCTGCTTTTTATTCGTATATATATATCGAACGCGCACTCGGGTTGAAAGGCTCCGATTTTCTACCGATCTACCGCTTTATCGTCCGATCGGGCTGCCGATCGAATCGCCCACGACTCGTTAGGCTCGCGGGACGGTTGGGGGGGGGAGACTAGGTGCCTCTTAAATCGGCGCTGAGGAGGCCACGGGCGCGCATAAACCACACGGAAGGAAAAGAATCCCCCGCTGTTCTTGGGAACTCCTGGGCAAGCGCCGGGAAGAAGACGCCCCTAAGTGTCCCCGGAAAGTTTTAAACGGCCTCTCGGGGACTGGGCTAACTCCCGGGCAAACGGCCCGGTGTATATGCGCGAGATCCGGCAGACGGCGATTAGAGCGCCGAGGACGGCTAGCTCGATTTGCCCGGGGAGTTTTTTTTTTTTTTTTTTAAAGCGCCGCCGCCCGGGCTTTCCCTCTCGAAGCGCAAACAAAGCCGCCTCGAATTAAAAGCGCGGGAGGGAGCGGGGCGGGTGTATAAAACAGGGCGCGCCCGGGGCAAATATTTATCCGGGGCCTCGCGGCGGCCCAGGTGACGCGACGTGCGTGCCTCGAGTGCCGCCCGGCCTAAGGAGGGGGGGGTGAGCCGGATCGCGGGCAAATATAGACGCCGCGGGAAAGGGGCGGACCCTCTCCCCCCAGGTCCGCAATAAAAAACTTATTACCGGGGCTGCAGTCGGCGGTGGCCCCTCCCCCTCTCCCCGGCGCATCTCTCGCGCCCGGTAAATATTTGACTGGCCTCCGGACCGCTTATATGAGGCCGGCGGACTTTGCCGTTTCTCCGGCTCGGAGGCCGGCCCGGCTTCACCCCCCCCGAGCCTTTGAACTTATCTCCGCGCAACCCGCTTTCTTTAGCGCAGGGCTCCATGGTCTAATTGAGCGCTTATTGGGAAAATAAGACAATGACCGGGGGGGGGGAAGGTCTGATCGGCGCGGCTTTCCTTTTACGGCGCGCGCGGGGACGAATGCGCGCGCGCGTACTCCAAGGAGCCCCGCGCGCGGGCCGATCGTCAATATCGCCGGCTCGCCTTTTTGCGCGCGCGACTTTGTGTCGATGCAGCCGGCTCGTGTTATAACAATGTCGTTATTGTCTCGGCGTTCTTTCATAAGGATTTTCGAGCCAACGCTCGAGCGGGGGCCTTTGGAAAATCCGCTAGGTCGTTCCGGCCGCGCAGACCTCTCGAATGCCGCTGGTATTCGCTGCTCGCGCAGTAACAATAGTACTGAAATCGTGCTTTAACGTGTAAAGAAATAATGTAAGCTCGTTAAATGCCACCTTCTTCCGGCCCTTTTTACATTGTCGTATTCAGGAGTATTTTATCAATTCTGGTCTTTTAAAAACTATGATACTCATCTGCAATAACATTCATGATGCAACGAATCTATTGAAACTTACGTAGGAGAACTAATGTTGTATAACTATACATGAATTGTTTGTACAAGTGCAAATAGAAGATCAATAATTGTTGCTTAAGATTTAATTATTATGCAAAACTACCCTAAGACGTCTTAAAAATTAAAATTAATATTTTTATACTTGGTTTATAGCAAATATGTTCCTAATTATGATAACTATTCAAAAAAAGGTTATTTGTTTTCTTTTTAATTATGAACAGGTACGAAACATTATTTATATAACTTATCATAAAGCTAAAATTGTTACCTTTACTTTGTACATGCTTTTAACAGCCACGTTGATATAAAAATCTGTTAAAATATTGACATACTTAAAGGTAATTTTACCCCGTCTAAAATAAGTGTAAAGGATAGCATTAAATCTGACTCGATAACGAAATTCTTGATTATATTAAATAAAATTGTTTTAAAAACAGTAAGAGCAAAGCCAAAAGAAAGTATAACTAAAAGAAAATTGAACAACCGAATATTTTCTCATACATTTCATTATGGGTACGCTGCGGTGCAAAGTTAATTAACCTTTGATTGAAAAAAATAACTTACCATAATATTTTTAGCCAAGCCATAAATAAACTGGGCGAAGAGCACAGGCACTGAGCACACTTTCTTGTTTACGTACTGAAACGACAAAAGGGGGATGCTATCCTGGCAACGTATAAACAACCTTGGGACAATGTATTGAAGCCTCCGTTACAAAGCCTCCCATTAGAAACACGAATGCGCCCGGGCAAAGGAGGGAAAAAGGAGGGCGAGGCGGGGGTGTCACGGGAGCGCGGGACGCAGAGTCCGGTCCCCTGGCGCGCCAATCCATCAGCAGGGCTCGCAATTATGCAATCGCGAGCCGGCTCGCATCAATCCCGTAATGATCCCCGCGGGCAGCTGTCGCGTAGGCGCGCACGCACGGAGGGCAGCGGGACCGGAAAAGAGGAGCCGTCCGTCGGAACAATCGGCCCGGCGCCGAGGCTGATCGCCATTCCGAATCGAAGGGAAAGATATCGGGGGCATTGTGCGCCCGGGGCACATTGTTCCCGAGCCTACTCAGGCCCGAGGGAGCATCGGAGCCGAGCGGCAATATCATTGTTTCCGCAGTCGCGCCCGGCTTTGTTTTAATAAATGCCGCGGCATTGTCAGTGCCGCCCTGTGCATCGGCCCGCCAGGCTTGTTAGTTCGCCCGATTCGCTTCGCCTTATCGGGACGCCTACTCCGTCGGCAAAAACCATCCGCGCTTTTTTTCCCATGCACCCGCGTCACCCGTGCGTGGCTTTTTCCTTGGGTGCCGGGCGAGGAGCCGCGCCTACCGACAGCTCCCTCGTCATTCACGTCAAGAGTGCGAATCAAGAGCGTGTTTGGCCTGTCTCCCCGGGGACGAATCAGTGGGCTAGTGTACAGAGTCTATTCGCTATTGTCGTTTCACAACAGCAAAATACTCAAAGTGAGAGTTGTAAGCTTGCGATATGGATACAGTTAGATCCTAGTATAATAGTTACTTATGACGAAGAAAAGGTATAGGCATATAGCATTTTATTTGTTCAGTATCTAATCTTCGTATCGTAAAACTAAGTTTGTAGATATCGTTTATTAAAGAATTTATTTTCAGTAGCGCTGTATGCATTTAGGAAATTTATTCATCGCAATAAAAAATAATTCTTAAGAACAGAAATTTAAATTGATCAGAAAGCACGTTTCTTGAAAATTACCGAGATTGTTATATTCATTCCTATTTATTACCGAGTTTCTCTCATCAGAAAGTAGAGTTTCCATTTTGACATCGGTTAAGTGAAGTGCATATTAAATTTGATAGATCCTTTTTAGTGTGACCGCTATTCGCATAAATGTATTCGAAGCATGATTGGACGGAAGGTTACAGTTGACATTTGCTCGAGAGCTACATCGCTCCGTAATGGTGACCGCGATAGATATTGTACGTGACCGAGAATGACGATGAGGAGTCAGCAGGAGCTGGATCGTACTTGAAATGAGGATTCATGATGGTTTATGGCTCGTAGAGGCGGAATACGATCAATTAAGGAAGTTGGATTGGTCACGTCAGCAGCCACTACCATAAATTTTATTTTAAGAAGAAAAAATCTAACTCACTTTAATTTGACTTTTATTTAAATAAAGCAAATTCCACTATGAAGCTGCAATAAAATTTACTAGATGTTAAAGGAATTTCGATAAATTAATCAACAATATTAAAGAACACACTTTCTAAGAGGTAACTTTTTTGCAAACTTTAATTTTACATTTTGTATTAATTCAGATTTTTATCAATATACGTTCATTGTTTAGATTTATATCGTATATTAATTATATATAATTGTAAAGTAAAATTTTGCATTTACGATACCTGGGCAAAGGATTATTATTAAGAGTAATTCTATTGTTCGAGTATTCTTAGAATAATTTATTATAGAAAACATGACGAGTCCGAAATTATTGAAAACACTATATTTTATTTTATATTTAAATAATTCTAGTAAATATTTAATATACTGTTGCATCTATTTTATGTACTGACTGAGTATTAGCATGAATTTACCAAAACGATTAACTTCGCGGGATTGTGGAATTTCTCCATATATCATCAGCAAATACGGATGGTGTAGTTATAGCTTGTCATTGTCAATCTATCGCTGTACAGTACAGTATAGTTTATTTTTAATATAACGTAAAAAAATTAATCAATAATTGAAAGTCTTTTAAAGTAGTAAATAGTTCATTTGAAATTATAAATCTTATATATAAAACTGTAAATGCATATGTTGTTTCAAATATTTTATGTGCCGTCGCTCGATGAGTGAATGCGGGATAGGAGATTGTGGCTTCTCTCTTCACTCAGGAGTGCCCAAGGACGTAGGGTGACGAGGAGGTAGCCACAATAAATAACTTAGATTTATATTTAAAATATATGTAAGAAGAGCTGGTGGCTAAGTAGAGCGTTTGCTGAATCGCGTTCTAACACCTGCACGCGGCGAATTTTGGTAATGGATTGCATAGGGTAGGTTACGGGTGGCGGACGCGAATTATTAATTAGAAACGGTCGACGGTTGCGCGTTAAGTTAAAGACGGGCGGCGAACGCGGAAGTCTCGTCGAGTCTCTCCCCGCGACAGGCCGTAGTGTGCAGGAGCAGCTAGCCTCGTATGCACGAGCGGACGTAAGCCGTCCGCTCTGAGCCAAGGCAAAGCGGTGGGACTCCTTTTGCCCATGCGAAGGGCGCACTTGCCGAGAGAGAGAGAGAGAGAGAGACATTCGATTTCGACTTTGCCTGCGAACTAACTGCGCGGAGCTCCGAACTGCGCTCCGCGTCCGCGCCGCCGCAGTTCCCCCACGCAGTGCGTTTATTTGCTGCTCCGAACGCGGAGCGGGTCACGTGGCTCTCCCCGCGGCCCCACGCGTTGCTTCCAACTGCTTTTGGCTACCGCGAATTGTCGCGCCGGGAGAAAAAGGCGCCTCCGCGAGGTCGCGCGTACGTCACATGTTTATAAAGTTAAAATTTAGTACTTTTCATTGTATTTACGACTGTTTCTAAAGAAAAATATACAAATATTTAGATTAATTCTTTTAACAATTTATGTCATATATACGGTTCAAATTCATTATCCTATAAAATTATTAGTAAAGAAATTATTTAATGCGTACATAAATTAAAGTAGGTAGTATATAATAGTATACATATATACAACATACACTTGTAGGATCCTAGGAAAATATTTATCAGGAATTATACTTAAAACGTATCTTTCAGATGCTACTCTGAAGAGGGTCAGACCTTCACTCTAATTTACATTACTCCTGCATCTCCCCACAAACCAATTGGAATAAATGTAATCATTTTACTTTAACTTAACTTACTAAGATTCATCTGGTTAATCATTAGTTTGTAATGCATATGGACATTGACTACCTCAATTAATTTTGTTCAAGATTACTTTAGTATCATTATAATTAATATGACATGTATATGTGTGTGTGTGTGTGTGTGTGTGTGTGTGTGTGTGTGTGTGTGTGTGTGTGTGTATAACGAAATAATCTTCAAAACATCGCAGATGAACATCACAATTTAAGACAGAAGGTTGTTGTTCATAGTTTAGTTCTTTCCCAAACAGTTATATCATACAGGCCAGCTCTTAGCTCTTCTAATTTCCGCATTAAATCATTGTCCCTTTAAGGTGTTAAAGAAATTTCGCCGCAAGCAATGTATTACGTGTATACAATTACCGCAATCCCAAAACCTTCGTTGTAGTTTATGCAAAAAGTGGTGACAAGCGTGTTTATCTGTGTCCAACGTGTAGACAATAATTCACGATTGCATATTTAATGCTAGCTCAGTTGTAAACCGCTTAAAGCGCTAAATCTCGAATTCGGTCGAATTTGGCGAATCGCTCCGCGTTGGCCCGGGGGCAAAACAAATAGGGCGCGTGTAGGAAAACACTGGTGCAAGTGGCGAGGAGCCTCAAAACAAGGCCGGCCGCGATTAATTCCGCAGGCCTACGGGTCCCGCCCCTGGGCCACTCTAGTGGGGGGGAGCGAGAGGAACAAGCCATCCCTTGGTACTAATGGGCATTCTATTTCTCGTGGCGCGGGCGCCCTACCCTCACTGCACACGCGCGGCCCTTCGGGCAGCGGCGCGGGCGCGCGTGATTGATGGGGACGCGGGTGTGCCTCGCGGTACACGCGCCCGAGGAGGAGGGCCGTGTGCACGCGGCCCTCGGCAGGACGGACGGGTGGAGGAGGAGGGCCGAGGACCCGGCGGCCGGTCTCGAGTGTCTTGTCAATATGTATAGTGTCATCGATGTCTCTCCACCGGCCGCCGGGCTTCCCACCCTGCGCCCCTCTCTCTCTCTCTCTCGCGCCCGCTTTGCATCGCCAGCAGTATACCCCCGGCATTAAGCCGGGGCTACACGAGCCCGGCCTCGTATTCCGCCCCCGCCTCTAAATCTCCCCCGTATCGGGCTGCTGCAGCGGCGGCGGCGGCGGCGTATCGCCCGAGATTATCGGCCCTCTCTATCGGCGAGACGCTAAATAATTCACGGCGATCTTTTGCTGCGCTGCCGGCGCGACTGCGGACCTCGCGCCCGATTTTATACGTACTTTTCGACAGGTTTGTTTGCATCTGTGCCCCGCGGACTCGAGCTACGCCCAGGGAGTATATATAGATGGGCCGCTGCAGATACGAACGTACGGGTCGGCGGCTCTCGCGCTTCGCTCCGGCTTTCATCCGGTCATTATTTAGAGTCGAGCTTACCGCGATGAATGCGTATTGTAAATAGATGAAGAGCTGCTCGCGGGAGCCGCCGGAACGGCTCACTTTGAATTTTAAACATCCGCCTAATTCTCTGATCGAAAAGGCAACGCGGGGATTTTGATTAATTCTCACACTGTGTACCGGCCTTTGAGATTATCGTCCATGATATTTGTTTATGGTCTTGACGACTTCGTGCTCGCAGCGCCAACCACACTTATTATGCATGGAAATATTGTGATCCATACTAATATAGAAGAAGCTCATCAATTTTCCGTGTGGCTATTCCTTTTTTCACTATTTTTAAGCTTTCAATATTTCGAAGTTCGCAAAGTGTTATTCAAGATATGTGTGCGGAGTGCTATGATTGATGTTCATGGATTTCCCCTCTAATGTCCGTATTTCCTAACCGAATGAAAAATTATCCATCACAGTGACAATAATATCGCACCATCTAAGCATGAGTATACTTTTTTAAGTCAAATTTTCGTGCTTTACATTTAACCCAAAAGTAATATGTTTTTCTATCAAATTGAAATGTCGCATCAATTTTCGCTAGGTAATCTCTGTAAAATAGAATTATTGCACCCAAATATAATTGGCAATAATTCAATGTTCTATCTTGCTTTGAATCAAACATACAAGATCCTCCATAATTTAACCACATTTACTGTATTTAATACACTATTCATTGAGCTATTCTTTAATTCTTTTATTTTCTATTTTCACATTCACGGAAATTAGGAGTAAAAATAATGGCACTAATGAAGGATGTCACACAAGGATTCCGTATTCCCCATAGTGTAGAACTTTCGCATAATACTCACAACGTCCAGCCAATCGGCGTATCCAAACCGAAGCACAGAGAGGCAAAAAGATACTGACGGGTGACGAGTGTGTGCAGTTGTCTTTTCAAAGCAGACTGCCGCACTGTAAAGAGTCTGCAATTAATAATGACGCAATGAATGTCGGAAATGCTCTTTCAGTCAGTGTTTCGCCTTCCCTCGCGTATCCTCCTTTTTTTCTCTTGATCCTTGTCTATATGTACCTACTGTGCGTATCTGTACAACCTGCCCGAGGCTTTAATTATATGTATTCTGCAGTTCTAACGCACTCTAGATAAAAATATGGCTTCACGACATGTGACGCAATTTTCAGTATTTGAAGAGCATATAAAATCATGTATAATTCGCAAAGATTTTTAATTATGTTAACTTACGTTCTAACGGATTTCATTTAAAATAAAAAAAGGAAAAATTGAATTATCAATGCTTCAAGAATTTTAAGATAGAGTGACAATAAAATATCGAGGATATTATTTTAATTTTACATTAACCTTCTTTCCTCAATTTAGGATAATGGAACAAATATTTGCTATACTAATGACAGTTTATAATTTTCAAAGATTAGCCACTATAGAATATATGTATCAATCCATGGAAATAGAATGTATTTGAATGTATGTAGAATTTATTTATAATGTTATTTATTATATTTATTATAATTGATATATTTTATACATTTATTTAAATTATTTTATATTATTTATATATTATTTATATTATATATTTATTTAAAATATTCTACTCCAACATTTTGTCTTGAACATGTCGATTCGCCGTAAAAAGCAGCGTATTTCGGTAACGTCGAGTTCAATCCTCAGTCTGATTCAATTAACACAAGTATCACTGAATTGTCTAATATGCTTTGTCTACACACCACAAGGCTCCATTGTTAATTAGCACCGAAATAAAAGCATGAATAGAACGGAGCAAGAAAACCATGAAGAACATAAAATAAATAAATAAAAACTATAATATTCTTGAGGCCGCCTAGCATGCTCGGTGATATTTGGTGCATCTCAACTGTTACCATTATTTGAAAGTAATATTTAATACTATGCAACAATAAGATACTTCAAATTTTTTACAATTGAGCCATAAAAAGATCACTGAGCTCGTAAAACTGAAACATCAATATAGAAAACTAACCTTCATTAACTTAGTTGATAAATTTTCCATTCGCAGCATTTAGATTAGAGTGATAATATACTAATGAAACATATTTTATCTCTCAATCTTAAACAGCTTATTATTGTTTGAAATATGCAAAGAAAAACAAGTTGTACGTTTCAATGAAATACGACGTCTCCATTTAAAAGAATTAGATTGTTTCAGTTTACGTTTAAGTTTAAAAAATACCACATATAATTATTTGAGCAAAATCTGTAAAAATATGAAAAATAATAGATAAAATGAATATTTTACGATGGATCTTATTAGTCTATATTTGTGGAAGAAGTGTAAAAATATGTAGTTCCATTACATTTACATCTAAATCATTAGTTTATGGGATTCTACATGAATTACAACTGCATCATGTGGTAATTTTGGTAAAAAATGAAATTGTTTTAAACATTAGAAGTCGAGATTGCTTTCTTCAAAGTGCTTTAAGTACTCTTCCAACTCTTGTTATAGATCTTAATAAAAAAGCTAATGAAAAAGCATTTACTATTCTTGTAAATCAACCAACAGCATTACACATTATGTTATTAACAAGCTACCATGATTTTGATATAAATTATACAATTTGGGTTTTAGACCAGTTTTGTAATATATCTCCCATAAATATGAGACCTCATTTTCTGTTAATTGTCTACACAGACGAAAATTGGATGATGTACAAAATTAAAAGAATTATAAAGTATGCATGGTCATTAAAGTTTTTAAATTTTTCAGTATTAAAAATTAATACTACCAATAACATTGTATTCTTAAATTATAATCCATTTACAAATACTTACAATACAGGATACTTAGAAAAAATCAGTGATATTTTTCCAGATAAACTAATTAATGTAAATAAATATCCATTAAAGATACCAGTTTATCATGCATCACCTAACCTGGTTTTAAAACGTAAAGGCAACCACATTATAAGTCTTGATGGTAAAGATTTTAACGTGGTAGCTACGATTGTAAAAAAATTGAATTTTAAAATGGAATTAGTAATACTTGAAAATTATCTGAATAGAAACTCTACTTTCAATATGTTAAAAAATGATGAAATAAATATGACTTCGGTAGCAATGCTATTTGGTTGGCAGAATACATTATATGGGTCTCATTTTGTTTATAGTAAATTATGTTTGATCATTCCAATTATACGTACGCGTAAATTTATTCTTCCTGCATATATTTTACTATACATCATCAGTTTTCCAATGATTTTACTATGTTTCTTAGCAACTGCATATGTATTTAAATTTAAATTAAAATATTGGACAGCAATAAAAATTCTACAGCTACTTATTGGTATGTCGATAAGATTGCATCGTGTTCAGTTAACAGAGAAAATCATATTATTGACTATTAGTATTACATCAATTCTCTATAGTTCAACATTTTTCTCAAAATTTACGGACTTTAAATTTACTTATGATGAATTAAACTTTCATACTGTTGAGGATTTGTATACATCGAAATTGAATTTGTATTTTGGCCAATTTCAAGTAAATCTGGATGGTGATACAATGCTTGAAAACTTATTTAAACGCAGTCCGATTATGAATGATCGTGATTGTATAGATCTTATAATAAGATATGGCAATTCCATGTGCATTGTTCCTTTCAACATAGCTATGTATTCGGTAAAATCAAACTTGGATCAAGATGGAATGCCAATAATGAAATTAGCTGATATACCATTTTGGTCGGGTTTTGCGGCATTTTATTATGAAAGAGCTTCCCCATATGTTAAAAAATTTGATGAAATTTCTTCTCGCATAGTAGAATCAGGTCTTACTTTATTATGGATAAAGCGGATAAATGAAAGAAGACCCACATATCATAAGAGAATCAAAACTACTTTAATTCGATCAGATGATAATCTTCAGTATAATTTAACGGCAATGATATTCAGTGGACTCTTATTATCAATTCTATTTTTTATCTTAGAATTAACATGTGAACACGCAAGGAGAATAATTTATATATATTTTTAAAATGTTCAACAAATATTTTTATGTGTTATAATAAATCTGTATCTAAGGATTATTTACTATAATTTGTGTACAAAAATGACCAAAATAGAATTAACGATAAAATCAAGTTGAACCTTTAATTTTATTTAATTCTACTGTATACTATTTTCTTCATTCATCTTTTTAAGGTAGATAGACATTCTTTGAACCATAGAAATGATATTTTCCTTTAGTAAAAATTTGATTTTTTTCAATTGCTTTTAATTGTATTTTTGGTATTGTATTTTTAGTGAAATAAGCAAAAGAATTGTCTTTTATAAGATCAGAAACATACCCGTTGAAGGAAACTTATGGAACAGACGAATGATGGACATTAAGCGATTTTCTAATAATATTTTATAATGTCAACGATCAATATTCAGTTGCTCTATCTATATAGTACATGCTTTCTTCTAATGATATTTTAAAAGTTTAAATCTAGTTATTAGCGAATTTGTCACTAAATTTTTCTGTTACTGTAAACATGGTCATGGATATTTTTTATTTTGTTAAAGAATAAAAACTCAAAATTACTACATAAAATAACAGACAAAGCAAAACAGCAAAAAATCTCGCAGCTTATTTTGAGTTATTATATCCACTTATTATTATACAATCACTCAAGCGATCATTCAATAAACATAGGAAGAGATTAATAAAATTAAATAAAATGTAATTTAAACATTCGGAAAGCTGCACAACAGAATGCGCATGAAATAAGAACTTCTGTTGTTAACATTTAGAAATGAGCAGTAAAACAGTTATTTTCTAGATAAATGAGAAACTTACGGTTTGAAGAATCAAATAATAAATTTCTTATTTGCGTATAAGAGCACAGGAAAAGTCTATTTTCAGCATTTATTTTCGCTTTAGATATTACTGCAGATAAGATACGACTTGCTTCCATATAGGGAATAGATATAAACTTAAATTTAAAATGGTAAGCATGATTATTTAAAAGTAGTTCTGATATAAAGTTGTAATAGTTTCCGTGAAGCTTCTCTCGAGGCCTATTGTGAAAGGATGAGCGACGCTGTCCTTATAAAGAGGCGGAAGCTTTTAAAGTCGACTCATCGCTGCCTTTCGAACAGCGGGTGAGAATCGATTGCATGATGAGCCACATAGATCATGGTCGAATATAATTTTAGTTTGACGATCATAGAGTCTGGCTAAATTTAAAAACATATGCTAGTTCATCCATCTTCAGACTATTTGCAAGGACAAAATTCAATTTTTTTTGACTATTTTTTTGCTTCCATTCTCACATCTGGGCCTCTGGATTCCGGATCTCCAGGGAGATTATCCCAGAGTCCAAGACCACGTATCTCCAACTAGACCAGGATGGTGAAACATGGGCGACCTGAGCATCAATATCCTCGCTTGCACTTGTGTGCGATGTGCAAACACCCCGAAACGAACACTCACAATATGCAGTTCACACCCGGGGAACTGTGATATCTCTAACCTCACACGTCGCAGAGTAAGATTTTCATAAAAAAATGGCTAGATATGCAAGCTCATGTATGCGCAGAATCTTGTTCAGTATAATATAAATACAGTCTACGTTTATCCGCCTTAATAAAACCCAACCGTTTCCTGTGCAGAGTGATTCTCTCATCCCACATAACACTCGTTACATACCTAAAATATACATTTTAGAATACTTGCAGTCGAATTTTAAGCTGTTAAGATGTAGTAAGTCAAACTAAAGAATAATGATCTAAATGACGCATATTAGGCACAACTTATCTATCGTATGAAAATGTCAAGCGTGACCACCAAGTAAGGGTTGCGTCAAGTTCATCAAGAAGGCTCGTCACTGTTATACAACAGAATCCGAGTATCAATCACGACATTAATGTGAGATATTTGGTTACTATTATTATTTAAAAATTTTCTTAAGCAGTATTATTGCTTTTGTCTTCTGTACATTAAGTTGGTGACCAGCGTTCCCACCAGAGGTAGACGCATTTTTAGTCGAATACTTGAAGGCTTGAATAATCTCTAAGTCGTCTTAATGCGGATGCAATCATCCCACTATTCATATGCATTGTGAAAAAGTGCTGCTCAGAAAACTGAAGTCTGAGATACTTCAAGAGAATATGAAGGCAAAAAGAGGACCTTTTTCGAACAGTCGGTAAACAAACGTCATATACTATATGATTGTCATGTACTATATATTTAGAATACTTTTTAGTGAATTTTGTTCAGTCATAAATGTCGTTAAAATAATTTTACTACATACTTTAACTAATTTATTTACTTTTAATAAAGTATTAATAAATTATATTAAACAAAAAAATTTATTACAAGGAATTAAATATTACGGGATAAGGTACACTGATAATATTGTTTATTCTATTTACATAATTAAGAGATTGAATTTTTATGTAAGTATACTTGTATAACTTATATTCAATATTCGCTTCATCTCGTTCAAAATTGAGTAATGTTTTTCTAACTCCATATACTCTTGAATCCAAATCAATGCATCAGACAATCGTCTTTAATCGTACAATTACTTGAACTACCATAAACTCATTTGAAAATAAAATGATTGCAGTAAATTATTGCTTTAGTACTTTTGAAATTCGCTCGATAATAACCAGCGAGAAGATCGCTGTGGTCGAACCGCTCGCAATCCTCGTGTACACTCTAAAACGCCCGCGCCCTCGGGCAGATGAGGTTACACCAACACACATGATCCGGTGCTCAGGAGAGCACAAGGGGCAACACCGACGCCGATAATAGCCCAGCGTCCGGGTAATTAGAAATTATTGGCCTGCAGCCCGTACGCGATCGACTCACGAGCCCCGGTGTCTAGCGCGTAATTCCGTTCCGGCTGAGAGCCACTGAGCGGAGACGCATTCACGACCAGGGCACAAATACAGGCGGCGCAGGCGGGAGTTCAGGGAGCGGACGGCAGTTTCTTTTCACCGAAGAATATAATTGCCAGAAAAATAAACGATCGCAAAGTCTGTTTGCCCGGCCTCCCCCGCCGCGCCCCCCACTCCTTCCCGGCCGGGCCGCGCGTTCGCCTTTCACCCCGGCGGAGGGAGCGAGAACCGGCGCGCTTCTCCTTTACACTTTTTCCCCCTGGTCGCAGTCGCGGAAAGCGCCACTTGAGCCTCGCGGGTCAACGGATTCGCAATTACGATCTTTCAGAGCCGTCGTCGCGGGACCGCATCCACTCCCGCCTTATACCTCTCCCCCATTCGCTCGCTTTGAATGCCCGCCATTTTCACCCCGATTCCCCTCCCCGCAAGCGCATTATCTTTTTTTTTTTCGAAGAGGCTCAAGATGCGCGCACGCGTGCACCTGCGATTGATCGATTGCGCGGGCGCGGCGTCTGTATGCGCGAGCGAAAGGGATACACCGGCGCGTGGCCTGATTCGAACCGATACGTACGACAACGCGCCTGTGTGGCGCTGTGTACGCGCAGGACCCCTGCGCATCGCCCTGTAATTTATTTGCGGAGCGTCACGCCCTTTTTCGTTTTTTTTTTTAACCTCTTTCTTCTTTATTCTTTCTCTTCGCGAAGCGCCCCTAGGCCGACGGGGAAATGATTTATTCGCCACGAAAGCCTGGAAAAGAATCGAGCATGATTAATTAATTTTGTAATTTATCGATTGAAATTTCGTTTACAGTATGAAACTGCTACAATATACCTATAGGTTCAAATTGAACTCGTGTCGTTAAAATCTCGTTGCTTGGTAATGCATTAGAAAGTATGAGATTAGCCTTTTGCTGTATCGATGCCTGTAAAAGTAATTTAGTTAATAAATTTGTTTGCGAATGCAAAAATTTTATACCGAAACTCTGATTTTTCTGAAAGCCTTTTTATACCTTTCGAAACCAATTAATTTAACGAAAAGAGATTGATAAATAAAAATAGTATGCAGCCACAGAAATGGAATTTAAAAAAATATGAAACGGTACTCTTGATTTAAATATTTTATTATTGTGCGAAGCAGAATTTTATTAACGCTAGGTGGTTCATCAAATAAGATACGTTTTAATGGTTATGAGCATACGGTCGTCAAAGATATTCTCTAGTGAATACCTAGCAATAGCAGCTTCTTGATAAAAAAAAGGCAAAATAAATAATACGAACACAGGCATTGGGCGTGTCACCGGTGCGCTTGCGTTGACTTTCGCTTTGCAATTCTATTTCACAAGAGCGTAAACTGAAATCTCCCTGGTTCGTATACGCGGAATACGCGGCTGGTAGTGGACGAGCGAGTCGTCGCGCAATATCCAGAAAAAAAGAGGAGAGAAGGGAAAACATAGCAACAACACGACAAGGAACACGCGCCAGTGCGACTTTAGTGGTCTGAAAAATGAGAAACAGCCGAGTTTATCTGGAGGCAGACTGTTGTCCCCTCAATAAAAAGCTTGATTTAGTAGCTCGTAAGTCATTGATTTGATATGCAACAAAGCCTCCGTTGCTTAATATCGCCTTGCTTTTCTTCGTTCATTCGCATAATATTTCTATACCGCTAGTAGCCTTCCTATACAAACATGCTCAATCGTCAGGGTTACACGTGGATGTAGTGGCTGCGATCGATCATACGAGTGTTAAAAAGCCACATGGAACAGAAAAGGATTAAAAAGAGGTTACCAACCAAATTTATTACTCGCTCGTATTTTCATAGATATAAGGAACATACTCATAGTAGTTATATTAGTAAATACTATATTAAATTTAACTGTAGAATGATGCGAATACAGGCATTTTATCAAAATTTAAGCAATATCAAATAGAATTAAGTTCTCCGAGAAATCAACGAGCCTTTTGTAAAATAGTTATTAAGTTTAGAACCAAGCAAATTCAATCCATCGACGAATTATTTTTAACTGGAAACTACGATAGTTGACTCTATAAAGTTAAAGTAATTTTGGGAAAATAAATAACCCATAGATAGGCAAACTGGGTCATCGATGAAAAGAGAAGCTAGTTCCCGTGAATGGCAACATAAAAATTTTGCGGTAGCTGCATTTTATAATAGGTACTTTTATGCGAATCCAATATTATACGCGGGCGCACACACTGGGCGGCACTTCTTTTTAATTATAAGTTATCTTTGATGGGCGAAAAAAAAAAAGAGAGAGAGAATTCGATTTGCGATTCGCGAGGGCGCGCGCAAAGCTCGAAAAAAAGCCGTCGAAAGAGGAATAAAAACGAATGGGTCCGGATATCGAGAGGGAGAGAGCGCGGAAGGGGCGTCGCCGCGCTAGAGCGTCGAGCGGGGGAAAAAAAAATCAACAAGCGAGCCTAGAGTATCCGCAAATATATTTTCCCCCGCGCGAGCGTATCCCTATTCGCGGGGAGAGAGACAGACCCGGGCGGACGAGGAGGCGTCTCTCTCTCTCAAGGGGCAATATAATACGGCATTGTTTCCGCGGGGGCGTCAGTGTCGCGCGCGCGCGGCCGCGTCAAAGGTGCGCGGAGGAAGCGCACCACTACGCGGGTCGGCGCCCTGCAGTCCCTTCTCTCCGAGTGTACGTTCCCGTGGGACACAGACTCGCGGCTCGTGTAAGATAGGCGCGAACGCGGCGCCCGCGTCGATCGTCCGGGTAAACAGGCCGGCCTTTTATCCGGGTGTGTGTATGCGCACATGCGCGCGAGCGGCGAGGTCGGCCCTCTTTTTTTTTTTTTTATTTCCGCGGCCGCGGGTATTATTTTTCGCGGCTTTGTGATTGGGCCGCGATGGATCGTCCGGGCGAGTGACGCGGCGATTTTATCCGGGGCGCGCACGGGGCCGAAAAACACGGGTCCTTTCAGCGCGCGATAACCCAAAATGAATATAAACAACGTCCCTTTTAAGCGCCGGTGTGTGCGTGGGCCGGGCGTTCGAGAGGCCGGGCGGGGGCAGGGTAGTGATTTTTCCGCGCGGCGGGTTAATCTCTCCCCCGGGCGGGAATCACGGGCGGTCCAGCTAGACGGCCCTCGGCGTAATCTCTTTGGCCGAGTCATGGCGGCTTTGCCGCGGAATCGGGCGCCGGGCGGGGGAGGGGAAAAGGGCGCCCGGTAATTCCGCAGCGATCGCGCAGCTCCCGAGTCGGCGGCCTCGGGCGCTCCCCCGGGGGAGAATCGACGGCCCTCGTTAGCCCGTGACCTCCGAATCGGACGATACACAACGCGCGGGGGAGTCAATATATATATACATATATCCATGTGTGCGCGTTGGGTCGAAAAGTCACATCTTCCTCTGTCGGGGCTAGCGCGCGCACGAGAGACCGGAAGCGGTCCAGAAGTCGAGGCGACCAGGGCGAAAGGCGATTATGCGGGGCTCGTTCGATTTTCGGCGGAGCGCGAATAGAGTGGAGGCCGCGAGATCGGGCGACGAGGGACTTTGGCCCGGGGGCAAGTTTTCCGCGGGAGGGTCGACGGACTCCTTGGCGCGCGGCTTCCGCCTCCCCCGGGCGGACAAGTCTGGTAAACAGGTTTTTCTTTTTTTTTTTTTGTCCCTCCGCACTTTGTTTACCCCAAGTTTCTCGCCGCTGGCCCTCGATTATTTCCCTCGGCTCGCGGCTCTGCCCCGGCGGCAGACGCACGCTCGATAAATTTCCCGGCGACGTCGCGGGCCCGCGGCCCGATCGCCCTGCCCTCTCGCAATCTCACAGGGGAACGAAGTCGGTTGGCCTTATTAGCCGCGGACAAGGACCGATCCGGCGGTGCAGGGGCTTTTGATTGCCGAGCCGGGCGCGCACTGGCTCCTCGTTACTCCGGAAAAAGGGCTTGATTGCGGGGGGCAGAGAGGCGCCTCGGCGACTAATCGGCCCTCGGCAGCCGGGGACCGCGCGGACCGGGAGACGACGTCCCGCCCCCGCGGATCCACGTCGGCCGTCTCCCGAGTTTGCCGCGCAAGGGCTTGCGGATTTTTGCATCGGGCCACGGCGATCGGCGGGCGAATAATCGGGCGGCGCCCGCGAGGGAAAAAAGCGCTGACTCGGCGCCGGGGCGCCAAGTTCCCCGGGAAGTTCTCTTGATAAAAATGTAAAACTGCCGCGCCGCGGGAATTGGGAGGGGGGGAGGCGGCGGCCGGGGCGCACGTGCGAGTCGCCGACGGACGTGCGTCGAATCGCCCAGCCGCCCGGGGACGTATAAACGAGTTTGTGTAGCCGGCGCGGGGATATAACCTACGGGCGGCCCGTGTCTACCGCCAAAGACGTGCCCCGCCCTTTGCCACCCTCTGCCCGGCCCCCCGCGACCTAAGGCGCAATCGGCGAATATGGACCAGCCCCCGCGCGATTTAAGCGCCCGCCCGGGCTTGTTTTAGTTTAGAGTCTCGATCGGCTGGAGGAGAGACCGCGCGCCACTCTGCCCTTTTTCTTCATAAACACACGTGTATATGTATTCGCGCCCTCAGCGATTTTCCGCGGGTGCGCAAGGCCCGGTTATTGCAAACGAGGCACCAGTGACATTTTTTACCCCGCCAGCCGACTTCCGCACAATAATTACATTTCGCGCGAGCTCTTCCGAAGCGGCCGTTGTTACCATTTGAGAGAGCCCGCGCTTACGTCGCCGCGGGAGAAATGTTTTTCAATTGAGCCGATGTATTACGGGAATTCGCGGGGCGCGTGTTTCGAATTTGATCGAAAGGGAATCGATTGAATATTGATACATAACTCTTTTGACGGTATGAATTCGAAAGCCCGCGCTTAATACGTTCGCCCTAGCTGCCCGGCATACGCTTTCAATTTGTGCACGTACAAAGGTTTAAAAAAAAAATCAGATTACTGACACGCGCGTCACCCTGCGACGGGGGACTACCTCCTGCAAATTATAAGACCACCGAAGGAAAAACGGGTAGGACACAGTAAAAAAAAAAAGCGAGAGGAAGCAGCCCGCTTTTGGGTCAAGGCGGCGACTCTCTTTTTACCCTCCCTGGCCTAGACGCACGGCCGCATGGCGGTGGGGTCAATTTTTGGCGAGGTGCTTTGCCCGCGGCTCGTCTCTATACAGGCGCTTGTCCTCGTGTTGCAGGCTGGGGCCCGGCGGCGACGCTCGGGCAGCAGGGGCCGCTCTTCGTCCTCGAGCCGCCCAGCACGCTCGTCTTCTCCAACACGACGGGCTCGCAGCTGAGCTGCTCGGCCCACGGCAGCCCCACGCCCCTCGTCACCTGGATCACGAGCCCGGACCAGCGCTCCGTCACCGCCGTCCCTGGACTCAGGTACCCACCAAGCTTTATTTGCCCCTCTGATTGCCGAGTAGCATTATATGCGCGCTCCCTCGAACCGCTAATGCGGCGCTTGTTGGGCAAACGGCGGGCTTGACCTCTGGCCCGCGTGTATATCGGGTATCGACGCGTTAGACGCTGCGAAAGTAGATTGTGGATTATTCCGTTGTGGCGCGAGGGGGGATGACCGGTTTGAGATTCTATTGGCATTGCAAAATCAAAGTAAGTGGTTCTTTGATGGGATCCCGGCGGGAGGCCTCGGTACAACGATAGGTGATGCCGCAGCCATCGAATTTCAATCGGCCTGTTATCCGCGGCCAGTTTTTCACTTATCTCCCGGGCCTCTGCCGAGCCTTTCAACCCAATTGAATTCCCCCAATAGCGTCAGTGTTATAATTGACAAATTGTAATAATATAAGGATTTTCGGAGATTTGAAGGGATTCGTTGTGAACTTCGAAAGTGTGGCCAAGCTCCAGATCTAAAAGTCAATTAGATGCGCGACCTTCGGACAATTTTAAATCGAGGGCGGTCTCAAACTTAAAATCTACGTATTGAAATAACTCAAGTCATGATAAAGTTAAAATTACTCGGCAGTTGGAGCAGACGAAAGAGCGGAGTTCATCCGAAGATAAATCGAGCGTAGGGCGTTTAAAAATTATATCGACAGTTTTATGGGCAACCGATTGAAAGGTCAATCGCGACATCTATAAACGATTATGGGAGTAAATCTCCATTGTCGTCGATCTGCAGAGATAACTTTGCGAAATCTTAATCGCGAAGGAATCGAGTCGGCGCGGTGGACACCTGGAAGCGCTCCGATTGTCTCCCCGAGGGCCTATTATACGCGTTATATCGGAAGGATTTCCCCGAGCCCCATTTGAATCCTCCCTTCGCCCGCGTCCGCCATTTCCCCCTCCCGGTTTTCTACTCGATTTAAAATAGATGAACGTCTTTGGGAGATTTAACGGGGCGGAGGGCCCTAAAAGGCAATCTTGAGGCTTCCTCGGAGGCTGCTCGCATAACGAGAAAGAGAGGGAAGGACGAGCCAGCCCTGCGAGCACACAGCCGCCCCTCGGTCCGCACACACACACACACACACACAGAGGACTTTTTCCAATTTCGAATTCACGAGCACTTCCCCGCAAAATTCTTGGCCGCTCGCGCGCGAGAGTTTAGTATTCCGCTCGGCCACGACGGGGGAGCCCGAGCGCGGCCCGCTCCGAGCAACGTTTCCCCGGATCGGCCGGCGGCCGCGCGACGACTCGCCGGGGCCGAGCGGAGCGTTTCGATTAACCGGAGGAAATGGTTTGCCCAGGTGCCGCGCGGCGCCATTGCCGGTCGCCCGGGCGCCCCCGCTGCATCCGACTTCCGACCCTCGGACGGCGCCGGCGACGAGGACCGCGACGACGTGTTCGCCCCGCGACTCCTGCGGCCCCTCGTTCCGCCGCTGATTCCGAGACCGCCATTTATCAGATTCCCGGGCGGCCCCTTTTGACCCGCCGCGCCCACGTATATATTGAAATGAAATTTCTGATTCAGCGGCGGGGACTCGTTTCCGACCTCGGCCACGGCCCCGATTGCGCCCGGACGCCGGCGCTCTTTCACCGCCGAGCCCCCACCCACGCCCGAAGCGGTTATGCGCGGCTTTATCGGGGCGATATCCCGAGTTCAGCCCCCGACCCTTTTTACGCGCTCCCTCCTCATGTTTATTATGCAATTATATTTATAAGTAGACTTGAGATGTTGCGTTCATAAATGTGTGCTTTGGGCAATATTTCGTAAGTCATTTACAAATAAAAATTTATCTATCTATCCTTTTACCTACAATTCACGCGGAGGAATATGCGCGACCCTCGCGCGCGGAAGTGCGGGCGAGTTCTTTCAAGAAGCCCGGGAAAATATAGAAGCGTGCTTTTCAAGCTTTATTATAAACCATAATCGATATTTGCTCACAGGCAATGCGAATTACTATTGTGCTTATTCTGTACACTGGAAAATGCACTTCGCATTATTTACGGATGATGTTCTTTTGCTAAATTATTAGGCCAATTAACAATTTAACGAAATATACAATATTTTTAATATAATAAAATCTTCTTCATATATCAATTCATGAATAGCATTAAAAAATATTCAATATATAATTTATTATAATCTAAACTTTGTGCATAGTGTGACTAGATTCAATTTGAATTAATTATTATATTAGCAGTTAACATAGATATAAACAGGACTAATTAGTATTATAAAAGCCTAGTATAATTATTACAAAAATATATTATTTATTATCTAATTACTGAATGAAATTAATTTGTCAATAATGAATTCGATATGTATATCAGCTGAACACAACAAATCTATTAGATTAAAAAATAATAATATGTTTAGGCTATATCATATACAAGGAAATATATTTGCCACTAGATATGGGCAAATACATGTAGTAAAAAATATAAACCAAAAAGCCTTTGTAAAATTACGTTATCATATTATATGTTAAAAACAAATGATAAATAATGGGATACGAATATTATAAATAAGATTAAATGAGTTAATAAGTAATTACATTACAACTTGTGACTCGATTAAGTACTGTAGTTATGCAAATTAAAGATAATTGTATTGAAAGATTGATGACCGATACGCCACATTTAAAACTGAATAGAAAACCATCATGCAAATAGCAGTATTTTAAAAACTTGAAAATTGTAATTGAAATCTATATACGTATCGGCAGAAATTGTAAAGTTATAATCAGTATATATATATATAGAAATTCATGTGCATATATAATTAATGAAGAATTAATTCTAATAAATAGGAACGAGCGGGCCATTTAGCAAGTTTGAAAATGACGCTTATACAGAAGACTTTATAGAAGACTTTGAAAAGCTTTACCTTAATCCACGCGAGCGCACCTCTTGATAAGGTGCAGGGTAATACAGCCGGGGCTCGTTTAAAGGGAAAAGATGCCAAGGCGCCGGGAGTAAAATAATCATGTAAATCGACGAAGCAAAGTTTCTCAACTCACCGGGCGGCGGGGGTGCGGCTCGGGCTCCTGCCCCCTTCCCCCCATCTGCACCCTTGCCCCTCTATCTCTCTATATACCGCAAGGCGGTGTGCCAGCGGTTTGCCCCCTCCCTGGCCTCCACCTTGGCTTTCAAAGGCATAACGGTTTAATCGGCTGCGGAATGCGAGCGCCTCGGGTATTATATCACCCGCTCGCAAAACTCGCCTTATTACTTTCCCTTTCACCCGTTTTGTCCTAATCGAGTCGCTCGTTCCCGACGCGCGTTTACACGTCGCCCGGGGGATAGCCCGCGAGTGATCATCCGCTAATTTTATCGGCCTCCTTACGTCACCCTTCAACCCGAGATTATCCTGTTGATTAAAGACTCTTGATAATGTTTGCGAAGTCATAATCAGCGGAGATAATCCGTTGTCCATGCTGCTTCGAATTCATATCGAATGCTCGCGTATTCTCCAAGGCACTTTATTTACGACCGTTACGCTCGTTCGGTTTATTCTCTTTCAATTTCAGTTTACCCAGTAAGAGTGGCTTTCCGGGCAGACTTGCAATCGTCGAATGGATATAATTTAAAGCGTTGAACACGCGTATAAACATGTATTCAAATTCAGTACATTTTGAAGTATTTACGCCAAACAAAACACTTTTTTGGTTTCAGTAAATTCATGGTTTACTGTTGTAATTTTATTATACGAGTAAGAGTGGTCGGAAGCGCTTCGTGGAGTAAATTGAAAGAGATACCCATTTTTAAAAATCCCCCCTTGTTTGTACGTAAAGTGAGATTTCTATCGCGAACGGAATAATAAAGGCGCTGTTATTAAAATTGTATAAGGAGAATCGCGGTTGCATATTTCAAGGGAAGAAAAGCTCGAGAGGAGACTAACAAGAAATTCCGGATTGTTTGAAAAGACTCTAGGTGCGCTGTACGCGCACGTCCTCTGTTGCGTGCATTAGGCAACAGCATGATTTCTAGGAAAAGATTAATTAGCTAATGCGCGAAACAGTCGATCGCGTTAGGAAGAAGGGGGACGGAGGGACCGCAAAGGATAAAGGAAGGGGCGTCCCGACTCGGGACAACGAGGAGAGGACAAAAAGAACCGCGTGCAGGGCGGCGCCCATTGTCCGAACAAAGCGCCACCCGTCGCCCCATCAGCCCGTGCAAAAATTAGAAAAGGAGATTTCGCCCAGTCCAACTCTCGCTGCGCCGGCGTCTAGTCAGAGGCACACTTCCCCCCAGCTCGACTGGGCCCTCGGCTGAAATCGGTACAAGTCGCCGAGGGCACGGCGGTCGCGGCAAACTTGTCCATTTGCCCTGGGCTTCCCGGAGACAATCGCGCCCTGGGCAGCGAGGAAAAAAGGGTGCCGGGGGCGCTTACCCAGCAGCCGGCGTAATTTTCACTCGCGCGCGCGGCAGTTTGGGATTTTTATACGAGGTTCCCGGGGGGTAATTGGTCACGAGGCCGCGCGATCGGAATGCCGGGGCTAAAGACCCCGTTGGGGGGGGGTGGGGGGAGGATAACCGACGGCCGCCTCGGTCTCGCGGGCTCTATATCGTCGCGGCCTCCGGGGGAGGATCATTTGTCCCGGTCGGGACGCGGCTTTAAAGAGCCAGCGCCGCGCGGCGACGACGCTTTTGTTGCCGATGAATGGCTTTATTTCTGTTTCCTTTATTGGGCCATTGATCAAAGCCAGGCTTCCGCGCCCGACGAAATGTATATCTCTCTATATCGGCAGGATAAGTCGGGGAAATACCGCCGAGGCTTTATACATATATATATGTGTATACCCCCGCGATACGCGCGGGCACCTTTTCATCGCTTAACTCGCGACGTCTATTTGGAGTCACGTACCGCGGAGTTTCGAGGAGCCGCAGTTGGCTCCCCGGCGGGGGGGGGGGGGGGGGCTCCAATCCTTGGGTAATCCGGCTTGTTTCGCCCAAATAGGGTTGGGAGGGGTTGGAGGTTCGTGGGCCGGGCATTCCTCGCGCGTCCCCGCAATGCAGCCCGGCGGTCAATGGGCCGTAACGAGGCGGCTTCCCCGGGAAGAAATCGCGAGGGCGCGATATCGGCGCCCGATGGACAATGGCAGTCGGACGGGCCCATGCGAGCGCCGTGGAAAGATCGATGGGCGCCCCACCCACACCCCCTCCCCATTAATCTTCCTTGCCTCGGAGAGTGTACCGCACGCGCGTATATGGGTATAAGTGTGCATGGGGCCAGTCGCTCTTCCCGCGCTTGCTCCCGCTGGATCCGCGACATCCATCTCGCCACGAGGATCAAGACGCCGCGCTCCTTTTCAATTTCTTCCCCAATCCTCCACTTTTCTTCTCCCGCTTAATCATTGGCAATTCACCATCAGCTGTCTCAGTATAGCATGCATTTTAACTGCTAATTTATCTTATGCCATTAGAGTACGCGTTTAACTTGCTATTACCGGTTCTAGTAAATCTCTAGGTAGTAAAAAATCACTTTAAACTAATAAAAGTTATGGTCTAGGAAAAAGAATAGGATATTTCCTCGGTCCGTTCGATATTGATACAAGAATTGATTCTACAATTTCGCCAAGGTAATATAATATAATTCGATTATTTAGCGCTATAGTACATCTTGAATTTTGTTCCGTTCATAGAGGCATTTCTTACAGATAACTAATGATTATAAAATAATAAACGAAATGCAATAAAGATACCGAGAAGTCATATCAAGAGTTTGTACAACGAGACGTGAAATTGACGGACATAAATACCTAAAATGGACGAGGTTGAGGTGTAGCAATGTAGGCTCAATTCTCCTGGGACTCCAAATGTCTCTTTCTTCTTTCTAATTGAAACATGACTTTCGTGGGTTGTATTGGCATCTCTACGGAACTCTGCACCGTTGGACACGAACTTGGCCTTTATGTTGGACCGATTGGTAGAACGTTACTCATTCCAATGTCCTCGACGAAGCTCCAAGTGTTACCTTTAACGGATCCCGGGGGAAAGAGAACGAATCTACCGCGTACTTGGATAGCTATCCTCTTATACTCGTGTGCCGTAGACTTTTTTTGTCGCTATTCCTGCTCTCGGACTTATGAGTGTAATACTCAATCCATTTGGGAAAAGTATAGCACAAGTTTACCATGTCAGTATGATGTGAAATGATTCGTTATGAAATATGAGTGATACATATATATAAAGTTCTGATTGGACTATCGAACTTTATGAAAATGTGTCGAGTTTCAAAACAAATGGAAAAATCAATTTATAACTTTATGCTTGAATCGTGAAAAGTAATTTGGAAATTCTTTTGAATATGTTTTCACTCGAATTGAATTTGACAGAAACAGTGTACATACAGAGTAGGTGAGAGAATACTTGGTAATGTATCAGTTGGGCGCATCGGCCATACACAAGCGCGTGCTCAAAATAGTTTAAAAAGCTTGCGAAAGTCTTCGGCGAAGGCACTGGCGCCCCGAAACTTTTTTCCCAATTTTTGTTTCGCATTCGGGTAGGTGAGCGCGCCTCGCGAGCGCTTTCCAGACGGCAGCCTGAAAAGCAAGGCAATTCTCGCAATCTTAATTAGGAAATCTTAACTTAAGCAAGTGAAGAGCCGAGGGAGGGCTCGGGGATTCTTTAGGGATCCCGCGCGACGGGCCCCGGCACGCACTTGGCCCCATAGGCCAGTCTCTCCAAACGACACGGCCGTACATACACCTCGAGTCTACTTAGGGCGCGCGGGGGGCCAAGAGCCCGGCGCGCGAGGGGAGCGGTGCACGCGCCGAGCATTCCAGACGGGGAACAAGCTGACGCTCGCAGCAGACGACCGGGGACGACGCGTAAATATACGCGCCTCTTTAGCGGGCAGGGTAAAGTGCCGCCGGGCGGGCGACACGAATTTCTTACATTTTTTTCCCCCCGGCCGTCAGTGCGATCCTTTAATTTCGCCGTTGTCGGCCCCCTACCCCGGCAAATGCCGGCTTCCGGATATTTGACGTTTGTGTACTCGTAACGGGCGCCCGGCCATTCCTCCGGCGGCCTGCAATTTTCCCCCGGCGTCTCTGGCGCGATTTGTCGCCCGGGTGGAGGAATGCGCCGACAGCGGGGGGAGGGGGGCCGCTACACCGAGGCCAAGTTTATTTTTGCATGATGCGAGAATGAGGGGATCGGCCCTCTTTACGGTTACGAGGGGGTGATAAAAATTTTACCGCTCCCTCCTCGTCAAAATGCTCCCGGCCGACATCAGAGGCATTTCGCGAGGCTCGTTCCTCGCGCGGCCTGTCTACTTTATAACTAGTGGAGGATGATTAAAAATGAAGGGGCGCCTTGATGCCGCTCCCCGGCGAAAGTGAATGATTCGATTCCATACTGCTTTTGATGAGGGATAAAACCAATCCGGACCTTATCTGCCGTTTTATGCGGTACAAAAGCTTTCCTTTCATTGGAACCTAATGGATTTTATCCACCTTATTATATCCAACTATTTTATTAATTGACGAATAATTTTATTAGCCTAATCAGTCATTGGATAAATAATGCTACTCGTTCAATAATGAGTTTCTTGTCAGCCCCTGTATAAAATTTCTAGTGGAATATTCTGCACGTACGCGTCGAGCCGATAATTGACAAACAAGAGTTTTAGATCTGGATTATATCCTTTTGGGCTGACTCGGCTTTACCCAGCAGCTTTATATCCAATCCCAAGTGACAGCGCCAGCGATTATTGTATTCATTAGAGGGATTAATTCGGCGGCAGAAGCCGGGCCGCCTCCGAAAGTCGCTGGCAGATATATATAGGTCCCGAGTCACTTGGCGCTTCTCACCCTTCGCAAGAGAAGCAAAATTGACAAACCGGGTTTTGTCCCGGGCCAGGGACTTGGGGCCGCCAGCGCCCGACGCGCCCTAGCGCCCGCCAGAGAAAAACAAAGACGCGGGCAGTTTTCCCGGGCGCGAGACGCCCGCGCTGTATTCCGGCTCGGACCTAGCGGGGGGAGGCATTTCCAAGCCCCCGCTGTACTCGCGCTCTTCCTTTTTTTTTTTGTTGCTCTCCCTCCCTTCGGCATATTTCAGCGGGATATTTCTGTTGCAGGCAACTCCTGGGCAACGGCACGCTCTACTTCCCGCCGTTTTTGGCGCAGGACTTCCGCGCGGAGATCCACAACGCCCGCTACAGATGCCGGGCGGCCAACTCCGTCGGCACGGTCCTCTCCAGAGAGGTCACTCTTCGCGCAGGTAATCAATGTCCATCCGACCCTCCGCCCGGGAGCTTTTTTTTTCCCCCTCGGGCTTTCATTGAAAGGAATAACCGCGCGAGGTACTCGGGGATTAGGTATTCTTTCCTTGCTTTCTGTTTTTTTTTTCGCTGCGGGCCCGGGAACGTATTCAACCGGGTGGCAGCTGCCGCGATCGCGCAAGACTGATCCACAGAGGCCTCGACTTCGATTTACAGTCGGCCCTTTTTCCCGTTTTATATGTAGATGCAAGTCTTATTTCTTTATGCTGGATTTTATATTGGCAATGCCTGCGTTAATGCCCTTCCTTTGAGAAAAGAAAGACTTTTAAATAGACTCGCGCTTATGTTTAAATTTCAATGTTAAAATTAAAAATTTTATAGTTCTTTCTGAGCGAATTTCAGACTTTTTGAAAATATTAAGGTGCTAATTAAAATAAATTAAACGAATAGAATGTTGATTAAATTATTGTATATTTAATATTGGACCCTTATTTGAAAATATTTTTATCACAATAAAATCTTTCATAAAAAATTGTTTATTAAATCGTTTTTTGAGTGTGGAATCACGATACCCGTTATCGTAGATTGCGAATAGCTGGGGGAACTCTTCGTTTACTATACGTATATTGTCATGAACATAAGCCCGAAACTTAGCGACTAAGCGTGTGAATATCAGTGTGCAGTAGATTAGCCTATAGTTGCCGTAGTGCTCGACTTTCACGAGAGCAAATTCAGTTCAATTTCGGAGCCTGATATTACATACATACATATAATGGCGTGTTTTCCACGGGTACCTGTATATTGTAGTTAAAGTGCTAGTAAAACTTTGCCTTATACAGAAAGAATTTAGTAATAATCTTGCATATATAATTGAACGTGGATTTTTCTACATTCTTTTTAAAATCTCGCTATTTTCTCGTGAAACTTTTATAACTTTTATGCGCAAACTACAAATATGCAAATGGCATGAATCTGTGATCCTATGCATTCTTATACTGTATTATATTTGCATCTAATATCAAATAGTGCGCATAAAATTTGTCATTAATTTAATAACATTAATATTATGCTAAACGCAACTTTCTACACTTGTATATTTAACCGCACGAATAATCATGTATTGTCCATTATTATGATTCTATAATAATATGAAATATGTTCATTAAATTGACTTGATAGGCTAAAAATTTAAAATTGTTCCCTAATATAATTTGTTTTTCTAACAAACATTTTGATTGAACTATATTTCGGTCATAAAGTTTGCTAAGAACGTATATATATTGTTGAGCGTAAATTTTTTCATGTAAAAGGCACTGTTTTAAAATGAAAAATCCCACCTATGCGATTATACTACGAAAATACTTTGCTTTGAAATTCACGAGAAGACTTTAGCAAGACTCTCATAAATATTAACCAAGTGCAGTATAAGATCGAAATAAACAAACAAAAGTGGTCATGTCGAGGAACGTACGGGACGAAATGCGGGCCGTAACTGAAGCACGAAGCGGCGTATTAGGCGACTTATCGAGGAGTAAATCCTGCTGAAAAAGCCATTTTAAAAAGGGAATCGAGCCGAAAATTCTCGGGGCAAGGGGCGCCGGGAAACGTGCGCCGGCGCCAGTGGATCGCGGCCGGGCCAGGAGCTCGTCGGGCGCTCGCGCGCGCGCGCGCCCTGTAAATCCTTCGATTTCCGCGGCAATCGCGGCAGCCCCCGGTAATCTCGGGGGAGAAGGTAATCGCGCGGGAGAAGCAGCCGTGGGACACATAGGGCACATGCACGTGCGGAGGTTCTCGACCCTAGGCGACCCTGTATCCCCGACGCCTCGGCCTCTCGGGAGGCTGATCGGTAAGCGCGCCACCTACTTACTCGGCGCCTTTGTGAGCGTATCGCGGGCAACGCCCTTCGACGGCCTAAGCGTTTACGGTACGTGATTAGTCGGGGCGCGGGCGGAGAGCCGCCTCGGCGAATCGGCGGGCTGGCATCGGGTCCCTTGCGCGCTCAACAAAATCGTTTACGGAAAATGTTGTTTTTTGAACTGCGCCGGCCACTCGAACGCGACTGAAAAAGTTCCGCAAGCGTATCGCAGTTAGTCCCCGCGGCTGGTCTTGCGTGATCGCGCGGTGTAAACAATGTCCGGCGCGGGAATCGAAGTCGAGGGCCGAGTTGGCCGACGCGGGTCGCGTGGGGCGCGTGCCCCGGAATCCCAATACGTCGCTTCATGTAATTCCAATTATGAGTGTTTTCCCGTGGCGCAGCTGCCCGCGCGACACCATAAATAATTCAGGCGGGCGACAGCGGGAAACTCGATTGCCCTCGGACTCGGTCCGCGAGTAGTTTAACGATGTTCCAGCTCCGGGGAAGCTTCCTTCCCCTCGGCGCTCGGGCTCTGGCGATCCCCGGCCGGGGAAAAAGTCACCGGCCACGCGGTCAGTCCCGTTTGACGGAGTGCGTCCCCCCTCGGAGCCGCGGGCGCCCGTTTGCAATCGCGCCGCTCGATCGGCCGATCCCTCCCGGCGGCTCACTCCTCGTGCACACACATATATATATATACATACGCAAGCGCGCCGCGGGCATTTTTTTTTTCCGGGCCGCGGCGAGGGGCTCTAATCGAAAAGCCATCTCGTTAGCGCCGCCTGGTTACGGCGGGCTCGTGGCGCGTAAAAGAAAAAAAAAAAAAAAAACCCCACTCACACTTTCATTCCGCGCGGGCGGCGCCCCCGGGGGCGAGGGCCGGGAGACAGTCCCTCCCCTTCCCACCACCCCCCCGCCGCGACGTCTTCTTGTCGGCAGCTTTTTTTTTTTTTTTTTTGCCCGCCGAGCGGATCCCGCGCGCCAACTCGTCCTCCTAGCGGCCTCTTCATTAAAACGCCCCCGCGCCCTAGTAATTACGCGTTTAATTATTTAAACGAGCCCTGCTGCTCGCGGCTCGGCGCCCGCCGCGCCCTCTACGCGCCCGAGCTATCGGGGCCTTCGGCCATTGATGAGAGACGCGTGACGAGCTGCCGAGGTACGCGTGCAAGTGGCGCTCGGCCGTTCGAGAAGCTCTTGAACCCACCGGCGATGGCGCATATCCGAGATATGTGTTTCGAGATACTTCGCCTTGGACTCGAGGGCCTTTACATGCCTTATTAGAGCGCGTTGCTCAAACGCGAATTGTGTGCGCTTTTGGGGCTGGCCTTTGGAGGAAAAAAAAAAAAATGCCCCTTTAATATTTTAAGGCCGCCTGCGCCGTTAAGATAACACGGCCCCTGGGATAGGGCGTGAAAGTCACGCAGCCGCAATGATGCAGCGGCTAAATATACCGACTTATAATAATTACGAAATTATTCGGCCTTCCTTTGAATTTAGTCGTTAAAATGACGCGGCGATAAAAGTCCGAGACTCGCGCGGCCTGACACGGCGAGGAGCTCAAATTATCTTCCCTTGAAATTAATTTTATAATTAGGGGACTTTTTCATATTCTGCCCCGTGGAACTAGATATGATGCTTTTTAAAAGACAGTTTAATACGTTGTCATTGAACCTAGCAGGAAACAAGCGCGATTCGCAAAATGATACATCTGGCCCTTAAAGAGTGCGGGCGCCGAGCGGATTCACGGGCGATATGGAAAAATATACCGCGCATAATGTTGAATAGGACTTTAATTAAGCATCGCGGCATTGAGGCGACACTTCTTAAAATGCCCCGTGTACAAAGCCGGCTCCTCGACTCGTCTCAAATGGGAAAATCGCGCAATTAGAGCGTCTCGCTCCGGGGATAATTACGGCACATATAAGACGGCCCGGGGAGATGCCGTCGAAAGGTGGCGAGGGCGCCTCGCCGGTGAAAAGAGCCTCGAGTGCCGACCTCCACCCGCGAGTCCGTTTGCCTCCGATTGCATCTAATTGCAGCTGGCGCGCACTGGCGAGTAGGCGAAAGGCGCATCGCGACTCGCGGGGGACAAACGTACGGCCGGGCTTATCGGCCGGCCGCCCCCGTATATATTTGCCCGGCTTTGAGGGGCTGCCGAGGGGAGGGCGGTGGCACAGGTGAAAAAGGGGCGCGGCGGCCCCTCGAGGCGGCCCCTTGGTCTCGGCCCTCTGAAAGCCGAGGAGGAGGCCGCGCGAGAGAAACTTATCTGAAATGACATCGGCCCTCGAGCCTCCGCGGCGAGGGCGGACTTATTTTTCTTTTTCCGAGGGCCCGCTTCATTGTCGCGGGGCTTTGTGCCGGGGCTATATCAGCGGCCCGGGCCTCTCGGCCGCCCACTCGACGTCCTTTGTCGGCCCGTGGAATATTCATCCGAAGCCCCGATCCCGGCGATCCTACGTCGCGGGCGAAAAAAAACGACCCGCGTCTGTATATACACATCGGCGCTTATGCATCCTACGCGGGCAGGAGTAATCGCGAGGCTGACGAATCGATGCCGGGCCGCGCCACCGGAACCTAATTAAATTCGTCAGGGCGCGCCGCGGGAAAAAGGCCCCCCTGTCTCGAATAATCGCCGGTTTAATTATGCCAGAGTAATCAGTGTGTCCTTGATGAAAATGAATCTCGCGGCGGGGCCGCGGCGCGTTACATTTTCAACGAGCCGCCGCGCCGCGCCCCCGCTTTGTTCCTGGCCTTCATATTAATTACTGTACATTCACGCCGGTGTCATACAGCCAAGCGAATTAATTTGCGTCCCGCGCTGTTTCATCAGCCTCGGATCAAGCGGCCCTCGAGCCCCAATGCGCCAGAGGTCGCCTTTCCCCGCGACGCCTCCGCTCGGCCGCGCCCGCGTGTCCAGAACCTGTGATATATCCTGTCGCCGATGCCTCAATGTGTACCTTTTCCGCCAACTGTACCAGCTCCACTCCAAAGGAGTCACTCGTCTACTAAATATATATACTCCCTCTTACGGGGTATATTTCATCAGTGCCCCGCTGAAAAATCATGGCGAGATCAATGTATTCGTTACACGCGCCTAGTGATCGCATTTATAACGAGTCGATTGTGCGGATCTCGGCGGGACCGGAAGAGAGAATTGGAGCTTGATTCGGGAGTGTGTCCCGGCTAATTCATATTGATGCTCGGAGGAGCGCCTCGAGCTGCGTGCCGTCGCTTCCTAGGATAAACCGCCCAAGAGATATCCGATATCCGCTAGAGCCGAATCTTTGTTTTGCGCGCGAAAAACTCCGCAGTACTGTATGGTGTTTACGTACCGCAATGCAGTCTGATGTTTATTTTATTTTGAACTATTCGGGCCTTGTTGGTAGTACCTATTTTTTCAAATTCGTCTCATTATAAGAATTTCAGTCTTATAACAATAATTTCAATTACATTGGTCCATATATATTTCTAATTGAATTTCAAACTGATAAATCCTGGTATAGTTTAACAATCTAATAATGATATTGATTATATGCATGAAATATAATGCATAAAATGTATTACTTTCAAAATGTTTTGATGTAATTATAGATTATAGCAATAAAACAGCTTTAAATTCTGTTATTATACTAATATTTATTACTATTACCATTGTACTACTATTAATATAATAGAATCAGGAATTATATGTAGAAATTGTATAAAATACAATTTAAACACCCAACGGGGCCATATTTACATTTTGTGGAAGCCTATAATTCTAGGAAGCGGAAGACCTCAAAGCCGTGTCTTGGATTTCGGAGTACGATGAAATATAAACATGCTCTGAAAGGCAATTTAAAAAGTTACCGCTATTTCTTCCATTTTAAATAGAATTGCGAAACAGGAATATGATGTCGGCCAATTTAATGCAATTATTTATACATTATTTATTATACGATTAAAAAAAGCAAAAGTATCTTGTGGCTGACGGTCTAACAGAAAAAGTGAGAGCTTATTGGTATGTTTATGAGGTTGGCGGAATTTCAGCTCAAAGCCACCTTTGGAATCGCAGAATCTTCGGTTAGGACTGCAATCATTCAGGAGAATGCGTATATCGCGACTGAAAAACTATGGCGAGACCGTGGTTCTGACTCCTAGAGAGCTTTGCGGACGAGTTCCTGAGCTACAGAGAAAGGGCACGAAGATGGACGAGCTGGTCGCTTCTCCTTTAGTCACGAGAGGGTGATGGGTAATGTAGTGGGAACGAGGTAAAATGTGGCAGGGCGAGTGCCCGAAAGGTGGGAATCTCGAGGCGAATGCACAGTGGGAGGTGAGAAATTCTCCCTCTGCCCGCCAAAGTAAGCAGACCCTTTTGCTCGCCGAAGTTATCAGCCAAAACTCACGAATATCTTTATAAAACGTGCATTAGTATTATTTAACTTACCGTATAATATTTATATTTCATTTTCACTGTTTTTAATTACAGTATAGATGTGTATTTCTATTTCCAAACGTTAACATCAGTAAGGTTTTAAGCATCTACGTTCTAATGCACCCAATCTATGCGTTCGTTACACCATAGCCATCTTTATCGTGCGCAATTTCGTGCAACAAATCACTTCTGATTGCATTATTCGAGAAAGAGCGGCTTATTTCTCACAAGTAACTCTAAACAGCAGACGACTTACTTAAGGCGCGTATTCTTACCTCGCGGCTTCGTGAAGTGCGTCGGAACGATAAACCGGATTCGAGTGCCGCGCGATTGGCGCCCTCCTGGCCGACTCTCCCCCCCGCGGCGCCGCCGCGCCCCCGGCATTCGCGCGAGAGGCGGCCATTAACGGCATTCGCACGGGAGGCGCAGCATCCGTCACGGCCTGGAATTAGTGAGATTTGATGTAACGAATCACGGCGCGGCGGCGCTCCCCCGGGCGCGTAAAACGCCCGCCGAGTTACGAGGCCCGTAAAGTCTCGCGGCTTTTCAGGCCGATAAAGCTTGGCGCGGGCCGCGCTTCCGGCTAGCCGCTTCCTCGAATCAAGTGCGCGTGGGGCGCCCCCGGCCGATATGAATAATTATCGCCCGTTGTTCATGAAAGTAGCGGCCTCTCGCCATTGTCCGAGGGCTCGGGGCTTTCCGCTTTTTCCCGGGACGCCCCCGCGAATTTCCATTGTTGTGCCCGCGTGGCCAGATAATTTCATTAGCCGTGACGGCCCTCGCGGCCTTCCGTCGTTCTTCACGCGATAGCCATCGTTGCATTTTATTAAATGCACCGGTGAAAAGACCTGCGCGCGATTGCCAAAAAAATGAGTAAAATAATGCTCATTCGTCGAGAGTTTTGCTTTCATGGTTATTATAATAAAAAGGTTATTGCCGTATCAACCGACATTTTTTGGCCTTCAATTTTTTTATTAGTTAAACTTTTTTCAACTTCGCTTCTGTGCTTCAACATTAATTGAAGGTTTTAACAGAGACGCACTCGCAATTAAAAGCAATTATTGTTGCTTGCAACTCGAAATAGGTTTCGAAATTGTTTTTGCAGTATAGCCAATTCCCAGATTCAGCATTGTCATTAATTACATATTGACGTTATATGTTTGTTTCGTCATTAAATCTATTTTATCGAATACCTAATGATGGAAGAGGGAAATTTCGTAGCCGCCGATGAGTTTTCAAAAAGCAAAGCAAACAAACTAAATCGACTCGAGATTATTTGTTTGGATTGTCCCTTGTTATAGCCCCCAATTGATTTCAATCCATGTACGTAATACCGCCTTGCGCTTTTTGCGATTGCTTTCTATTTTGCGGGGCAGGAAAAAGTATTGCGGGGTAGATTGTTCCGACGTGAGTAAGTCGAGTAATCAGCGAGCGGGGCGGGGCGGCGGGCCGCGCGCCGAGGTAAGAAGGCAAAAAACGAGCTTTCGTTAGAAGCGGGGGGAGTAATTTTTTCGTTACACATTTTCCAATTGCAAGCCCGGGCATTTTCGGCTTAATTTACCCGGGGCCCCGCGGCAGCGGCGGCGATGCTTTAAACGCCAGCGGCAGGCGCGGGGGGGCTTTGCAAGTGCCATATAGCCCCGGGCAATCTAGCCCGGCGGCAAATACGTTTTTACGCTCCTCATATACGAGCGCGTTAACTTCGGTTATTTTCGCAGCGGCAGACGCGGACCGGCCTGCTTTGCCCTTTAATTTACGCGAGCTCCCCGCCCAAGATCGCAATTCGCTTCATTAACGAATTGCGGGGGGGGGGGCTTTAACCCCCGCGCGGATAGCCTCGGATGCGCTCTCCCGCTCTCGGCGAGTTCACGCACCGCGATCTTTTCAATTTAGCGACGCGGCCGCGTTCCAAGGGGCGGCCCAAGCCAACCTCCTCCCACCCCACGGGAAAATGGAGCAGCGCGGCCGCATCGAGGATCGCAATTATCGGGGATAGGGCGGTTCCGCGCGGGCGAGCCGCTTAATATCGCGGCCCGTGGCAGGGAAACAAAATTTCCCGTATTAGATGGAAAGGCGGGAGGGGCGCGCGCGCGGCCTCGGCCAGTGGGGGGAGTTAATTTTGAACGATTCCTGGAAATTCGCCGGGATAGAGGCAGAGAGAGAGAGAGAGGGAGAGCCCCGGGCCGGAAGCGGGCGGGGAGGCGGGTGGGAAGCGGGTCGCGCGCGAACGCGAGAAAGATAGAGGCGGCCGGGAAAATATCGTTGGTCGGTCGGGTGAGCGGGTAGATAGGGAAGCCGGCGCATATTGGCTTCATTTGCACATTTCCCTTCATCCCGAGCCGCCGGTGCCGCTGCGCCGGCGCCTTCTCAATTTTATCGGGCCGCGAGGGCTGACTATTTCCGCGAGTCGAGCCCGCCCCGAGTGCGGCCCCGTGTACGTGTACACGTACGCGCGCAGTACGTCGCGAGACTTCCAATTTTCGCCCTCCGTCTTCCGGCCGGGCGGGGCGGCCGTGACAACGGCCCGGCTCGTTCACCCCCTCCACCCCATCCCCCCGGCGAATCTATTTTCGCCCCCCCGCCCGGCCAAATCTCGGCTTTTATTAAACTCGAGTATCCAGCGGGCGTTACATTAGCATTATTTTCATTTGGCGGCGCTCGATATACCGAGTGCCGTCGTCCCGCGCGGCCCCGGGATTATCTATCCCGGGCGCCTCGGCCATGCGCCCGAGCGCTTAATTGAAAAGCTTGACCCGTTTCTTTTGCAGTGCTCACGGTCCCGGGGTACGAGGTCCGGGTCAACCGCTCGCCGGTGGTCGAGGGCAACAACGCCGTCCTCTCATGCACGGCGCGGGAGGACGTGAAGGAGCACCTCACCGTCACCTCCTGGTATCGGGACGAATCGATCCTGCTGCCGGGCAACTCGGACACAGGTAGGTCGATCCGCTCTTTTTGCGCTTTGACGCCGCGCGGCCGGGGGGGGGGGGCCGTCGCTCGTTCGGATGCCCGGGCGAATGTGGGCCAGCGCTAATTCCGATATATATGCGCCCCGGCCGATCGATCCTTTTTTCCGTTTGTTTGCCATCCGCGCACAACCGGTGACGAGGCTACGTTTATTGCCGCGCGCTGCACCGGCATTAAGCGCCGCTCGTCAATCGTCCGATCGCTCCCCAGCGAGATCCCACTTTCTCGGCCTCGTGTGCATTTCCCCCGCACACGTAGTGTAAAGTGCATAAATTCCAATGTTTTTCGCGAGCGTGGCTTTTTTAATTGGGACTAATTACCTTTACAAAGCCAAAACAACGTTTCGAATGCTTTTATGTTTAAATGCGACTGGGATCAAAATATGTATAACGGAACAAGCTTATGATTGCGCGTAATGAATAATTGTGAACGTAGTTATCAATTACTTTTTTAGTAGTATAATAATGAATAACTATGCAAACCTATTAGTACTAAATTCAAATGTATTTGAATGATTGTAGAGCTTTAAAGACTCATAAAATCTATAAGTGATTGGATTGCAATTGTAGAATTGTTAATTTAGAAAGTGCACTGGCAGCACAACTAAATGTATTTAAGCCCTATCTTACCGTTAAAAAAAGTTGCAGAATTAAACAATCGATTAGTCTCCACAGTTACAAAAGTTCCAATTGATACACAGACCCTTGTAAGCTTTAAAAATAAAAAAACTTCTCTGGATCAATAGAGCATGTATTGAGTCCTATGTTCTAGTCTTTATTAAGCACCTTCCTCCAAAAACTTGTCTAATTCAAAGGAGCATGAAGTATAGCTATTACCTTTCGACTTTATGCCCCGGTTCAAATCACACTCATAATACGACGAAAAATAGATGGAGGATTGTTCGGAGAGACGAGAGGGGCAGGCACCAAAGCCGCTTAGCTCGCGGTCCGTCAATTGCGCAATCGATTCCCACTCGTTATAATACCTTAGTGCTCTCTCGAACCGCTGCTTCCAGTAGACTCGGCGCGGAGTCGGCGGCATGGGCGCAAGCGCCATTACACGGGCCAGCCGCGCGGAACCGGCTTTAGTACTCGCGCTGGTGGAAGGAGGCGGAAGGGGAAGCTCGGGAGATGAAGCGGTCGAGCTTTTCCGCCTTCCGCCCGCGCGGCGTGCACGTGCCGCCGCGGAGCGACATGTGCGCTCGATTGCCGGCCGGCGCGCCAGCTTTTCGGGACTCTCCTCGACTTCCTTGGACGCCGTATTAAAAGCGATACGATCGAGTGCCAGATCGCGGCCGAGTCTCCTGGGCGACGCATTGAAACTGAGACTTTTGCCCCGGGCCATTTCTTCTTTTATGGACTATCGCGTCCTTCCTGTTTTTAGGGGTATGAGGTCGGGACGGACAGTTCCTATGCGTGCCGTATTCCCCCGGTCCAAGAGATGGGAAAAACAAGTTTTGGCCAAGATTCAATTGCAATTGGACGATTATACGAATCTTTATCTCAATGAGAAGAAAAAAAATTATTTTCGTCGAATATTATTCGTAAAGCCATCGATAAAAATCAGGGCAAATACGCGTCTGACTAAATGCTTTGTTTACTACTTATAAGAAACTATGCTTAAAGCATAATCACTTCACCTAAGATAAGAATTTCTTGAACTAATACATTTACCTTCATAAGTAAACGAAAAGTCTATTTATCTTTTATTTCGATTACATATTTTACATATTTACTCTAGAAAATGTTTTATAGTTATACCAGAAATACATTTCGATCAACAGATAGGGGATTTCAGTGTAGTAGAAAATAAATTTAAAAAGGTCTGATACAAAAAATCTTTGTGTACCATTTTTTTTACTTGTTTACTATTTTTTCTGTATGTAAAATCGCCCCGCTACATATTTCTGTACACTACTTTCAAATAAAGTTACAAACGATTTCTAATAATAATAAAGTAACGAACAATTTTTAATTGATCTGATTCTTTAAAATAAAAAACACATTTTGTCTTGTAATGTTTAGATATTTTATAAACTTGACCTGCTTCAAAGAAAATAAAATATAGAAATATAAAAAGGGAATCGATACCGCTTAAGCTAAAAGAAAAATTGAAAATTTTGTTTTTATTTTTCAACCGAAATATTGAAAGAATACTACTAGTGCAGTACGAAGGATTAAACAGCAACACATAGACTAGTTTAATGCAACTGTTTTCTATTAATCCTCTGTAATCCCTCAAATGTACAAAATAGTTTACCACACTTTGAGAAATTTATAAACTTCGAAAATTGTCTATGAATAATATGGTCCATCAAATTTCTTACATTACATTCGCCAAAATTCGGATTATCGTTCAACCTTTTTATTCTAGTACGATAAAATAAAAATTCAAGCTGAACAGTTTCCTTAAAGTGAAACTTCAAGAACTGTATTTAGATTTCTACATATATACAGTGAAGCTGAAGTCGTTCCCACAACTGGCTTTTTTCTGTTTCGTATTCTCTGAACACATTTAACCTAAAATCAATCTAGATCAAAAAACTGATTTATAAAAAAACAAAGGGAATACTCCACAATTATGAACATGCGTCCTGCGACGCTCAATAGCAGAGCATGTAACCGAGAGCACAAAATTCTACCTATCGTAGTAAAATGAAACGATATTTTTACCCACTGAAAGAGCACCAAAAGAATACCCTCTATACTTTTTGGTATAAAAATTGATTCGAATTGAATTTCAAATAACTTTAAAATTAGCATGTTTTATAAATATAATTAGAATATCTAGCTGTATTGTTTCTACTTAAAATTACGTTCTCTGATTGATTAATATTTTATTATATTTTGGTTCTAGGAAATTTAGAGAAACAGAGTGAGAAAGAGGAAGAGGAAAATGAGAGAGGTTTGAATTCTTTATCCGCGTGAACCTTTGTCATGAATCCTTAGCGGTGTCTACTGTTGGAGCATTCGCGTTTTAATATCGCAAGTGAAAAAACAAATATGTACGTATGGAAATTCGGTCGGTGCGAGAATATAGAGCTGTGCAATATACGTAAAGTACGGAATCTTCACGCGCGGAATCATCGATGCGCGTGCACCTAAAATCGTGAGAATAAGGGGCATTTTTTCTGCTATCCGCTTTACGGTAGCCTCGTTCGCCGAGTGTGCAGATTTGCATTCGGATGGGCTTGAAAAATGTTATTGGCACAGACCTGTGCCTCGATACTGATGGCACACCAACAAAACACTTGCGGCCCTTCATTGTGTGTGCGGTTTTTCGAGTAGTAATTGAAAGGCAGATTTATGCAGGATAGGTCATATGAGTACCATCGAATAGTTTGCGGACAATGGCATTATATTCGATCTATAACCGTACAATGACTTTTCTCATGTTTGTTTAACATCTATTTGATTCGGTTTAAAAATGAATTGAATTTATTTTAGGTACATTTATAACAATGATTATATTTTGAAAACGATCTTTGGATACTTTTAAAAAGCATGATCTTAAAGATATAGTTATATTAATTATTGATACCGCGTACTGCAAAACAAATTGTTAGTTTTCAAATACAGAAACTAAGCAACCATCCATGAATATGAATTTGACGCATTTATCGTCCGTATAAGCGTGAGAAGTGGTATGAACATAATTATCAAATGGAGAGATTATTGAGCTAAATATGCATCGTAGTTGAGAGTCAAGGAAAGAGCGAGTTTACACTCCGTCTCGTGCGATGCACGAGCAGCTAATGAAATCCACTCTCCCTCACAATCTACATTTCCGTATGTTTCTCGCGCTTTCTATACTGTGTTCAATGTATATGTATCATTTCGTGCTTATGATCGTTCTCTTTCTCTTTTATTACAGTGATTTTTCTCTTTCTATCGAGTATTAGTCAGAACAGAGCTCATTCCTAATTACTTGGATATATATATTATATATATAAACTCGTTCGTTAATATAAAATACATATAGCTGTCGTTTACAATTACAGATCATAACTATGTATGACAATAGATTGCCGTCGTATGCACGAGCGGACGTCTGAGCGAAGGCGAAGCGGCGGGGCTCCTTTTGCCCGTGCGAAGGGCGCACTTGGCGAGAGAGCGAGATTCGAGGTTGACTTTTCCTCTCGGGAGGTCGATGCGCACTGACTGCGCGGAGCTCCGAACTGCGCTCCGGCGCCGCAGTTCCCCCACGCAGCGCGTTCATAGGCTGCTCCGCGTTCGGAGCGGGTCACGTGGCTGGCCCCGCGACTCCACACGGTGCTTCCAACGGCTTTCGGCTACCGCGAATTGTCGCGCCGGGAGAAAAAGGCGCTTCCGCGAGGTCGCGCGTACGTCAAGATTCAACAAAACATTGATTTAATATTAGAATCTATTACCGTGCTGCAACAGTTTACATTGATATGTCTTTATAAAAAAATGCATATTTCAATAAAAAATATAATGAATCCGTTCTACAACTATTGTCAAATGTATTTCCCTTTTTCACTATTTTCTGCTATATCAGAGATAATATATTTTTTACGTGGTAGGTATGATCTGCAATCAGAATGATTTATTTCAATGCGAAAGCGCATCGAGCATTTATTATATTCGTATCGATTTTTCAGTTGTCGGTTTTCGCAGGGTCATTAGTAACTGGATTACAAACCAAACCCGATTTTCGCAATGCACGTGGATTCTCGATCAAAGTGTAATTTATCATCGGGTATTCGGCACCCGATAAAGTATTACGCGCCCCCTATTACCCAGTGACTACTTAATTTGTTCACTTCACGCTTGGACGTCCAGCCCACCGAAATGATTTTGAGCACGTTGCAATCTATAACAAACAAAAAAAAATCAGTATAAAAGCATTACACCGCGGTCACGCGCCACGGATATAATCCTCGCGGAAATTGAAGTGGAAAGCTACATGCAATTGCAGCGGAGCGAGCAAAAAAATCCATTGGCGTCGCAGTCGGGCCTTGGGCAAAAAAGCAGGACCGTGGCTGCGCGCGTCCCGCTGCATCTTTCAAATCCAATTAACGTGTATAATGCAGGGGCCGAGCGTACCCCCGAAAGAACGCGCCGGACGTCCGGATCGATCGCTCGACCGTCCCGTATTAAAGCCGTAAACAAGATCGCGGGGCGGATAATGGCTCGCACATGTAGCGGGCGCTAACGCGGTTATTTAGCCCCGCGAGTAAACACGCCGCGATTAAGGCAGGCGGGGGCGGGGGCGGCCCCGCGGCGCGCCACCTCCCCCTCAAGCATTCATGTCCCATACATATTTATGCCTGCTGCGCCTCGCTGCGAGCCGCACCTGGCCGCCGACGCCTCGACCCCCGCCGTGACGCACGCACAGCGCAAGATATCGCACGATGCGTCGCGCCTCTGACTGCGGACGGCTCGCGCCCTCTAGGATGCGCCCCTGCATGTTGCATGCGCGCCGGCTGCGGCGTCCGAGAACCTCGCGAGATTCCGAGCAGGCAGCCTTTCGATCCAAGCGGTGTACCGCCGTGGCCCACTTCGGCATGTTATGGGCCTGGTCTCGGGGGCGCGAACGGCTGCCAAGTTTCCCGTGAGTTTGATGAAGGGACGCCCCCTCGTTTGGATAAACTACTGTCTGGGGGAGACGTCAATTTTGATTGAGTCTTGAGCTGTGATGTGGGTGCCGCGTTATTTGGAGACACTGCCGCTTATGAATTTGTATTCACCAATCGTATCTCTAGGCCGTGCGAACCTATTTATTGCTTTGATTGACATCAAAAGGGAGGACTGAATTTAAATTTACCAATTTTAGTTTAGACATACCTGTCTAAACGAAAAAAGTGACAAGAATCTGTGAACAAGATATTAAATAATATGACGGGAATACGAAAAAGAAATGTGAGACGAATTCTATAGAGACGGAAATAAATAAAAGTATTAACTTTCTCATCAGCCATAGAAATCTTTCACATTTGAAAATATGAATTTTTTTAATATAAATATATTGTGTACGTTTACTGACAGCATCTATACACAAAATTAGTGGTCCTCAAACCTTAATTAAATAGAATATGGATCATTAAAAATATACAACAGTTTTCATTATATTATAGTGTATTATAATAACAACCCAACCCAAAAAAAAGAAAGGAGTTTTTAATAGTATAAAAAAGAACATGAAACTTGACTAATATTGTATTTTGTTAGGAAAAATTACTCTGACATATGCTCAAGATGAAAAATGATAAGTAGGTATTCATTCTCAACTCTTTGCAATTAATAACTTTCATAATTCGACACTCGGTTTATCTTGTATAATTCGCTGCTATTATTATCTTTGAGAGCCGTTTGTGCAAGCGTCTGTGTATGTCTTCATCAGTTTGAAATACCGCGGGTGCGACGATACGATCCCAACAGTCCTTCCGTGACTGCCGCATATATACATTTCACTTGAAGTCGCACAAATTCATACCTTCTTTTAAGCTTCTCACTAAGTATTTACTTTTAATTTTTATGTCAAGGCTAACACATAATTAACTTTATTTAATAACCGTCATTTTCAACATAAACATAAGGTATTAATTACGTAATATTTATTACTGGTTTTTAAATGCAATAGCTTTAGTAACTTTTTATTTCTCAAGTCTACTTAAATTAAACATAGAATCGTTCTACACTTAAACCCTGGCAGTAACAGTCTTCATGGTCGGAAATAAATCCTAAACACAAATCTCGTTTGCAATCTAAAAAAGAAATACGCATATGACCTAGGTACAATCGGTAAACATTTGAATTGCAAGGGAAGCAAGAAAAAAGGTATTATCTCGAACGCGAATGCAAGGATCGAGGTTGCAGATAAATATTGCGCGGCTCAGGTGACAGGTGAAAAGGATCCAAATCCCACTCATATTCGATGGGCTTTGACGTGCACCGTCGACCACATATCGAGAAAGGCCGCAGGAGATGTACGTGGGCTATTTATCTCTTCGCAAAGCTATTTTTATTCTGGATTCACCGTCATGATATTGAATTGCTCCTCCGTCTGCGGGACTTCGATTCGAGTATTTTCCCCACCAGAATAATATACGCGTGCATATCCTTTGACACAACTCTTTCTAATTTCATTTACATCGCTACTCTCATCTCTATTACAATTGACTTTATCTTTAAAATTATAAAAGTACTTACTGTATTTTTTTTTTGAGATTTCATAAAGAAACATAAAAAAACTTTTGCAGTTGAATTGTATATACAGTCTTACATAATAAAAATTTTAATTAGCTTATTTTGACCATTTATTATGCCGAGTAGGCTTTAATAGTAAACATATTAATCAAATAGAATTCATAAAATTAATTAATAATTATGTTATATACTTGTGTTATCAATTAATAACAATAAAAATTATCATAATATGAATGTTTGTACATCTTTGTTTATCGAAAATTTTTAGTTAATTAGTAATACAAACTAATAAACTAACTTATTATTATTCTTATTGTTATTGAAATAAACACTATGGGCTCATAGCCATATTGTCTGCAAATAAAATATGTGCTTGAAGTTAAGATAACAATATAGATAGATAACAAGGATACACTTTGAACGGACACTAGGCATCATACAAAATATAATATATGAATCTAATTATAAACACAAAAAGGATAATATAGTTAGTCGAGAAAATCTGCAATCTTGTCGAGGAAAAAAGATATCCTTTACAACCTATTTGGCGATAGCCAATTCATGAAAGATGAAGAATAAGGGTTAAAAATACCATTTAGATCATAAATTTCAGCCGTAAACTGGCAAGAAAATAGTTTAAATTTCTAGCTAGACTAGCTATATTACGTTGAGATATTGCTTGCTATATTTTTATAGGTTTTAAATAGCTCCGTAATCAAACTATTTCTTATTATTCTAGGCTACGGACAAAAAAATCATTCGATGAAAATCATTATGGAATAATCAAATTAAATTTATAAATTGGGATATTGCAAGCAGAAAAGAAATAATGAAATTTATTACAATAACATCAGTACCAAACAATTGTATTTTCCTTTTAAATAAATTCATTCAAAGGCAAATATGAGGAAAATAAATACTGCGCAATCGAACTTTATATTTGAAGAACTATATGTTATTTTTAAATGCATATATCGCTCGTGCTATAATAATCTAAGGTATACGCACATCCTTGTTCATAGTATAAAATTCTAGTGCTATCTGATGCGTAACGTCAATAAAATATCAAATCCGTACTTTTAATAAATTTTTATATTTATAGAACTCAAATGAAGATTATTGCACCTTGTAATAAGGATGAATTTTTCTGTGAATCATGTCAAAAAATTTTCTAAATACTATTATATTGCATATATTGCAGTAGTTGTAAGATTACATTGAATATGGTAAAACTGTAACATGAACCAATTACAAATACAGTAACATGTTAGATTGATCCATGTACTACCAATGTTAGTGATGAGTGGGAAAGAGAAAAAGAAGATTAAGATATGACTAATAGTTTTAATTGTAATTGATGTTTGAGTTTCCTTACCAGATACTTTTAAGAAAGAGAGAAATAGATATATAAGATAGATAGTGTTAATATTGAGGTCTGACAGAAGCAAGTGGAGATGAGGTAGAATGAAGATATTGTATGTACATGTATAATTTATATTTATTAAAGACGTGACGAATTGAAGATGACAAGAGTGCTCTAGTGGTAAGTTAGCAAGCCAGCGACGAAAAAGCCGAGGTCCGCGAGCGCTCACATGCCGCACTTTCCCCCACTTTTCCGCGACCCTTTAGTCGCCGGCGTCCCGCGAGCAGCGAATTCCGCCGCTTTCTCGCGAATTCCCCCCCTTCACTCCGATTGGCCTTCCGTTGGCGGCCGCTTTCCAACAGGACGCGGGTCGAAAATGTAGGCCGAAAAGCATTGCGGAGAGTCCCTATCTGACTCTCGTACGTCGGCGGCCGCACACAGGCGGCGCGCGGGCAGACCCTATGACTCGCCCTATGACCTGGCTCCCCACGAGCTTCTTCCGCGAAGATCCCCCCGCCCCCCGAACTCCCCTTTACTTTGTCGCGCCGCGATCAAGCCTTTGTTTGCGATTGAGGCCTTTGATTTGCGATCGATGCCTTTGCTTATCGATTTCAAAGCGACCATTTCAGGCGTCACTATACCTGTCCGTAACAGATAGATATTTATTATTATACGAATCACTGCCGGAGCTGCAGACATTTCCGTGATCGGTCATTAGGCTATGACAACCGCTGACCAGCAGTGCATAGGTAAGCCCCATAGGGTCCACGACTCTCGTATATAGCCATACCAATCCGCTTATCTGCAAGTTTTGCCTCGATATGGCTTTCATTTGTCGGTGACTGCATATCAAGAGAATCGCAATGCACGGGCGAACTCCTTAGCTTCGCCATTCTTTTAAATCCCTGACTGATTCCCTTGAGTTTTCCTCTACTTTCTCCGAAAAAAGCCGCCACGATACCGTTTTCTCTCTCTATCTCTCTCTCCTCATCACACAGCTCGCACAATAACGAGGATTTCCCCTCTGTATGCTTGACAGATTCGGCGAGAGATCAAATACTCCTGGCCCACTTCTAATTCTCGCAGTAGCGGTTTAAATCGCTTTTCAAACCTATCTGTAATACTTAAAGTCTTAAACGTAATCGATATCATACAAGGCAATGCAACACTTCAGAAAATAATACATTAGTAAAATTGACTTTCCCTGCACTATGCACATATATGGTTCCGTTTAATTATTACCTATTCCCTATTCTGAAAAATAGTTCGGTAGCAAGTGCTTTTATTCTAATGATGAAGCTATAATAGTTGTATTATTTATATAAAAAGAGTATTGAAATATAAATACTCAATATATTATAAAATAAATATTTTTCTTTGTAAAAATCGGAATTTTGCATTGGACCTAGTAATTCTGTTTCACACCATTTAATGCATAATAGACACTATATTCTTTAGATTGTAAAAAATTTCTTGGCTTTCAGAAAATCTTATACGCTGTAAGAATTTATTTAATTAATATTTAAATAATATACATAACTCCAAACTTTTATAATATGTTCGACTTATTTTGGTATTGCTGTTTGATCTAACAGGTATACAATCAAATATTTTTCTTCTTCATTTTGAAATCAAATAAATCAATCGGAGTTAAATTAGTGTTACCAAATGTAATATTTAATTGGCTATTTAAATTGCAGGAGGTAGATTTGTGGTAACATCTCAGGGTGATCTACATATTAAATCGGCGAGACAGGACGATGGCCGAGCGACATACTCCTGTCTTACTAGGCACTCACTCACCGGTGAAACAAGAAAAAGCGAACCTGCATCTCTCACTGTTACAGGTATGATTAGAATACTTAATTTATAATTATTTCTAACAATCGAAAATAATTTGTAATCGTAAAAATTATCGTTTAATTATTTTTATAGTAAATAAGGATGTCATATTAAAAATTGAAAGTTAAAATAGTTATAGAATTTTATATTTATTTGGAATGGTTAAAAATTTAATATAAACGAATTTTCAAGAATTCCTTCGAGAAACGATTTTCTCAGTTCTTTTACAGTTAGCCAATTTTTAAACTAAAAAGAATCGGATAAAGAGTTTGACAAAATATCAAATCTAAAAGTATATTTAACAATAATTTTTTAAAGAAATACTTAAAAGATTTTGTTGTTTATTGAGTTTGTTACTTATTTTCTACTTTGTAGAGATAATTTAACAATAATTTAAATGTATTTTGCAATATAATTAATTCTGTTTGTTAAACTATTTACATGATCTTGAAAAGTATTTTTAAAATCAACTCATAGGTGTAGTCCCATACTTTAAGAATATTTTTAGCCATACTACTATGAAGCACTGTAAATTTATAGTGCAAAGATTTTCATGGAGGTAAAAACAAAGAAATCACAACGCGGTAATCTTCTCAATGTATTAAATGTCGTCCTCTAGACTGAAATGGGAAACAAAGGGAATCTTTACAAAAACAGTCTCGTCTCCTCCCATTCTCTTCTTAATTTTGCGGCAGGAAATAGCCAGAGCGCACAGCCGCGTAATACATTCTCTATGGCGCTTCTCTCAATTTCTCCCCACGTTATATTTCCGCCAGAGCCGGGCAGCACAATGTCACCGAAGCTGATGCAGCGCTCGCAAATTGCAATTTCCGCGGAGCGGGATTCCGATGTGCATCTCACGTGTTCGGCTCAAGGAAACCCGCCGCCCCAGTTCACCTGGTATCGTGACGTTAACGGTAAGTTTGTGAACAGTGCTTATCAATACTGTATTTTGAGACCTATCGAAAACTGATTTGACAGATTTTATAATTCTACTTGTAAAAAAATTAATAATGACTATGTCGACATATTTTTCTTTTTATAATAATAGAAGTCTTTTCGATGAGAAATATATGTTCAGTTCATTTAACCAGAGTCTAGAATTTTGTATGGCATCGCTTCCACTCGCTCATTTTTTTCTCTCATCGAATTTCCCGTTATTGAAGCGTTGAATTTAATACGGTATATTCATTTTCTTTAATAATGTGTATTATATTCGTGGTAATTATCAAAGTATACTATGCCCACTTTTCGGTTTTAATGTTATCTGCAAAAGACAAATTTACGTTCCATCGCAGGAAAATATCTTGGTCTTATAGAATTACATACGGCGAAAGTATTATCCGTCTGGATATCCTTATATAAAGCCAGACAATTTTCCCCGGAATGCTACAATTCTGTCGTATAGAAAAAACCTTTCTATCAAGTTCCTTTCTATCTGCCGTTTTCCGATTCGCTGAGTCTCGATTGCGTTTCAAGAGTTTCAGTCGTAAAAACCTCGCGGCGTAGTAATTCATCCGCATACATACATTGCTTTGCTTGCCTCGAAGTCATGTGACTTATAAAATCTTCTCTCCGCGACGTGAGAAAAGGACGAAAAATCAATAGAATCTTCATTTCGTCCATGAAAAAAAAGTGCAACTGATGGAATCGTTTGTAAACGGAAACATTGTCCGGAAAAATTGCACGACAGGTCGTTCGGTGGCGGTGGAGTCGTACGGACGGGTGCAGCTCTCGGGCGACCTCCTGCGGATCCGGCGGGTTGACGTCCAGGACGCCGGTCGCTACATCTGCAGCGCGCGCAATCAATTTGGCGAGCAACAAGCAGAGACTCATCTCTCCGTCACCTCGAAATTGAACGCCCGGATTCAACCGCAGCTGCAGGTACGTGCAGCCCATCCGCCCCACGATAAATGCCGCCTTTCTCCCGGCAATAGAAAACTCGTTATCGGATTTCCGAGGGCGCGCTAAGCTTTTTTCTCCGCGTCCCCTAGTATACGTGCACGACGCTCGGAGCGACGCCTCAATTTCCGCAAGCCGATGTACTTGCAGGTGCTACCACGCTCGCGATGGCGCTTCCATAGCTATTTTTGATGCCCCCGATGTATCGAGAGTTTTTGGTGCCGGTGGAGTGCAGGCATGCACCAAACAATAGCCGCTTCCGTGTTTTTAATCGATCGACGACCATGAATGGTGCTCGTGTATAGAAAAACGTTTATCGTATAATAAACATTGTACTATGAAAACGAGTTTTAAACTAAATTATTGAATCCGAAATAAAATAAAAGTGTTATCTAGTATACAATGTCAATTTGACAGATAATCAAACGGTGTTTTACGAGAAAATCACCAGACAGCTTTTTTCCCCATTTAATCAACACTTGAAAAAGCGATCAAGTTTCTGGGCATAGGTAAAGGTAAAAGTATTGCAGGTTGCGAATTCGGGACAGACGGCAACAATGAACTGCTCGGTTGAGGGCTTCCCCATCGAAAGCGTCGAATGGCTTCATGACGGTCTACCGGTCCTCACAGCACAAGATACGAGGATTCGACTTCAGGCGCCTCTCGTATTAGTAATCGAGGCGATTGGGAGGCGTGACAAGGGTATGTTTCAATGCCTGGTAAGGAGCGACAATGAGAACGCCCAGGCTACTGCTGAACTAAGACTTGGTGGTAAGTACTCGTACGTATAATATTGAAACAGTCACAACAGCATAGGAAATTTAAATGAAAACTTTTCAAAATTAACACTATTTATGAGTACTTCGAAATTATTATCTCTCTGAACATCTATTAATAAAGCTGGAATATGTATCCACATAGTGTATTACTTATAAAACAGAAAAAAATTTCATTTAAGATTTACTTTAAAATTTAAGGAAATTTTTTATTAAAATCCATAAAAAAATCGCAGCAGTTATTAGACTACATATTACAAGCACCTATATATATAATTATTACACATTGCCGTCGCTCGACGGGCGAATACGGGATAGGAGATTGTGGCTTTTCCCTTCACTCAGGAGTGCCCAAGGACGTAGGGTGTCCAGGAGGTAGCCACAATAAATAACTTAAATTTATAATTAAAATATACGTAAGAAGGAGCCCGTGACTAAGTAAAGCGTTTGCCGAATCGCGTTCTAACACCTGCCCGCGGCGAATTTTGGTAATGGATCGCGTAGGGTAGGTAACGGGCAGCGGACGCGAATTATTAATTAGAAACGGGCTGCGGTTGCGCGTTAAGTTAAAGACGGGCGGCGAACGCGGAATCTCGTCGAGTCTCTCCCCGCGACAGGCCGTAGTGGCAGGAGCAGCTAGCCTCGTATGCACGAGCGGACGTCGGGCGTCTGCTCTGACCGAAGGCGAAGCGGCGGCGCTCCTGTTGCCCATGCGAAGGGCGCACTTGGCCGAGAGAGAGAGAGAGAGAGAGACATTCGATTTCGACTTTGCCTGCGAACTAACTGCGCGGAGCCCCGAACTGCGCTCCGCGTCCGCGGCGCCGCAGTTCCCCCACGCAGCGCATTTATTTGCTGCTCCGCGTTCGGAGCGGGTCACGTGGCTGGCCCCGCGACTCCACACGGTGCTTCCAACGGCTTTCGGCTACCGCGAATTGTCGCGCCGGGAGAAAAAGGCTCCTCCGCGAGGTCGCGCGTACATGAACATTATGATTCTTTATTTTTTACATCTTAGAAAATAATTTATACCTAAAAAATCTTAATTTAATAAAACAATTGTCAAAATAGCTTTAAGGTCAAATACCTCTTTGTACGTCGGTACAAACTTAGCTTACATTTTCTCGCTTTAATTGATATAAATATTAACAAATGATACAAGTAATTATAATAAATAAATATAAAAATGGATTACGTTTGCTACAACACCTACAGCCTAGTTAGGTTAATAAAAACCATGAATAATAATCGTAAAAATATTAAATATATAACACTGATTAATCAATCTATAACGCATTGTTTATTAATAATGTAAAATAGAAATATTTTTAAATCAAAAGTTTTTGATAAATGAATTATAGAAATTTGTTTAATTAATTTTATAATTAAATGATTCTATATCAAATAATCTTTCACATTATTTTGTTTGAATATATTTTAAAGTGAATTTGTTAATGTAAATATGTTTTTAATTTAAAATGTGATGTATGTTTATTATTTGATGAAGATTAAAACAAATTAAGGATAATAAGAAATTCTTTTATTTTTTAGATACTGTGCCAGAATTACAATACACATTTATCGAGCAAACTTTACGACCGGGACCGCCAGTGTCACTGAGGTGCTCCGCGACCGGCTCTCCGCCACCGTCTTTTACATGGCTTCTTGACGGTGACCCTTTAAATGAAATCGCATCTAGTCACAGGTATGTACTATTATACATTTTTAAGATATAAATTCTTTTTTGAAGTTACTGTTTACAGACATAAGTAAATTTATAAATTAACACAAATACCACCTTAACTGGAGCAGAAAAAGTTTTTGAGAATCACATGATAAATTTGATTTAAATGTTCCTATGATAGAAAAGGTAAAAAAAGAACTTGCCCTGCTAGTCTATTTAAATATTTATTTACTCCAAGTATGTATCACATGCATTCTTTTTTATGTAAAATGAATGCTTGTTTTAGGTGATTCCAAATTTTATACTCCATAACTTCACAGTTCAATTGACTATATTGCAGTTTAGAGACACATACGTGTATACCAATAAACGTCGATTTATAAAAATGTAATCCGATGCAATACGTATTGTACAATAGTAGTTTCCTAGCACTTACGATAAAAACTGCTATAAGCTTTCGGAAAACTCTTGATATTTGATTGTGCATCGGGCCATAAAGCGCGTATGAGCCATGTAGGTAACCGCACGCGTTAAATTGTGTGTGCAGCTACGCCATAGGCCAGTACGTGGATCACTCGGGGGACGTGATCAGTCATTTGAACATAACTTCGGCGACGACGGAAGACGGCGGCCTCTACGCCTGCCTCGCCTCGAACGCCCTCGCCTCCGTCGAGCACAAAGCACGGCTCAATATATGGGGTGAGTGAGTCGAAGCAGAAAATGCGCATACAATTGCCGCCCGCGAGTTTCGCTCTCTGGTCAAAGGCCTTGCCGGGCGCGAACCCCTCAAAAGAATTCGTTGAATCCGGAAAAATGTTTATTGGAATAGCCTGCCCGGAGGGCTCTGCGAGCGCCCGCGCGCCCAAGAGGGAAGAGTAATATTATTCAACGGGGAGAGGCTTTCCAATTTTTTCGGGGTAAATGCATTTTTTATGGAAGAATTACAATTTTATAAATACTCTTGGATGCAGATGACAATCGTATTTCTGATGACTTGTCCAACTGTAAAGATGAAAGTAATTTTTATGACGAATTCAGTTTTCTCCATCTTCCTCACGATGCTTTGCGCGAGTAATATACATTTTATTGAACGAAGACGTGCGGGGGAACTCGCCGAAATGTCGGGGACACGGAAGTACAAAGCAATAGAGAATGGGACCGCAAACTTTAGGCGGAGGACAATCGAGCCTAATCTCAAAGTCGATCGGTCGGTCAGCAATTGAATGCCGGACGGGTAGTAGTGGGCGACGATCGCCCGGCTAAAAGGAATAGCTTTGTAATTGTTGGATTGTCGGTGACAAAGGGCCTCCATACATCCGGCTGCGGAGTGGACCGGTGCGCGCGATCGCCGGCCGGGACATGACGATAGCCTGCCCGTATTCGGGCTACCCCGTGACCTCGGTCAAGTGGTCCCGCGGCGGCTCGGCCCTGCCACCCGACCTCAGGCATAAGCTCGACGCCGAGGGCCATCTCACCATCACAGACGTCAGCCCCAGCGACCAGGGCACCTACACCTGCACGGTACACGCGGGCTCCGGACAGACCGCCAGCCGGGACATCCACGTCGAAGTCCAGAGTAACTAGCTCAGACACTTTATAGAGGATTGTCGATCATCTTGACCGCTTTCCTATTCTTAATCCTCTTGCTATAGTCGTTTGACTCGTCGAGGTTCTCTTTCGCATTTGTGAACCGACATTATTGTCAACAAAGATGCCTTTTCACTCCGGCGGAACGAATTTCTGCGCAATATTGATTAATTCTGTTCCGCAGGTCCGCCCGTCATGAGCCCGCTTCTCTTTCCTCCGAATCTGCAAAAGGGCAGTCGGGCTCAGATAGCCTGCAGTATCACCTCTGGCGATCTCCCCATCCACTTCTCCTGGCTGAAAGATGGAGAACCTCTTCCGTCGTCCCTCAACGTAAGTTGCGCGCCCCTTTACTTTCCTTCTCAGTTCGACTCCTCTTTCCCTGCATTTACCGCCAACCCTCTCCCTTTTTCCCCACCAATATCGCTTCCATTTACCGAACCAATAAATTTAAAAAGTTGCTCTCGTTACCGTGACTTCCAAATTAATTTGAAAGGCTTCGCATTTTTCATTGTAAAGGAAGAAGTTGCGAGGGTCATGCCTTTTTATTCCAAAAGTCTCGAGCCGCAGTTTCAAGAATAATGACCCGAGGTTCATAAATAAATACTTTACGCAATGATATTCTTTCATTTGCATCTTATATTTTTATACTTTGAATTAAAATTGTAAAGACAGGTAGTTTGGGAACGATATAAGTATTTTCACTAATAGGAGTATAATCATAGTAAATTATAGTTTTTCACGTAAATCGTGGTTATAAATAAAATAAGGTTATAATGCTAGTTTAAAATATAATTATATTAATGTAATTATTATATAGATTAATTATACGAATATTTCGAAGTTAATTCCTGCTGCCTTAATTAGAATTTGATAATTCATAATATATTTTGATTAAAAAAAGTGATCTATAGATATTAATTAATGTATCTATATTGCACGGGCCGCATACATAATTAAAAATAACCTATTGAATAATTAGATTACTTATGTAATTTTGTAAATAAATAGGTTAAGCACATTAAAATTGCAAAAAGTGATTATTTTAAATTAATCCACTCCACTCATTTGACTTGCATGCAGATTGAGGAAAAGCGTCACGACTTCTACAGCTTCCTCGTGTTCAAAGATGTTTCCTCGCGACATAGTGGAAAATATACGTGCGTTGCAACGAACAAGGCGGCGAAGGTAAACGAAACAGCGGAGCTACTGGTGAAGGTGCCGCCTCAGTGGACCTTCGAACCACAGGACGTCTCGACCCTCTTGGGCAATGCACTCTACGTGCATTGCAAGGCGACGGGCTTCCCTCCGCCGCAGATTACCTGGTTGCGGGGTCACGCGCGTACCTCTAACGACTTTCAACTGCTGAGCGAAGTGATGGACGGCCGGCTGACTATACTGCCCAACGGTACCTTGTGGACCGCCTCGGCTAGACCTCAGCACGAGGGACACTACCTCTGCCGAGCCAACAACAGTATTGGCTCGGGCCTCAGCAAAGTCGTATATGTCTCCGTTAACGGTATGATTTATGGTCCAGGGCTACCTCTGCTAACCTCGTCCCTTTCTATTTGCCTGCTTCTCTCTGCTATGTTCTGTATAGATTTGTGTATTTAGAGTTACGTCTGCGTAGATAGGTCACAGAGATGAGCTCCAATTGAGCCGGCAATTGTAACGAGATGCATATGCATACTGCACAGTTACCCATATTTAATGCAAAAAAAAATGCACTTTTGTCTACGATAAATTCATGTATATTTTGTATTTTATTCATTGTTTCGTTGAATGAAAATAAACAAAAATGAATAGGTAATATCAATATAATACATAATCTAATTGTTATAATGAAATTTAGAATATTTAGAAAAAAAGCAAAATAAGAAATTAGTGTTCTGATATTGACTGACATATATTATCGGTGCTCATATCGGTAAACAAACTCTTTAGTTCAATTCACTTTGCCGAAATATAAAATCACTGCACGGCACTGTTTTATTCATGTGGACAAACAGAGTGCGAGAACCTCTCCCAGAGCACGAGAATGCGACTGAACCGGGTCCTCATCCCGCACACCACAGCGATGATTTTATCACGCTCCACCGTATACGGGAGAGACTCTAATCCTGGCATGACGCTCTCTGTCGTTTGCAGAGCCGGCGAGATTTGAATTTCAGAGCAAGAACGTGACGATTCGTCGAGGCGAGTCGGTCGTCCTCGACTGCACGGTCATCGGCGACAATCCCATTAACGTACAGTGGACGCACAATAACAATCGCCTCGACACTAGTGCCCACCGACTGACGGTAAGCCAAGTCAAGACGGACAACGGCCTCAAGTCCCAACTATCCATCGGACTCAGCGATCGCCAGGACTCGGGTGTCTACAGATGCACAGCCGACAATGATTACGGGAGAAGCGAACACTTCATATACCTGGCCGTCCAAGGTTAGCTATGCTTTACCTTTCCTATTATTATACACCAGCACAAGTCCATAAATTTATGATTCATGGGCAACATAACATTCATGTTACAGCCACTTGGGATTCGTATTAATGTTAGTTCTCGTTGAACTATAATCTACAAACGAACTACCAATTTGAATATAATATTTTTTATTTATCAATCACATTGTAAAATTTATTAAAACGTAATATTTTGAGCTTTGATTTAATTATTTTTGTTTAATAAAATGGTGTTCAATTAAATTAAAAATTGAACAATATATTAAAACTGAAATAATTTAATAGAATTACTTCAGAATTACTAAATTTCGATTGAAATTCAACAGAAAGACCCGATCCACCAACGGCTCTAGAAGTTATTGAAATTGGTTCAAGATCGATCAAGCTCTCCTGGAATAAAGCCTTTGACGGAAACAGTCCAATTCGAGAGTACATTATACAATATCAACCAGTTTCGCATGGCATCTTAGAAAATGATTGGGAACCCTCAAAAACACATAATATTTCACATACACCTGGATCATTTTTTGGTAGTGGGACAAACCCTACTCAAAATGGTATTTTTATGGCTCTGTTATTATAATTCGACAACTTTTAAAAATTTTTTTTATATTATATAATTTCATCTTTATTTATATACATGCGATTGATAAAAATAAGTTAAAATAGTACAAAATAGTCATATTTTAATTATGAAAGGTATACAACGCTATGAGGCTGTGAGCGAAGATCAAGAAATCGCATTAGTCGGAGGCTTGCATCCAGCCGTTACATACAAGTTTCGTGTCTTCTCTATTAATTTTATTGATACGAGCGAGGCAACCGGACCGGCAGTAGCAAAAACACAAGAAGAAGGTAAGCCTATTATGATAAAACTGTACAACAGACTTCACAATTCAATAAAACTTTTTTATTGATTTTCTATTCTTTTTAGCACCGACCGAACCCCCTCAAAACATAAAAGTAAGTTCCGCTGGTCCTGGTGAATTAATAATCAGCTGGGAGGTAATTTCTTCAAATATTATTCATAACTTTTCTTTGAAATACTTTGTTTTTATAATGTTTGAAAATTATACATTGCAGGCTCCACCAAAAGAATCTTGTAACGGTGATCTCTTGGGGTACATTGTAACTTGGTCTGAACAATCGTCTTCAACTTCAGGCGTCAATCAAAGTAAAAGTTTAAATGTCAATGGCTGGGCAACAAATAAAGTTCAATTAACAGGATTAAGAAATTTTACGAAGTATGACATTTCCATTAGAGCTTTTAACAGTATTGCCAGTGGCCCAGCTAGTGTACCAATTACTGGAACTACGCAAGAAGGAGGTAATATAAATATATAAATGTTACATTTTTTATAAATGTTCATAATGTCAATTTTTTCTACCGTAATTTACTATATTACAGTCAAACAGATTAGTTATTCTTGTTATTCAAAATATATTTTGACTTCTAGTTCCAAGTGCTCCACCTTCAAGAGTTACATGTACATCGCTTACGTCCCAAAGTGTTAAAGTGCATTGGAAAGCTCCACCTGCTCATCAGCATGGTGGGATTATTCAAGGCTATAAAGTTTTTTATCGACCTGTGCCAACTGATAATAGTACGTTATTTCTGTTATAAATATTTTCATTCGCTATAATAAATAATTTACTTTTCTAGTGGAAATATCAACTACGGGGGAAATAAAAAAAACAACCAGTGATGAAACATATCTTCATACATTATATAAGTTCACGAATTATTCAATTCGCGTACTAGCATACACAGGTGCTGGCGACGGTGTCTTGAGTAATCCAATTTACTGCGCAACTGAAGAAGATGGTGAGTTTTGTAATATTAGTCCGTCTATGCAAGCAATCATAATTTACAAAAATTAATATATTTATGAATTTGTGTCATTTAGTTCCGGGTCCTCCTGCTGGTATAAAAGCATTAGCTCTATCATCAGATTCGATATTAGTTTCTTGGTTACCACCATTACAACCAAATGGTCGAGTTTCGAAATATACAGTTTATTTTCGAGAGGCAGGTTCTAGTAGACATAATACGTATACAATTCATGAACCTCCAGTTTCTTCATCCGATACACTAACCAAAGAACTGCGTGAATTTAATGAAAGGTATTAAATATTTAAATAAAAAATTATCTACATGTCTAATGAAAAATAACATCTATTATCTTATTTAGGCAATTATATGAATTTTGGGTAACGGCATCAACAACTCCTGGAGAAGGAGAACCTACAATTGTAGTTTCACAAAAAACGGATACAAAAGGCAATGCAGGTAACTGTAGTATTCGCTAATACTTTACTTGTATTTTTTATGTTGCTACAAAAAGTAATAATAAAATTAAAACTAATATTCTAGCTCCAGCTAGAGTTGCATCATTTTCGCAAATTTTAAAGAAACCTATAAAATCGTCGGTAACATTGTCTTGTATTGTCGTCGGTAATCCAACGCCAAGACCACTATGGACCTATAAAAATAGTCAAGTTACCAAAGATAAACATCACGAGATTACCTCAGATGGGCATTTAAAAATTCACAGTATGTTTAACATTCTAAAACTATGATACATATTCTATACATGACAAATATATTGCTAACGATCTGAAAAATTATTTACATGCAGCATTGGAGCAGTCAGTTGCTGGCAACTACACCTGCTCAGCGAGTAATACATATGGCGATGATTCCATAACGTATACGTTAATAGTTGTTATGCCACCGAGAGCGCCTACTTTAGAATTACAATATACTACTGCAGATAGTATCAAACTTTATTGGAACCACCCTGTAAATGGTGGAGCCAATATTCAAGGTTTAATTTTTTAATATTAATTAATTTCTAATTAATTTGTAATAAATGTTTTTGTATGTATTAGAAATATTATTATTCTTATTATTAACGTAAAATATATTAAACAATAATTTATTTTTCCACTCAGGTTATATTTTGAGTTATAAGAAGGATAAGGGTGGTTGGGAAGAAATCGCCTTATCTCCGGAACATACAGAATTTACCTTAGCTGGACTGAAATGTGGGTCATCGTACGTCGCACACTTGACGGCTCAAAATCGAGTGGGCACCGGGGACCCTAGTCCCCTGATAAGTGCTACGACGAAGGGCACGGGTAATTAATTACATTAAACTACAAGCCGCATTAAATCAGTTATCAACTGACAGAGTATCATTAATTTTAATAAAAATCTTTGAATAATATTTAAAATATGTTTGATAATTATATGCATCAGTAAATGCTTATTTAAATAATAATTAAATATGATTTAAGTTATTATTTAAGTATATACATTATTATCTTGGAAATAATTTCAGCGCCACAGATACCGAGAGAACGAGATATTGTGATTGCAAATGCCACTTCTGTGCGATTATACCTCTTAAACTGGCCAAATGGTGACTGTGCTATAGAGTATTACACTGTTGAATTTCGTAAAAAAATCGGCGCAGAACAATGGAATCTTGTTACGAGTCAGGCTACCGATAACATCGTTATACGTGATTTGAAACCTGCAACTTGGTATAGTTTAAGATTGACGGCGCACAATGATGCCGGCTCTACACAAGCTCTCATGGATTTTGCCACAACCACAATAAATGGTGTAAGCATTGGACCACTAAATGATCTTATTATGGACGAGGACTCAATGCGATCAACGTCCAGTTACAAAGTATTATACGTTGTTATACCACTCGTTTGTGCGATTATACTTATTATTTCGGCTGTTGTCGTTGGCTATGTTATGCTCAAGAGAAATGGCAGGTTCGTTGAATTAAGATTTTATAATTCGCATTAAATTAATGAAAGAAAGACTAAAAATCACTTTTATAAAATCAAGATTTTATTTTAGAGGCAACTACTTGGGTGATATTTTACCTGGGCAACAACAATCCGGTCTCGGTTTAAATACTCCACACCAACCACATCATCATCTATCAAGTTGCATGTCTACTGTACAAATGAAATCAACTGCCGAACGAGACAATAGACGTAATCATCAAGTTTATACAAGTTCGCCAGTAAAGCAGGATAATCATAAACCTCCAGTAGATCATGGATCAGGTGAATAATTTTTTTCAACTAAAGTACAAAGCAACCTTTTTAGCTGATTATTTTTAGAATGATATTTTTTGGAACGTGAAGAATATTTATTAATCGATACTAAATTATTTAGAAATGTACGAAATCAGTCCCTACGCTACCTTTAGTGTACCTGGACGAGAGAATCGAGCTGTCACTACTGCCACATTAGACTATACAATGCAGTTCAAAACATTCGGCCATTTAGAAAATGAAGACATCAATACAATTGATTATGAGCGATCCAGTGTCGATTTTGAAAGGTGACGCTCACCGAATCAAATACACATAATTTTTTTCATAGTTAAAATGAAAGAATAAATCTGATATCATTTAGATCGAAAACACCAAGGTGGCACAAGCAGCGGTATTTTCCGAGCATCGCCGAAGCTGAAAGTAAAATGAGGAATAATCGGCAAGGTTCGGGAAGTGATACTTCGGGTAGTCCTTGTGGAGAATGTGCTGGGCCTAGCTACAGGGTTCCCGTAAAACCTTGTAGAGGTATGTGTAACAAAAGAATTACTGAAGATTATAAAAAAGACTACTTTTAAAGAATACTAATTACTATTAGAAGATTTTTTTAAAAGTATATTGCCTATCATAAATAAATCTGGAATGTGGTTTTAAAGACATATTTTACAAAATTATTTGTTTTTAATTATTTTGCATTCAGTTTAAAATGTTCATGTGAAAACAACAAAAATTACTATGTACGTACTAAGTACGTTATCAGTAATTTTTAAAAAATAAAATAATGATTATAGTAGAATTGAATAGAGAATGAGACAACTTTGTCAAATGTTTATTCATCTATAAAGAGCAATTTGATGTCTTAAAAACCACTCTCAGATGTGTTTTCACGTGGTGTGGAATCGAGCACTGAGTCCAACAACGAAGGATCACCGTCATTGGGAAGACGTCGCAACCGTCAGCCTAGCGGACGGTCCAGTAGAAGGTAGCCAAGGTTTGTTTAGTTTTAAATAGCACTTAAAGTTATATTATCGATCTCCAATTATGCTTGATAGATTTGCAATAATAGGAACAATAGATTTTTTACCATGTTCAAATTTAATCTATTATTTTTCATAAATTATTCTACAATATTTTCTTACAAAAAGATAATATATTATATAGTGCTAAATATACAACTAAGACTAAAATAATATAGTTGAACTCAATTTTTTTTAAAAATAAAAATTTTTTATTGTATGGTTAGAGATTGTATAATAACATAATACTAAATGGAAAAAACAACATAATTTAACTAAGAAAAACGATTTCTTCGTTTTTTTTATTTTTATTATGCGGATGGATACAGTTCTGTGGAGGATATGACGCTGCTGCCGCCGACCGGTTTCAGCGACAGCGGCGAATTGATCGGAGAGGAGTGCGAGCGAGAGCGCGAGAGTCGCGAGTGGAATAGGCAATCCATCGGTAGTCGACACGGAGGTAGCCTTGACAGACTCCCCTTTGAAGCTGTAGAAACTGTGCTTACTAGGTAAATGATTTTGACATGACTTTACATCTAAATAAACGTAACTCTTGACATAATTTCACGAACTACTTTAATATTTCTTACGCATCTTCATTAATGTTTCTTCTCATCTAAACTGTAATATTCATTTATCGAGACTTGTCTTAAAGTGCTACTACTCGAATATACTACTTTATTCTTGTCTTCATTAATTTATTACTGCTTCTGAAATTCTCTGTTTCTTTAAGTATTCTCTATTATTTTATTTATATTCGGAAAACCAATTTTTATAAGCGACTACTTTCAACAAGTATCTTAAAATTTCCATTTTTTCAAATCACTAATTTTATTTTTATTTTTTAAATTAAACTCCATAGTTTTAATCTTATGTTCGATTTATTGTCTGCAATTTCTAACCTTTTTTCAACCATTAGAAAAACTCTTTATTTCTATAACATTCCATTCTCCTACTCTCCACATAATTTTTACCCAAAGGAACATTTCTTCCTTTATATTTTATTTCTCAAACTATTGAACGTTTTGTTTATTCAATTAATTTTACCTACTCTCTACTTTTTAAACATTCTTGTTTATACCTAAGCACTATTTTTTCGATATTCGTTAATTTAATATTTTTATTAAATATTATTAACTATTCAAAGAATAAACCAAAAACATATCATATTCACAATTTCAGGCATCTGCAGCGAAAGGGTCAAGAAAGGCAAGAATTTACGATACATGTATGATCAACCCTTCAGATATTAGTCAAATTCTATATCATTCTGACTTCAAAACAATTATAATAATTTATTAAAGGTGCTGACAGTCTAGAGAGATGCTAATAACGTATCTTTGTATATATCTGAGTTGAATTTGCAATACTGTGTCGACTTGATGACCGATGAACTGCCTCGTATGTATAAGTGGAAGAAAACACCCTGCGCACTATAATTTTTTATACCTTCTTTTAAATTTTTAAAACATGTTCTTAAAAGATGTAAAAACGATCAAAAATTATATTAACTTTGTATAGTTCCATGAAATTGTATCGAATTATTTATGCTAATTGGTAAAATTATTGAAAGAAATATAATAATGATGATGAATAACGACGATATCAATATATATACCAAAGTTAAGTTATTTTAAGTATGCGTTGACTGCCAAAAACTTCGTTGAACAAGTGCTATATCAAGTAACTGTTTAACTCAATATCAAAGACTATCAATTTTTAAATCATTGCGGATTGAGCTCGTTTCGCGAGTTGTGCAACAAATAACTGTTATTTAAATTAAAATACATTTTTATTAATATAATATTTATGGTATGATTACTCACCATACACGTACATTTTCGCCTCATAATAATTTTCCATTATATTAATATTAATTTTTGGTATTTACCAATTTTTATATGTAATATATTGTAGTTTTCGAATTTTTTAACATTTTGTACATAAATTAAAGTAAATAAATACATTCTAAGTCACTAATTTGTAAAAAAAAAACTTATAATGTTGATTATATTGTTCGAAATTACATGGTTGGATTTCAAGATTTTCTAAGAATATTATATTATTCCAAATTTTTTACATTTAAAAGATTATATTATGTAAATTATATTTGACTTAACAAATTATTTATCTTTATCTTTTTAGAGTAAGAATTACGTGCCGTAGAGAAGAAAGATTGTATCAGAAATATCAATTTCATAAGTTAAAAAAACGTCGTTGTACAAAAATTCATTATAAATAAATCTTTTAAAAGTTTACGCCAACGTATTTTTCTTCAAAAATCTCAAAAATGAATTTAATTTTTAAAAAAACATTTTTAGATTTTAAGAATTATTTTGAAAGAATTGATTTGGTCAATCAATGTAAATATAATTGTAAATTTAAAACATGTATTTAAAAAAAAATTACTGCATGTTGGTATGTAGTAATTCCCATAATTATTAACAGAATTTTTTTCTTAAGTAAATAAATTTTAATTATGCAACGGGCAATATTAACCTTTTTTGGAAACTTGCATTTCTAGCAAGCAAAAGTCTTCAAGGTCGTGGCGCAGCGCAACCGGCCGACGTAAACAGAGCGGGTGATCCGTGTCGATTTCGGAGTACGCGCAAACATAAACATGTTCTAAAAGGCAATTTTAAAAACCGACCACTATTTCTATACATTTTAAATGCTACTGCGAAATAGAAATATTATTTTGGTCAATTTCTTATGATTATTTATGTATTATTTATTGGAATGTAGAGGGTGAAAACCAAGGCTAGGCCGTGGTTGTAATTCCTAAAAAGCCGCGTAGACGAGGCCCTGTGCATATAAAGAGGGTAATATAGAGTCCGAAACACCAAAGTTCATTTCTTATCACATTAGAAGGAGGCTAATGAATCCCCCGCGATTTCTTAATCTGGAAAGGATAGCCCAGGGAGGGAGAGTCCGTCGAAGACTGTGAAAAAGCTCAAAGTTGGACGTGCTCACGTCGAGCTCGCGGTCTATCCTATGGCTACGAAAGGATGATGGGTAATATGAGTGAGGTGATGTAAAAGGGAGGGCGGCAAGAGCCTAAATGGCGCGAATGCGCAAAGGGGGATTCAATTCTTCTGTCCACCGATGCAAGCAAATCTTTTTTAAGCAAGTATTTTAAGCTCAATATAACGTTTTATATTATTCATTTATTCATCGCCACCCGCATGCTTCTCGAGATGCTTCTCCTCCTCGAATTATTTTCAACTGTACGTGTTCGAGGAGCGAAGCATGTTAATGACATAGTTGAATAAGACCAGCCATAATTTATTGGCTTATTGTTTTATTACATATTAAGTTTTTAAATTTTGTAAAACAGTTTCAGTGTTGTAATTTAAATGATTATTTGTGATACCTTAATGCTAACGCAAAATAAAATTTAAACATTTTTCCTATACATTGATGAACCTGAAATTTTGTAAATAAGTTAAATCAAAAACTTACGTTACATTATTCATGTTACATTAAAATACAATATTGTTTAGCTATACAATGAGCTATAGAAGTCTCACATCGAGATTTTAAACAGCCCCAATAAAAAAGTACATTTTTAGAGCCCCGCGATAGTTGATTGGATAAGTCGGATTCATATTCTAGTGATCTCGAGTTTGATCCTTAATCTTATCCGATTGACCGATGCACCACTAAACTATCTCATAATACTTTTGTTGATAAGTATGAAATTAACAGTACAAATGCGATGCATTAAATGCACAATGATATTAAATAAATTAAAAAAAAATAAATACAAGAAATTTTATGAAGTACAATTATGTCGTAATGGAAGTCGCGAGACATACGGCTTGGACTTTATAGAAATTGAACATGAGACCCTCGATAAGTTTGAGTTCGATTTCAGTGTTTGATCATGCACTGTAATATTTGATGCTTATTGAGGATTCAGTTAACTATAACAGCATTTTGTTGAACATATTAATGTCAATCTCAAAGCCATGAATAAAATTATACAAACTCATTAATTATCTGATGAGTTTTATTCAAGTTTTTCAATTGCAATAGAGTTTTTAATAATTTCTAAAGACAGTATGTAAGAAAATGCGTTTGCTTAATCATACCGATTGGCACAGTCCAACTCGGTGGCCCTCTAAATTAACAACAACGTGCATAAGCTAAGGGTGATGAGTAAAGCGTAGCTGGTTGGTGAGCTGTTTGGCGAAGGGAGGCAAGAGTAGGTCGGCCTTCAGGTGGGGCGCGGCGTGGAGGAGGGTCGAATCAAAGTCTATAAGTGCGAGCTCGTGACGTATAGAAAAGTTGGCATCGGAGCTGTCGTAATTCGCGCTGACTGACGAGAGTCGGCTCGTATAGCTATGCAGTTGCGGCGAACACTTACATATCGACCAAACAGCGCACGGCCGCCGCGGGCTCTACTCAAAGGAGCCTCGGCTTAGCCAATCAGTCATGGAGGCGTGCTTCACCGCGTTCGACAAGGACCAGGACGGTTTCCTCTCGATCCACGAGTTCGAGCTGATCTGCAAGGCCCTCTTTCGAAACGACCGCGGCAAAGTCTACGCCCTCGAGGAGGACCAATTGAGGGACATCTTCCAGGTCTTCGACACTGACGGCAATTACCTTATCGACAGGCAGGAGTTTGAGGTGAGACCCGCAAATACCTATTTACCCGCCGATTGATTCACTTGCTCCGGCTCCGCAGACATCCGGTGCGACTCATGTGTTTCGATAAAGTACTTTCTGTATGGCTACCTGCCCCCGTGAAAATTACCTGGTATGATGATTCCAAATGTATATGGTTCCGCAAACAAATGACAATCCCACCGTTAATATTTTAATCATGATAAAATTTAATTTTTTACCAATTAGTGTTTCAAAATGTATAGTGCATACGCATGAGGCCTTTTTGCTTAATTATGGAAAAATCCACCAGTATCTTCAGGTTCATCAGGAATTTTTTTGCTATTTATGAATTCTTAATATTCAATACGTGATATAAACATCCGGTAGTTCAGAATTCCATCATGTAACAAACGTATAGAACTTGTGTTACATAATGAACTCAATTGTTACCACTAGTTTTTTTTAGATACAAATCAATTTTGTGATTCCGATGGCGATGTAAGCTTAAAATCTCTTTGGATTTAAAAATATTTTTGTTCTACGTAATGTAAACACCAGTGGGCGTGTTTCTGTTCTATGTTGTGCTATCAAAATAAATTACGTATACGCTCCTTAGATATAGTATATAAATATAGACCGATATATAGACACATGACGTGTACAGAACTTTCGTGCATGATAACGCATATGACGTCAATCTTCCATAGAACTTTTCCCATTTAAATTATAAGACGAGTTAGTATCGATTTAAAAATTACCTGCGTTAAAGTTCAATAATAGAAAAAAATCAATACCTTCTAAAAATGCATCATCATTACCACTTTAATAGGTGTTCCAATAAACAATTTTCTCGACTGACGTTCATTTAAGCCGGAAGTCATTATTTCTTCTTGTATTAAAGAAAATTGGAATATAAATTACGATAAGAAACAACAAATGTCATCTATATGTAACATTTATTGCATTAACAATTCTATTAATAAGTAATTTAGATAATATTTCAAATGTTATATTTAAAAAACACGTTTGATAAAGTACAATAACGTTTAAGGAGGTAGGAAGAAGTTTAGAATTATAACGAAAGACGTTATAACGATCAAAAGAGTTACAATTTTAAGGATGTCAATTAATTAATACAGTTAGGGTAACATTTTTTGCGATCAATCGATCTCACAGTGATTTAATGCTATTGATAAGATTTGCTGGAATCGCTGGATCAAGGTGTGCACTAGGCCGAAGAGTGCCTTCCTCGTCGTGGACGTACAGAACGACTTTATTTCCGGCTCTCTAAATATAAAAAAGTGTGCGGCACGCCACGACGGCTCAGAAGTCATCGAGCCCATAAATAAACTCTTGGACACCGTACCCTTCGATGCGGTATTTTATTCCCTTGACTGGCACCCCGTCGATCATGTGTCTTTCATTGACAACCTGCACTTACGGTACGTAAGATATTCACTGCTTGGATCACCAATGTAACAAATCCTCAATGCGTAATTTTCCTAAGCAATTGTACATGCAGCTAAGTATTTACTAATTGTTTGTAAGTACAATAATAACTGTTGGAGTAAGACATTATTTTTCACCTTTTGTTCTATCAAAAATAACATCCACTTATTCGTCGACTTTCATAATTGAAAGTCTCACGAAATCCTATAAATAGTCCCAATGCAATTATGTAGGTGAATTTAATTAAATTTAGCAATCTTCCTTTAATACCCGATCGATTCTAAGCCTAGAGAATTTGCGCACAATGCAGCGTGATCGAAACTTAAGTTGTAAATTCAATCGACACTCTCGATACTTTTTCTTACAGTGAGCTGGACGAGTCAAGCGGCATCAGGAAAGACGAGGCCCGCGTGTACGATACCGTGACGTTTAAGGGGCCGCCGCTACTGAAGCAGCGGCTGTGGCCGCGGCATTGCGTCCAGGACACGTGGGGTGCGGAGCTGCACAAGGACCTGAAAATCGTCGAGCGGGGTGTGAAAGTGTACAAGGGTACAAACCCCGAGGTCGACTCTTACTCGGTCTTCTGGGACAACAAAAAGCTCACCGAGACGAGCCTCTCGTCTCAGCTGCAAGAAAAGGGAGCCACGGATATCTACGTATGCGGGGTCGCGTACGACGTCTGCGTGGGTGCCACGGCGATCGACGCACTTACCAGCGGCTACCGGACGATCCTCGTCGACGACTGCAGTCGCGGCGTCGACCTCGTAGACATTGAGAAAACCAAGGCCTCCGTGATATCTAGCAGTGGAGTCATCGTGACCTCTGGACAGGTCAACGCCATGGTCGAAGGCAGGGATCGCAGGCCAGAATTGGGCTACAAGCTCGCTATGGAGATCAAGAAGGGCAAGAGGCTTGACTCACGGTTATCTAGCAACAATCGTTGAGCCCGCTTTTATCCATGCATAGTTGTTATATATATATATATATATATATATATATATACACATGCATGTTATGTGTTTATTTGCATACTAAAAATTGCGCCGCGTTCTTTTCTTGCTCACTCCATTCTCTGATAGACCCCCTGCGGCCCGTTTGTTTATTTCCTCTATAATCTTATTGTTATGTAATTGTTAATATACAGTAGTCTTCCAAGCTTTATCCTTCTTTTTTAGAGGTGAGTCGGTTTGTACAAGTTTAAAACTTATTTTTAAACGGCAAGATTCGATATCAAAAATACAGTATATTAAAATAGTTTGTTAAAAGAAAAAACTAGTGGATATAAATTATAAATATATCATATTAAGAATTTAATGAAATTATATTGCATAATGCAACTAACAGTCCAATCTTCAGTGAAATTCCAATAAATTTTTTATTTGAACAAAATTCATGTTTATGTTAAAAAATTGTCCTTTTGAAAAAAGGAAAATTTATTACATTCATGTTATATTTTATATATCTAAAAAATCTATTTATCTATGAAAAATCATTAAAAGTTTAAAATCAAACTCTTAATTTTGCTACAAACTCTCCGCATAAAACTGTAACTGAAAAGTACACTGCAGGGGGATTCCAACAAACAAATATTCCTAATTAATTTGTAAGTAATAATATTGTTATACTATACTTTCATGTAAATATTAAATTTAGAGTACAAAGTTGTACATTTTCATAGTTTATGAATAAACAAATTATCTTTAGGAAAGAGCCTTCTAAATTAATTGTCCTAGAATTTTAAAAACTACCTTATACTTTAATATACTGATGATGATAATATATCGTATCTTTATATTTATGTATAGATCCTTATATTTTATAAAATAAAATACAAACTTTCATTTGTTAAAAAATCTATGAGGAACACTTTTATGTCAATAATATAGCTATTTAATAAAAAGCAAGTTTTTTTTAAAATCATTTAATTTTTAACAATACTTTTGAATTATTTACAACTATCGTTTTATTGTAAATAATAAAATAACTTTCAATAATAGTAGAAGTGATGACAATGATAAATGATAAATATATCTTAACTTTAATTTGTATATAATCTAATGATAACAGCTACAGAACTCAATCTATATTAGAAACTGATATCAAAACAACGGTTATCTTATAAGTTTTCAATAAGTATTTTACAAGGCATGATAGATGTTGAAATTATTTAAATACTAAGCCATGTAACATTTCTAATATATAGATTCAAGCTTAGTCGTGATTAAAACTATCTCACATAAATATAAATAATATTTATATAAAAAAACGTCATCGATCTAACTATATTTTAAATGAATTGATACAAGATGTACAAATGTAGTAAGCAATAAAGATAAACTACATCATTGAATAGCTGAGAATGTAAGTTGTGAAGCTAATTTTGAAGATATAGCATCTTTTGGTTTAATTTCTTCTTCACTATTATCAGGCATCATTTTATCAGCAACATGTTTATATATTAGGCCGTCATTTCCAATATAAAAAGTTGAAAAACCATCATACCATCTGTAATTGAATAAGAAAAAAGAAATTTAAACGATACAGAATATCATTTTTTTTATAATGACCACTTTAGTATTTATTTACCTATCTTGGTCTTTCAGTGATTCTCTCGTTTTCCAGACTTTAAATTTCCAAAATGAAAAAAAGACTTTCATGCCAGTTACTCCAACAATTCGCCAACGCACTCTGACAGTATTATCTGATGTATGCATTGTTATTTTAATAACTTCAAATTTAACAAATGCAAATTTAAGATGACCGACTGTCCTTAAAAGCACCACTTGCTTAAAATAGTTATACAAACCCCTAAAATAATATTATTTAATAAATTTTTATTTTACATTTAACAATGAAATAAGAGTACAATTACTAACTTGGTTACTGTTCCACCTCTAAGATTGTTTATAAACTCTAAGTCTGGATGATAGATTTTATAATCAGGTGATTTTGTAAAAAAATTGGGTAACTAAAATTATTTTCAGAAATTCTCATTTAGTGAATTATAACCTTTTAAATTAATAACTTATAAAAACTAATTACTCACATCTAAACTCAATGTATTATAAACGTGTTCAAGTCTTTCATTAGGAGATTTTTTATCTTCATCATTTTGCATTTTCGATACAGAACTTAAATTGTTTGGTTCAAGAATTGTATTAGGTTTTGTCATTAATGAAAATATAACTTTGGTATTATGTTTGGTGTATTGATTTAGACCTGTAATGTTTATTCTATTATTTTTACCAATAGAACTTTTTTCTTTATTAATAGTTGGTGAATTTCTTGGCAACCCAACAGAATTTAAATAATCAATTGAATTGATTTTTTGAGGAAACAATTCATAGCTTTTTCGACTATTTTGCACTGGATTCGTTTCATGAAGACTGAAACGATTGTTATTAGAAATATCAAGTAAATGCTCAACATGTGTACATTTAGGTTGTAACTGTACATCATTCATTGATTCTTTAACCGGACGTGATAGTTTGTACTCATCCCTATTGTCAACAGAGTTTTGTATATTTGATCCCAAAAACTGAAAAAAAATTTCTAATATCAATAATAAATTGATAATATTACTTAAATAGTAGTATTATCAAAAATTATAAAAAAAATATAAACAGAAAACATAAACAGAAAATGATACTTAATATCAATCATTAAAATTTTGTTATGTAAGAGGAAATTATTGAAATTTTACTAATTTTAAAATGAATTAATCTGACAAACATGATATGTCGGAAAGTAACTTAAAATCATTCAGAAAATAATTGATTTTATGCAAAGAATTTTTAATTTATAAATGTACCTCATTATTAACGTTAGAGGTTGAAAAAGAATTAACTTGTTTTAGTAACTGCCAACTGATACTCCGCCTTGTATTACATCCTTGCACAGTCACAGTAAATGTAGGGATGTATCTGCTACTGTTTGAAATGCTTCTTATACAGAACGACATTTTTGATTAATTCCTTCACAATCAAAAGAAAAAAAGTTGTTCACCTTTAAATATACAAAAATTTCGCACTATTAAATAAAGTTTTTATGACCACTATAAATAAAAATATTTTTACGTATTGTACCAGTTACAAGAGACAGCTGACCAGCAGCAGTGTGTAAAATCATCACTCGGAGCGGCTTCCAGAATACTAACACGCCTGATTCTATACCAATTAGCGGCTTTTAACATTTTTTAGGTTAGAATATCTTACATTATTGATTTCTGCGCTTGCGCAGTAGCACAAAATATAATAACAAAGATAAAGCAATAGTAACTGCGATGGTAACCGGACATAGGCTCACACCATCGTCATTCTTATGCGTTTGGCTGTTTCTAAACAAACAACCACTCTTTTTACATGCGTTACATGTTATGTAATGCCTAATATTACGTGAATAATGTAATGAACTAATATGTGTCTTCTAATAAGAAAACAATCGTACACGCGTTATTAATGTGTACTATGACAAATGACATTTACCATTTTTAAAAAGCTATACGGATTTTTAATTTTATCGAGTCAATAGTTTTTAGTAAGTAATCATACATTATTTACAAACAAAAATAAATATTATATACAGAAATATAAGAATTTATAAACGTAATAAATTCTGTTATTTTGTGCGTGAAAATTTGTAAGAAGCTAAATTAGAGATGGATAGCCGCAGATAGCCGATGTCATAGGACCAAGTCACGCCAATTCTTATGCCTCGTAGTATGCACCCTAGCGGTCAAAAAAAGAACTTACCGCACTTGCGGGAAAATGAGCCACGCAACCGACCGACGCTATAGTCTATTGGCGGGGTCGATTCGGTTATGTCGGCGGCACGGGCGCGTGCCTCGAGTGGTGCCGATGTGGCTGCGGCACTCTTTGTGATTGTGCGGGAGTCGATCGCTAGTCCTTTGTTGGTACGATCGATTGCGGCGAATACATTTATAATTATAAGTAGAATCGGATGCAATATTTTCATGAACAAAATCATAAAGTTTGCGGTGATTGTAGTTCATAACGAGCTTAAAAAAACTTCGTATACGCAATCAATCTTATTCTTTTTATAATAAAATTAATAATCGTTCGTACAGATAATAAACTGCATGAAAATTATTATGCATTGGAAGTATGGTGCACAATGATTTTTGAGCAATTTTTAATGTCCGTAATTATTGTATGTGCATGAACAATACTTTATCATGAAAATAAGAATACTTGACTATTAAAGCAATTAATTTAATAAAAAAACTGTACATTTAATACTATTCTCGAATGAAAATTTAATTTCTTCTGATACAATTTTTCATATGACATGAACTTTTGTTAACATATAAGTCGTCCAATTTATTTTTTGAATATGTTCGTATATTATTAATAATGCATATTGTAGGAAATAAACGTTATTAATATACATTCAATAATTGAAAATCTTTCTGTAATTTACACAGCTTATTCAAAGTTCAAAATATATATGTTAGGAACTTAGGTATTTGAATCGATAATTCAGAATAGAACTTAAAAGACTACGCCATCATTTCGCCTAACGGACCCTTGTAACATCTTAGATTACTCTCCATATTGTTTTATTATTATTAGCTGAGTTGTTTCTAGAATAATTATAATATAGGGTCCTAAGCATCCGGACGTTCCGGCACGTGCGCATCATACTCCTTGCACATTCGGGCGACCTTTACGACACGCAGGCCGTTCGGCTAACCATCTACCTGGACTTATCCTTTCATTCATGTTATCTCTCTCTCTCTCTCTCTTTCTCTCTCATCCTCACAAAGTCTATGTATTAATAGAAAAAAGTTTTTGTACTAAGAGAGTATCAAGAAATTTTTTAATTTGAAAAACAATATTACTCATAAATCAGGTTTGCATAAAGTTGTTCTTAATAAATAATCATATATTGTATTCACTATATACTCAATATCGAAATTTAAAAGTTATTAAATTCACAAAAATTTAACTAAATATTAATTGTCTTTGTGTTTCAATTTAACTGCATAACACTTTGGTGAGTTTTGAATATTTTCTTGACTATGATGAATCAAATATAATTATAACATAAAATATTTTCTTAAATACTTTTGCTAATTGTCAAGTAATATATTAAATTGGTGAATTTATAAAATGACTTTATTGATAGCATTTTTAAAAACTTGCAAAGTTTTTGTTAAACTTAGAATTTTGATTCTATAAAATATTTATTTTAATTTCTATTAAGTATGATCAAATTTATTTTTATATTTAGATTAAAAATTTTAATCTAAGCTTATATTACATTATATTTAAAACAAATTTTACACTTTTTATTAAACAACCTCATGTAAACCAGTGACAAAACTGAAAGTCTCTCATTTTAATAATTTTTAATGTTATTACATAATTCTTTAAATTATTATATTTATAAAATACAAATATGAAATGAAGGGTACATATTTTTTATGTATTTGTGAAATCTACAAATCTAGTCAAATTTAGCTTTAATTATAGGAAACAAATGGGTGAAAAGCTATAGATTTTGCAGATTTTGCCGTTCATAGAAAATCTCTTTTGCGTCTTAATATCGCTCCTATTTAATGGCAATCCGTTGAAGTACCTGGTGTAGAAATTAATAATGACAAAGAATAACATTTTGAAATGAAAACTTTAGTTAAAAAGAAAAAAAATTATTTGTGCAAATAAATCAGAAAATTCTGACGACTCAAACCAGGAAACATTATCAGTATCGGAGTTATATCGGTATATAAAACGATATAGTGGATAAAAAGTTGCTAACGAAGCAGTCAATTTTCTGTTAAATCAAAAGTGTCCCATAGCTTAGTAAATACGGAAATTTGTATATAAAGCCTTTCTTTAAGCCGATCTCGCAAGGCGAACATCAAGAGGCAGTTGTTGAGAGTTGAGGTAGGGTCATAGCCCGTTAGTTGGACGCGAGGTTGGACGACAAGGAAGGTGCGAGCGGAAGAAGACCTACACTTGCCGGCGCAGGAACCTGGGGGAAAACAACCGGTCACTTTTGATTAGATCGCCGGGACTTCTGTACCGTAATCAAGATGACAAATGAAAGTTTTTCCGCAATATCTCCACGAATGTACGTCTTTTTGATAGCGAATTCGTATCACCATTCGGGCGTATGAGAAAGAGCAAACATTGAGGCGAAGTTCGTAGTCTGATTTGGGACGAGGTAACGGAGGTTTGTGCGAGCGACTCCAATATGTGTCGATCCTTACACTACACTTGCTACGTAGTTAAAAGAAAATGGTCCTCTCGATTGCGGAAAGTCGCGTGCGAACTGTATTATTTTGAAAGAGATTGTGTGATAGGGTACTTAGTGTGGAAGTTTGTGTTTACTTAATAAAGTCTTGCTCTTTAAGCCGTGGTTGTTTTCATGCCCAAGCAAGTGGTGTTTTTTTCGTAAAATTCGCCTTTTTATTTACTTATTCACCCATCCCTTTCCTTCATTTGACTCGATAGAGTTATTTTATATTCAATAAATAATTATTTTCAGCCGTAAAAGTACTAACTTTAGATAAACATAGCAAAACCTTTAAAAGACTTATCAAATAAGCATTAGAAAAAAAATGAATGAAAAAACAATGTCATATATTTATTCATAATATTTATTCAAAATTAAAATTGATACTGTATGAGCAATCATTACAGATTAGTATTTTTTTATTAACGGCGCAAACATAACAGAAGATAATGACAGTTACAATGACGACAGAGAAGACATGCAAAAGAGACAGGAACAACAAACTAATAATGAAGGATAAGAGAGGATCATTACATCACTAGTTACAACGATCAAGTCGATGCTTATCCATATATCATGGAAGGAGACGGCTAGAATAATGAGGATACAGTTTAAAAGTATTTAGCAGGAGAAAGTAGGGGTAATATTTAGAATAACGTTGTAACCTTTTAATATTTTATATTATTATAACTTTTTTTATTTCAATAAATTAAAACACGTGTATTAATATTTATATAAATAAATACAATGATACTAAATTTATTAATTAAATTTTCTTTATTTCTCACTAAGCTCGCCCATCATAACAACAAAAATTGTTATTCATATTGTATTTGCAATTATATTTATTTAATTTTACATTATTAATCACTAGATTTCATTTTTTATTATTTCTGTATATATGTTTTTAATCTTAAGATGTAATTTTAGATATATTTTTGCAATTGTAAGATGCAGATAAACATGTAAGTACTGTCGATGTTTTTTTGTAGGTGATATGTATTTGGTAACATTGTTTTGTAGTTGTAGATGATAGTGTAAAGGTAGTTACAGGTTTGGCTGTGGAAATATTTGCGTTTATGTGTTTTTGTAGTTGTTTGTAGATGTTGTAGATATATTTTTGAAGTTGTAGTCTTGATTCGCGGATTTAGTTTCATATGTATCTGTAAATATATTTTCCCGGCATTTTTGTAGTTGCTTTGTATACGTAAGTAAGTACATGTAGTGTAGATGCATACAAACTACATTATGCAACTACAAAGCTACAACTATTATTTCCCAATTTTTCGTAATTTCGTACTTCAGACGATAACAATACTAAAAATATAATAAATATAATTTAATCTAGTCAAGGATCGGACCAAATTTAGACTTTGTAATTAACATAATCTTAAACAGCATATTTTTGAATATTTAAATAACACATTTAGCCGCAAATGAACAGAGAGGACGGCGATGTCATATCAGAAATGAATAAATCCGCGCAGATGCTTATGCCTCATAGTAATAAGCACCCACGTGGTTAAAAAAAGAAGTAAATACACTGTAGAGGAAATAATTGGAAATAAGGGTGGAATTCTCGCACAGCGCATGCGCCAATAATCACGCATGTTTAATGGTACGAAATTTTAGAATAACGAAAGGTAAGGTAAGGCTCGTGGAAAAGCGAAATTAGTCAGTCCGCAGAAGTTGCTCGTAGAAGTACGATACTTTGGCACCTTCTAGATATTTTTTTTTTTGCAGCTCTGCCGTTGAAGATGCATTTCTGTATATATGTTTTTAATCTTAAGATGTAATTTTGGATATATTTTTGCAATTGTAAGATGCAGATAAACATGTAAGTACTGTCGATGTGTTTTTGTAGGTGATATGTATTTGGTAGCATTGTTTTGTAGTTGTAGATGATAGTGTAAAGGTAGTTACGGGTTTGGCTGTGGAAATATTTGCGTTTATGTGTTTTTGTAGTTGTTTGTAGAAGTTGTAGATATATTTTTGAAGTTGTAGTCTTGATTCGCGGATTTAGTTTCATATGTATTTTTAAAGGTGTAGGTGTATTTTGTAGTTACTGTAGTAGTTTCATATGTATCTGTAAATATATTTTCCCGGCATTTTTGTAGTTGCTTTGTATACGTAAGTAAGTACATGTAGTGTAGATGCATACAAACTACATTATGCAACTACAAAGCTACAACTATTATTTCCCAATTTTTCGTAATTTCGTAATTCAGACGATAACAATACTAAAAATATAATAAATATAATTTAATCTGGTCAAGGATCGGACCAAATTTAGACTTTGTAATTAACATAATCTTAAACAGCATATTTTTGAATATTTAAATAACACATTTAGCCGCAAATGAACAGAGAGGACGGCGATGTCATATCAGAAATGAATAAATCCGCGCAGATGCTTATGCCTCATAGTAATAAGCACCCACGTGGTTAAAAAAAGAAGTAAACACACTGTAGAGGAAATAATTGGAAATAAGGGTGGAATTCTCACACAGCGCATGCGCCAATAATCACGCATGTTTAATGGTACGAAATTTTAGAATAACGAAAGGTAAGGTAAGGCTCGTGGAAAAGCGAAATTAGTCAGTCCGCAGAAGTTGTTCGTAGAAGTACGATACTTTGGCACCTTCTAGATATTTTTTTTTTTGCAGCTCTGCCGTTGAAGATGCATTTCTATATATATGTTTTTAATCTTAAGATGTAATTTTGGATATATTTTTGCAATTGTAAGATGCAGATAAACATGTAAGTACTGTCGATGTGTTTTTGTAGGTGATATGTATTTGGTAGCATTGTTTTGTAGTTGTAGATGATAGTGTAAAGGTAGTTACGGGTTTGGCTGTGGAAATATTTGCGTTTATGTGTTTTTGTAGTTGTTTGTAGATGTTGTAGATATATTTTTGAAGTTGTAGTTTTGTGTCGCGGATGTAGTTTCATATGTATCTGTAAATATATTTTCCCGGCATTTTTGTAGTTGCTTTGTATACGTAAGTAAGTACATGTAGTGTAGATGCATACAAACTACATTATGCAACTACAAAGCTACAACTATTATTTCCCAATTTTTCGTAATTTCGTAATTCAGACGATAACAATACTAAAAATATAATAAATATAATTTAATCTGGTCAAGGATCGGACCAAATTTAGACTTTGTAATTAACATAATCTTAAACAGCATATTTTTGAATATTTAAATAACACATTTAGCCGCAAATGAACAGAGAGGACGGCGATGTCATATCAGAAATGAATAAATCCGCGCAGATGCTTATGCCTCATAGTAATAAGCACCCACGTGGTTAAAAAAAGAAGTAAACACACTGTAGAGGAAATAATTGGAAATAAGGGTGGAATTCTCAGCACAGCGCATGCGCCAATAATCACGCATGTTTAATGGTACGAAATTTTAGAATAACGAAAGGTAAGGTAAGGCTCGTGGAAAAGCGAAATTAGTCAGTCCGCAGAAGTTGTTCGTAGAAGTACGATACTTTGGCACCTTCTAGATATTTTTTTTTTTTGCAGCTCTGCCGTTGAAGATGCATTTCTGTATATATGTTTTTAATCTTAAGATGTAATTTTGGATATATTTTTGCAATTGTAAGATGCAGATAAACATGTAAGTACTGTCGATGTGTTTTTGTAGGTGATATGTATTTGGTAGCATTGTTTTGTAGTTGTAGATGATAGTGTAAAGGTAGTTACGGGTTTGGCTGTGGAAATATTTGCGTTTATGTGTTTTTGTAGTTGTTTGTAGATGTTGTAGATATATTTTTGAAGTTGTAGTTTTGTGTCGCGGATGTAGTTTCATATGTATCTGTAAATATATTTTCCCGGCATTTTTGTAGTTGCTTTGTATACGTAAGTAAGTACATGTAGTGTAGATGCATACAAACTACATTATGCAACTACAAAGCTACAACTATTATTTCCCAATTTTTCGTAATTTCGTAATTCAGACGATAACAATACTAAAAATATAATAAATATAATTTAATCTAGTCAAGGATCGGACCAAATTTAGACTTTGTAATTAACATAATCTTAAACAGCATATTTTTGAATATTTAAATAACACATTTAGCCGCAAATGAACAGAGAGGACGGCGATGTCATATCAGAAATGAATAAATCCGCGCAGATGCTTATGCCTCATAGTAATAAGCACCCACGTGGTTAAAAAAAGAAGTAAACACACTGTAGAGGAAATAATTGGAAATAAGGGTGGAATTCTCACACAGCGCATGCGCCAATAATCACGCATGTTTAATGGTACGAAATTTTAGAATAACGAAAGGTAAGGTAAGGCTCGTGGAAAAGCGAAATTAGTCAGTCCGCAGAAGTTGTTCGTAGAAGTACGATACTTTGGCACCTTCTAGATGCATTTCTGTATATATGTTTTTAATCTTAAGATGTAATTTTAGATATATTTTTGCAATTGTAAGATGCAGATAAACATGTAAGTACTGTCGATGTGTTTTTGTAGGTGATATGTATTTGGTAGCATTGTTTTGTAGTTGTAGATGATAGTGTAAAGGTAGTTACGGGTTTGGCTGTGGAAATATTTGCGTTTATGTGTTTTTGTAGTTGTTTGTAGATGTTGTAGATATATTTTTGAAGTTGTAGTTTTGTGTCGCGGATGTAGTTTCATATGTATCTGTAAATATATTTTCCCGGCATTTTTGTAGTTGCATTGTATACGTAAGTAAGTACATGTAGTGTAGATGCATACAAACTACATTATGCAACTACAAAGCTACAACTATTATTTCCCAATTTTTCGTAATTTCGTAATTCAGACGATAACAATACTAAAAATATAATAAATATAATTTAATCTGGTCAAGGATCGGACCAAATTTAGACTTTGTAATTAACATAATCTTAAACAGCATATTTTTGAATATTTAAATAACACATTTAGCCGCAAATGAACAGAGAGGACGGCGATGTCATATCAGAAATGAATAAATCCGCGCAGATGCTTATGCCTCATAGTAATAAGCACCCACGTGGTTAAAAAAAGAAGTAAACACACTGTAGAGGAAATAATTGGAAATAAGGGTGGAATTCTCACACAGCGCATGCGCCAATAATCACGCATGTTTAATGGTACGAAATTTTAGAATAACGAAAGGTAAGGTAAGGCTCGTGGAAAAGCGAAATTAGTCAGTCCGCAGAAGTTGTTCGTAGAAGTACGATACTTTGGCACCTTCTAGATGCATTTCTATATATATGTTTTTAATCTTAAGATGTAATTTTGGATATATTTTTGCAATTGTAAGATGCAGATAAACATGTAAGTACTGTCGATGTGTTTTTGTAGGTGATATGTATTTGGTAGCATTGTTTTGTAGTTGTAGATGATAGTGTAAAGGTAGTTACGGGTTTGGCTGTGGAAATGTTTGCGTTTATGTGTTTTTGTAGTTGTTTGTAGATGTTGTAGATATATTTTTGAAGTTGTAGTTTTGTGTCGCGGATGTAGTTTCATGTGTATTTTTAAAGGTGTAGGTGTATTTTGTAGTTACTGTAGTAGTTTCATATGTATCTGTAAATATATTTTCCCGGCATTTTTGTAGTTGCTTTGTATACGTAAGTAAGTACATGTAGTGTAGATGCATACAAACTACATTATGCAACTACAAAGCTACAACTATTATTTCCCAATTTTTCGTAATTTCGTAATTCAGACGATAACAATACTAAAAATATAATAAATATAATTTAATCTGGTCAAGGATCGGACCAAATTTAGACTTTGTAATTAACATAATCTTAAACAGCATATTTTTGAATATTTAAATAACACATTTAGCCGCAAATGAACAGAGAGGACGGCGATGTCATATCAGAAATGAATAAATCCGCGCAGATGCTTATGCCTCATAGTAATAAGCACCCACGTGGTTAAAAAAAGAAGTAAACACACTGTAGAGGAAATAATTGGAAATAAGGGTGGAATTCTCACACAGCGCATGCGCCAATAATCACGCATGTTTAATGGTACGAAATTTTAGAATAACGAAAGGTAAGGTAAGGCTCGTGGAAAAGCGAAATTAGTCAGTCCGCAGAAGTTGTTCGTAGAAGTACGATACTTTGGCACCTTCTAGATATTTTTTTTTTTGCAGTTTCTGTATATATGTTTTTAATCTTAAGATGTAATTTTGGATATATTTTTGCAATTGTAAGATGCAGATAAACATGTAAGTACTGTCGATGTGTTTTTGTAGGTGATATGTATTTGGTAGCATTGTTTTGTAGTTGTAGATGATAGTGTAAAGGTAGTTACGGGTTTGGCTGTGGAAATATTTGCGTTTATGTGTTTTTGTAGTTGTTTGTAGATGTTGTAGATATATTTTTGAAGTTGTAGTTTTGTGTCGCGGATGTAGTTTCATATGTATCTGTAAATATATTTTCCCGGCATTTTTGTAGTTGCTTTGTATACGTAAGTAAGTACATGTAGTGTAGATGCATACAAACTACATTATGCAACTACAAAGCTACAACTATTATTTCCCAATTTTTCGTAATTTCGTAATTCAGACGATAACAATACTAAAAATATAATAAATATAATTTAATCTGGTCAAGGATCGGACCAAATTTAGACTTTGTAATTAACATAATCTTAAACAGCATATTTTTGAATATTTAAATAACACATTTAGCCGCAAATGAACAGAGAGGACGGCGATGTCATATCAGAAATGAATAAATCCGCGCAGATGCTTATGCCTCATAGTAATAAGCACCCACGTGGTTAAAAAAAGAAGTAAACACACTGTAGAGGAAATAATTGGAAATAAGGGTGGAATTCTCACACAGCGCATGCGCCAATAATCACGCATGTTTAATGGTACGAAATTTTAGAATAACGAAAGGTAAGGTAAGGCTCGTGGAAAAGCGAAATTAGTCAGTCCGCAGAAGTTGTTCGTAGAAGTACGATACTTTGGCACCTTCTAGATGCATTTCTGTATATATGTTTTTAATCTTAAGATGTAATTTTAGATATATTTTTGCAATTGTAAGATGCAGATAAACATGTAAGTACTGTCGATGTGTTTTTGTAGGTGATATGTATTTGGTAGCATTGTTTTGTAGTTGTAGATGATAGTGTAAAGGTAGTTACGGGTTTGGCTGTGGAAATATTTGCGTTTATGTGTTTTTGTAGTTGTTTGTAGATGTTGTAGATATATTTTTGAAGTTGGATAGTTCATATTTTAAGGTGTAGGTGTATTTGTAGTTACTGTAGTAGTTTCATATGTATCTGTAAATATATTTTCCCGGCATTTTTGTAGTTGCTTTGTATACGTAAGTAAGTACATGTAGTGTAGATGCATACAAACTACATTATGCAACTACAAAGCTACAACTATTATTTCCCAATTTTTCGTAATTTCGTAATTCAGACGATAACAATACTAAAAATATAATAAATATAATTTAATCTGGTCAAGGATCGGACCAAATTTAGACTTTGTAATTAACATAATCTTAAACAGCATATTTTTGAATATTTAAATAACACATTTAGCCGCAAATGAACAGAGAGGACGGCGATGTCATATCAGAAATGAATAAATCCGCGCAGATGCTTATGCCTCATAGTAATAAGCACCCACGTGGTTAAAAAAAGAAGTAAACACACTGTAGAGGAAATAATTGGAAATAAGGGTGGAATTCTCACACAGCGCATGCGCCAATAATCACGCATGTTTAATGGTACGAAATTTTAGAATAACGAAAGGTAAGGTAAGGCTCGTGGAAAAGCGAAATTAGTCAGTCCGCAGAAGTTGTTCGTAGAAGTACGATACTTTGGCACCTTCTAGATGCATTTCTGTATATATGTTTTTAATCTTAAGATGTAATTTTGGATATATTTTTGCAATTGTAAGATGCAGATAAACATGTAAGTACTGTCGATGTGTTTTTGTAGGTGATATGTATTTGGTAGCATTGTTTTGTAGTTGTAGATGATAGTGTAAAGGTAGTTACGGGTTTGGCTGTGGAAATATTTGCGTTTATGTGTTTTTGTAGTTGTTTGTAGATGTTGTAGATATATTTTTGAAGTTGTAGTTTTGTGTCGCGGATTAAGGTGTAGGTGTATTTTACTGTAGTAGTTATGTATCTGTAAATATATTTTCCCGGCATTTTTGTAGTTGCTTTGTATACGTAAGTAAGTACATGTAGTGTAGATGCATACAAACTACATTATGCAACTACAAAGCTACAACTATTATTTCCCAATTTTTCGTAATTTCGTAATTCAGACGATAACAATACTAAAAATATAATAAATATAATTTAATCTGGTCAAGGATCGGACCAAATTTAGACTTTGTAATTAACATAATCTTAAACAGCATATTTTTGAATATTTAAATAACACATTTAGCCGCAAATGAACAGAGAGGACGGCGATGTCATATCAGAAATGAATAAATCCGCGCAGATGCTTATGCCTCATAGTAATAAGCACCCACGTGGTTAAAAAAAGAAGTAAACACACTGTAGAGGAAATAATTGGAAATAAGGGTGGAATTCTCACACAGCGCATGCGCCAATAATCACGCATGTTTAATGGTACGAAATTTTAGAATAACGAAAGGTAAGGTAAGGCTCGTGGAAAAGCGAAATTAGTCAGTCCGCAGAAGTTGTTCGTAGAAGTACGATACTTTGGCACCTTCTAGATGCATTTCTGTATATATGTTTTTAATCTTAAGATGTAATTTTGGATATATTTTTGCAATTGTAAGATGCAGATAAACATGTAAGTACTGTCGATGTGTTTTTGTAGGTGATATGTATTTGGTAGCATTGTTTTGTAGTTGTAGATGATAGTGTAAAGGTAGTTACGGGTTTGGCTGTGGAAATGTTTGCGTTTATGTGTTTTTGTAGTTGTTTGTAGATGTTGTAGATATATTTTTGAAGATGTAGTTTTGTGTCGCGGATGTAGTTTCATATGTATTTTTAAAGGTGTAGGTGTATTTTGTAGTTACTGTAGTAGTTTCATATGTATCTGTAAATATATTTTCCCGGCATTTTTGTAGTTGCTTTGTATACGTAAGTAAGTACATGTAGTGTAGATGCATACAAACTACATTATGCAACTACAAAGCTACAACTATTATTTCCCAATTTTTCGTAATTTCGTAATTCTGACGATAACAATACTAAAAATATAATAAATATAATTTAATCTGGTCAAGGATCGGACCAAATTTAGACTTTGTAATTAACATAATCTTAAACAGCATATTTTTGAATATTTAAATAACACATTTAGCCGCAAATGAACAGAGAGGACGGCGATGTCATATCAGAAATGAATAAATCCGCGCAGATGCTTATGCCTCATAGTAATAAGCACCCACGTGGTTAAAAAAAGAAGTAAACACACTGTAGAGGAAATAATTGGAAATAAGGGTGGAATTCTCACACAGCGCATGCGCCAATAATCACGCATGTTTAATGGTACGAAATTTTAGAATAACGAAAGGTAAGGTAAGGCTCGTGGAAAAGCGAAATTAGTCAGTCCGCAGAAGTTGTTCGTAGAAGTACGATACTTTGGCACCTTCTAGATGCATTTCTGTATATATGTTTTTAATCTTAAGATGTAATTTTAGATATATTTTTGCAATTGTAAGATGCAGATAAACATGTAAGTACTGTCGATGTTTTTTTGTAGGTGATATGTATTTGGTAACATTGTTTTGTAGTTGTAGATGATAGTGTAAAGGTAGTTACGGGTTTGGCTGTGGAAATATTTGCGTTTATGTGTTTTTGTAGTTGTTTGTAGATGTTGTAGATATATTTTTGAAGTTGTAGTTTTGTGTCGCGGATGTAGTTTCATATGTATCTGTAAATATATTTTCCCGGCATTTTTGTAGTTGCTTTGTATACGTAAGTAAGTACATGTAGTGTAGATGCATACAAACTACATTATGCAACTACAAAGCTACAACTATTATTTCCCAATTTTTCGTAATTTCGTAATTCAGACGATAACAATACTAAAAATATAATAAATATAATTTAATCTGGTCAAGGATCGGACCAAATTTAGACTTTGTAATTAACATAATCTTAAACAGCATATTTTTGAATATTTAAATAACACATTTAGCCGCAAATGAACAGAGAGGACGGCGATGTCATATCAGAAATGAATAAATCCGCGCAGATGCTTATGCCTCATAGTAATAAGCACCCACGTGGTTAAAAAAAGAAGTAAACACACTGTAGAGGAAATAATTGGAAATAAGGGTGGAATTCTCACACAGCGCATGCGCCAATAATCACGCATGTTTAATGGTACGAAATTTTAGAATAACGAAAGGTAAGGTAAGGCTCGTGGAAAAGCGAAATTAGTCAGTCCGCAGAAGTTGTTCGTAGAAGTACGATACTTTGGCACCTTCTAGATGCATTTCTGTATATATGTTTTTAATCTTAAGATGTAATTTTAGATATATTTTTGCAATTGTAAGATGCAGATAAACATGTAAGTACTGTCGATGTGTTTTTGTAGGTGATATGTATTTGGTAGCATTGTTTTGTAGTTGTAGATGATAGTGTAAAGGTAGTTACGGGTTTGGCTGTGGAAATATTTGCGTTTATGTGTTTTTGTAGTTGTTTGTAGATGTTGTAGATATATTTTTGAAGTTGTAGTTTTGTGTCGCGGATGTAGTTTCATATGTATTTTAAAGGTGTAGGTGTATTTTGTAGTTACTGTAGTAGTTTCATATGTATCTGTAAATATATTTTCCCGGCATTTTTGTAGTTGCTTTGTATACGTAAGTAAGTACATGTAGTGTAGATGCATACAAACTACATTATGCAACTACAAAGCTACAACTATTATTTCCCAATTTTTCGTAATTTCTTAATTCACACGATAACAATACTAAAAATATAATAAATATAATTTAATCTGGTCAAGGATCGGACCAAATTTAGACTTTGTAATTAACATAATCTTAAACAGCATATTTTTGAATATTTAAATAACACATTTAGCCGCAAATGAACAGAGAGGACGGCGATGTCATATCAGAAATGAATAAATCCGCGCAGATGCTTATGCCTCATAGTAATAAGCACCCACGTGGTTAAAAAAAGAAGTAAACACACTGTAGAGGAAATAATTGGAAATAAGGGTGGAATTCTCACACAGCGCATGCGCCAATAATCACGCATGTTTAATGGTACGAAATTTTAGAATAACGAAAGGTAAGGTAAGGCTCGTGGAAAAGCGAAATTAGTCAGTCCGCAGAAGTTGTTCGTAGAAGTACGATACTTTGGCACCTTCTAGATGCATTTCTATATATATGTTTTTAATCTTAAGATGTAATTTTGGATATATTTTTGCAATTGTAAGATGCAGATAAACATGTAAGTACTGTCGATGTGTTTTTGTAGGTGATATGTATTTGGTAGCATTGTTTTGTAGTTGTAGATGATAGTGTAAAGGTAGTTACGGGTTTGGCTGTGGAAATGTTTGCGTTTATGTGTTTTTGTAGTTGTTTGTAGATGTTGTAGATATATTTTTGAAGTTGTAGTTTTGTGTCGCGGATGTAGTTTCATATGTATCTGTAAATATATTTTCCCGGCATTTTTGTAGTTGCTTTGTATACGTAAGTAAGTACATGTAGTGTAGATGCATACAAACTACATTATGCAACTACAAAGCTACAACTATTATTTCCCAATTTTTCGTAATTTCGTAATTCAGACGATAACAATACTAAAAATATAATAAATATAATTTAATCTGGTCAAGGATCGGACCAAATTTAGACTTTGTAATTAACATAATCTTAAACAGCATATTTTTGAATATTTAAATAACACATTTAGCCGCAAATGAACAGAGAGGACGGCGATGTCATATCAGAAATGAATAAATCCGCGCAGATGCTTATGCCTCATAGTAATAAGCACCCACGTGGTTAAAAAAAGAAGTAAACACACTGTAGAGGAAATAATTGGAAATAAGGGTGGAATTCTCGCACAGCGCATGCGCCAATAATCACGCATGTTTAATGGTACGAAATTTTAGAATAACGAAAGGTAAGGTAAGGCTCGTGGAAAAGCGAAATTAGTCAGTCCGCAGAAGTTGTTCGTAGAAGTACGATACTTTGGCACCTTCTAGATGCATTTCTGTATATATGTTTTTAATCTTAAGATGTAATTTTAGATATATTTTTGCAATTGTAAGATGCAGATAAACATGTAAGTACTGTCGATGTTTTTTTGTAGGTGATATGTATTTGGTAACATTGTTTTGTAGTTGTAGATGATAGTGTAAAGGTAGTTACGGGTTTGGCTGTGGAAATATTTGCGTTTATGTGTTTTTGTAGTTGTTTGTAGATGTTGTAGATATATTTTTGAAGTTGTAGTTTTGTGTCGCGGATGTAGTTTCATATGTATCTGTAAATATATTTTCCCGGCATTTTTGTAGTTGCATTGTATACGTAAGTAAGTACATGTAGTGTAGATGCATACAAACTACATTATGCAACTACAAAGCTACAACTATTATTACCCAATTTTTCGTAATTTCTTAATTCACACGATAACAATACTAAAAATATAATAAATATAATTTAATCTGGTCAAGGATCGGACCAAATTTAGACTTTGTAATTAACATAATCTTAAACAGCATATTTTTGAATATTTAAATAACACATTTAGCCGCAAATGAACAGAGAGGACGGCGATGTCATATCAGAAATGAATAAATCCGCGCAGATGCTTATGCCTCATAGTAATAAGCACCCACGTGGTTAAAAAAAGAAGTAAACACACTGTAGAGGAAATAATTGGAAATAAGGGTGGAATTCTCACACAGCGCATGCGCCAATAATCACGCATGTTTAATGGTACGAAATTTTAGAATAACGAAAGGTAAGGTAAGGCTCGTGGAAAAGCGAAATTAGTCAGTCCGCAGAAGTTGTTCGTAGAAGTACGATACTTTGGCACCTTCTAGATGCATTTCTGTATATATGTTTTTAATCTTAAGATGTAATTTTGGATATATTTTTGCAATTGTAAGATGCAGATAAACATGTAAGTACTGTCGATGTGTTTTTGTAGGTGATATGTATTTGGTAGCATTGTTTTGTAGTTGTAGATGATAGTGTAAAGGTAGTTACGGGTTTGGCTGTGGAAATATTTGCGTTTATGTGTTTTTGTAGTTGTTTGTAGATGTTGTAGATATATTTTTGAAGTTGTAGTTTTGTGTCGCGGATGTAGTTTCATAGTGTATTTTTAAAGGTGTAGGTGTATTTTGTAGTTACTGTAGTAGTTTCATATGTATCTGTAAATATATTTTCCCGGCATTTTTGTAGTTGCTTTGTATACGTAAGTAAGTACATGTAGTGTAGATGCATACAAACTACATTATGCAACTACAAAGCTACAACTATTATTTCCCAATTTTTCGTAATTTCTTAATTCACACGATAACAATACTAAAAATATAATAAATATAATTTAATCTGGTCAAGGATCGGACCAAATTTAGACTTTGTAATTAACATAATCTTAAACGCATATTTTTGAATATTTAAATAACACATTCAGCCGCAAATGAACAGAGAGGACGGCGATGTCATATCAGAAATGAATAAATTCGCGCAGATGCTTATGCCTCATAGT